>OY992512.1:22399561-22445635 GCA_963921215.1 Scoparia ambigualis | reverse complement strand
ATAATTTTGATATGTTTGACAATAAAGATCGTTTGGTTTCATGCTCGTTGGAAAGATTAATTTTTGACTCAAAAAGAAAATGATCTTTGCGCGGAACCCATTTCAACCCGAGAGTTTTGCTTTGCTCAGCTCCCTTGAAATCGAAACTATCTTGATTGGATGACTCACGATAAGAATCTGAAAGCTCCGGTACGTTTGATCTCCATTTTCTCAGGTTAAAACCTCCTGATTTTAGAAGTTTGATGAGGTCATCACGTAGTTGTCTTGCTGATTCGACACTATGGGCCCCATCTACGAGGTCATCCATATACATGGATTGTTCCAGAACAGCTGGAGCCTGGCTACCGCTGTAATTTGATCTTTCGTCAGAAGCCAGCTGTTTTAGAGTCATCATAGCTAAATATATGGGGCTGCTTTTGTCCCATACGTCACTGTGGTCAACTGATACTCCTTGATCGGTTCATTGATATTGTTGCGCCAAATTATTTTTTGATAACCTTGATCCTCTTCGTTAATCCAGATTTGTCTGAACATTTTCTCCAAATCGGCGGTAAACCCATATTGATACAGCCTCCATTTGATAATCAAAGACTGAAGGTCCTTTTGGAGGTTGGGTCCAGCTTCCATGACGTCATTCAGACTGTAACCCGATGTCGTCTTCGCAGATCCATTAAAAACCACTCTAAATTTGGTACTGGTTGATTCGGCGCGCTCTACACTGTGATGAGTCAGAAAACAATCCGATTTTATAATCGTACCAGTAGAGGGTTTCATATGTCCTAACAATATAAGATACAAGCTGTTCCTGAGTTTGCAGAAACTCTTCCATGCTGGACATCTTGATATTATGGTGTTAAAAAAGTAAATGAAACGCCTTACTTGATTGGTTGATACTGCTCTGACCGCGGTCGCTGATTACTCACGATCCCAAAGAAGTGTCTTTGGCTTCCTCCTGTCTTGATAATTCTTTCGATAACTTCAGTGATAGTCCACCTCACAAGTAACACAGAGTCACGTTTTTTAAAATCACGTTTTCACTGAATTACTCGCGAGGCCCTAACGAAGGACCATAAGGGTAATGTACGATCTTTAGTGATAGTTGATGTGAATGAAAGTCTGATAGAAAAATAAACTAATATATTGATATAATTTCACTTATGATATAAATGATATGCGGTGAATGAGTACGCGCGCGATGATTATGATATTCGAACACGAACTGCCTGTGCAATGACCTGTAATGACCTAAATTTATGAATGTGGCGAAAAATGCTTGTAAGACAAAACTGTACGCGCTTGCTCGTACATTCGCTATTAATTTATTTTAAGTATTAAGCCAGTAAAATGGCTAGCTCAGTGGCTTCTATTGAGCTGCAACCTACTGACATACCAATTCAGACTTTGGAATATGTTCCAAATAATTTAAATTAGCTTTTAGGACATTCCCTCTCCTTAATTCACTAAGTTTTATTTGTACAGGCATCTCGAGACCAACCGTTAGGTTATGCAAGAAGTGCCAGACGTCCCTGCGCCAGTAAACAACTCGCGCAGGAGACCATCTGCGTTAGGTCTTGACGCCAAATCAGTGCCCGCCGAAGCGCGCTCTTCATTCAGTACACATAAGATTAGTGTCTCGGGAGAGTTTCCCCGTAAACACGTGTAGTTTACTGCCTATTGTCCAGATAGGTAACCGGAGCTGTCAAGCTCGCTCACTTTTCGTTGCACGCTTTTGCCATTGCTCGAGTCGTCAACTCTAAAGTCAACTTCCATGTGTCCACCTTGGTCACGGAATAGTAAGCATACTCACTTCTCGGAACCCATCCGGGAGCTTAGCCAGTTCCCACATCCTACGCGGCTTGCTGGACCAGAGGCTACGGCATTTAGGGGACCGCCTCTACTAGTTCTCCAGACTAGTACCGGAGAAGTCAACACCAATGTCTAATGAGAACCACCGGACAAAGCTGCCAATTTAAAGGAAAACTCACGTTCCCTGCAGGACTTTTCGCTTCTGGCACCACAGAGATTGCTATTAAGCCCCGCTCGCTGTGCACGAGTTTGGAAGTTCTGGCACACAATACCAGGACAAACGAACATTCCCAAGCTCTACAGCTCACTACAAGCCACTACGAGTCCAACCCACGTCCGTAATCCCGCCGTAGGCGCCGGTTAAAGCACGACCAGCGGGGGGCATGCAACCGGAACTCCGTAGTACCCCTGAGCAACATAGCCGGACCCGTGGTTCCAGCTGCGATATCCTATCTATAGGGGTGAGTAGATAGGGGCCACTATTTTAGGACAATAGGGGATACCTCAAGCTAATAATTAATAAAAGAAAAGTCAAACTGCCTTAGCATTGTTCATCAGAACATAAGTACAATTTGAATTAAACTTATTTTACTTTCTTTTTTACTTAATTGACATTTTATGTATTACCGAGCATTGGCTCAAACATTATGGATTAATAACGAACTTAGAAAACTACAGTATTATCAGTTCGTTTTGTAGAATGTCAGCCATAAGAGGCGGCTCTATTAATAATTTAAAAGTGAAAGAACGTAAAGACGTGATTGCACTATCTATAGAACGAACTATAGAATTGTAATGTGTCGAACTAGATAAGGTTGTTTTAATATGTGTATACAGACCTCCATCTGGAAATTACCCACAGTTTGAATCCACTATGGAAGATGTTTTAAAAATCATATGTAAAAAAGTATGTGGAGATTTTAATGTTAACATTTTGAACCGATGTTCTATGTCCAGTAGATTCATAAACTTATTTAACTCATTTAATTTAGATCACGTGTTCATTGAACCAACTAAAATAACATCCACATCTGCTACTTGTTTGGATAATATTTTTTGTATTTGTCTCGTTTTTGAAAAAACTATTAGAAATTGTGTTAGTTCAGACCATAGCGGACAATCAGCCACCATTGAGCACCATAATGTATCTCCCATACAAAATATAGTGTGTAAACCAATCAGTGAAAAAGGTATCAAAAATTTAGAACCAATATTCACTTAAAACTTTCTTCTCTTTCAGTAGCACCTACAGATGATGCAGATAATACTTATACAAAAGTTTTCAGTTATATCGGGATGAATTTACCAACACATTTAAGAAGAAAATTATTAAATTTAATAACTCTAAGAAAAAGTTCAGTGACTGGGCGACACCAGGTATTTATGCAAGTAGAAGGAAATTGTATGAATTGTATGAATTACAATCTACTTCTAAAGATCCTAACTTTATTGAATATGTTAGAAACTTTTCAAAATTATTTTAAAAAGTCTGCATAAATACTAAATCAAATTTTACTTCTAAAAAAATGGCACTTTCGAATAACAAGATAAAGACAACATGGAACATTATTAACCAAGAAACTGGTAAAACAAAAATTAAGGACCGTCCATATTCACTTAAAGTCAATAGTAAAATAATAGAATAAGATGGTGCAGTCGCTGGTGCATTTGAGGATTTTTCTCTAGGATACCTGTGGACATAACTAGTAATATAAGTTCTTGCTCGCATACTGCTGTCGCTCTCCTCGAGTCAAGTGTTGATAAGTGCGGTGACATTTTTAGTTTTAGACATAAAAATACTGACACCATTTTAAAAGCTTTTAAAACAATAAATATTAAAAATACAGAAGATCTATGGGGGTATCTTTACAAATGTTGCTAAAACAATTATTAATTCCTTAGCTCCTCAATTGGCCGATATTTTCAATGGGTGTCTTGAAGAAGGATCTTTTCCAAATTTAATAAAGCATGCTAAAATCATTCCATTGTTTAAAGCTGCTGACAAAAATCTAACTTTAGACCAATTTCTATATTACCAGCCTTTAGCAAAGTTTTTGAGAAAATTATTTACAATCAATTACTATCTCATTTTGCAATTAATAATCATTGTCATGAAATACAGTTTGGTTTTCTAAAGGTAGGTCTACAACTGACGCTGGAGTTGCGCTTCTTAAACACATTTTTGACGCCTGGGAGGGTAAGCAAGATGCAATAGGTATTTTCTGTGATCTCTCAAAGACATTTGATTGTCTTAGTCATAAAACTTTAGTTAATAAGTTAGTGCATTATGATGTCTTAAAAATAGCGCTGAGCCTTATATAATCATACTTGTCGGATAGAACTCAAAAAGTTGTTATTAATGGTACTGTATCTTCAGGAGCACCCATAACTATAGGCGTGCCCCAAGGGTAAATATTAGGACCATCACTTTTTTTGATGTACGTAAATGACCTGCCCTACTTTGCTAGAAACTTGTCTGAGACTGTACTATTTGCAGATGATACGTCTCTTATTTTTAATGTTAAAAGGAGCCTTGAAAATGTTGACTATGTAAATAGTGCACTTTCAAAGGTATTGCATTGGTTCACTATTAATAATTTATTACTAAATTCAGCAAAAACAAAGTGTGTTAAATTTTCTTTACCTAATGTAAGACAAGTCAGCACACAAATTAAGATGAACAATAATGTAGTTGAATTGAATTCTACTTTGTTTCTAGGCATTAAACTAGATTCACGCTTACAATGGGATTCACATATTAATACCTTGTCAGGAAGACTGAGTTTAGCTGCATACGCAGTTTAGAAAATAAGGCTTCTAACTGTTGTTGAGATGGCCAGAGTAAGTTTATTTTAGTTATTTCCATAGTGTGATATCTTATAGCTTACTGTTGTGGGGCTTTGCTGCTAATATTAACGATGTGTTTATTCTACAAAAAAGGGCAGTCCGCGCCATATACAACCTCAAGTCTAGAGACTCACTCAAAGAAGTATTTAAAAAAAAAATATGATAACTATTGCATCATAATTTATTTTGAAAACCTTATGTATGTCAAGAAATATGAAAAGACATTTGTTAAAAATTGTGATCTTCATAACTTAAACACTTGTAGGAAAAATAAGCTTGTCGTCCCTAGTTTTAGACTTCAAAAACATGTGGCTCTTTCTTGGGTAAATGTATAACGTTTTTTATCAAACTTCCACTAAATATTACTAAAATGCCTTTCCATACATTTAAAGCCCATGTTAAAAAACCCTCATGAGTAAAGGTTATAATAAAGTGGAAGATTATGTAAATGACAAATTTGTATGGACATAGTGCATGTACGAGCATAACATATTAGTAATTTGTATATTGTATAATTTGATAAATAAGAAAATGTAATGTAGAAATAAGAATAGAGAGAGAAACAAAGTAAGAAAAACCCAAAAAAAGTGACCCACAATATGTAGGAACTCATTTACCCCTAGTAATGAAAGAGTAACATAACAAATAAATCTCCAGTTCTGTTGGAGGTGCAGAATTATAATAAAAAAAAGTATTGTTTTGTAAATGTCGTTACTTCTTTATTATTTTAAATCTGTGGAGTTTCTTGCGCCCGTTTTTCTCCACAGCTAAAAGACTTTCTGAATGGGTGGGGTGGGTGGGCAGGTGCCCATTCATAGTAAATTAAACGAGATAAGTTTAGACGATTCAAAATGCTTATTTTGAGTTTACTGAATAAAGAAATGGTGACTTTTGAATTTTTTTGAATTTTGAAATTGTTTAGAAACATTCTTCATCTAATTTGGCCTTACTTTAGGCTGGGGCCTAGTTGGCTACACTTTCTTAAACGTATTTTCTGTCCGTTATTATATTGTATTTAAGTCAGTTACTGTCAGTAATTTCACTGAATCTTGTACAGTTCAAACCGGAACGCAGCATTGTAAATCAATGCTGCTTGGCGGCAAAAATAGGTTTTAGGGCTTGTTGCCATCCAATCAGATTATGGACAGAATCCTATCGTCGAGCGAAGTAAATGATAAAATCATGGTAATTTACGTCAATTATAATTTAGAATGGTGATTTTGTGGCCCAATAGCCTTCTGGAATCCATAATTTGTTATGCAAATGCCATACTAATAATGTAACGGCTCTCCTTAGTGAGAATGTGGAGTAACTTTCTTTGACCGTACAGGCTTATACAGACATAAAGATGTAGATGTAAGTTATTAATTCAATTCAAGTGTTACCCTTTTATTCTTCTTTATTAGTTTGGCACGGTTAGGATATGCAGTTACAATATTTTCTTAATTTAGTACATAATAGATGATAATGAGTAATAATACGAATTTATAATGGTAAACGATGTTTCCCACAAAAGCCTTGAGTTTCGGTAAAGATGTGAGCTTTTACTGAGATCTTACTGTGTTTTGTGTATCTAACTAAGAATAACAAGACTCAATTATTATACAAAAATCATTCACATCTTTTATGTCAATTCTGGGAATCTTGCAAAAACGTATTGCGTACAAGAAGGGTATTCATTACAACTGCGTGAATCGACCTGAATGTCATTCGAAGCGTGAAGTGTCTCTTACTACTTTTCCTTATGTACTATACCGTGGTACTGTTTAAGAGAAAATGTGTGAAATTTACTGATAATGAATACGCACGACAAGAAGATACTCTACACCTCGGCGAGTGACGAGTGACAAGACAGAAAGAGAGAAACAGGCAGTTTGTGTGATAAACTTCAAACAAACAATGTAATGACACAGTATTAGAAGCACTAGTAAGACTGTGGCAATGAACACTGTAAAGAAAATAAGTTAAAAATCGCAATATACTCGTACTATCCTACTAATATTACAAACGCGAAAGTTTGTAAGTATGGATGGATGTTTGTTACTCTTTCACGTAAAAACTACTGAATAGATTTGGATGAAATTCTGCAAACAGATAGATTATAACCTGGATTAACACATAGGATACTTTTTATCCCGATATTCCCACGGGAACGGGAACCACATGGGTGAAACCGCGAGCGGCCTCTAGTAAGAAATATCGTCTACGCGTCGAGTTAATTTTATCTAATAGGTATATCGTAATACTGTGTCGGATTTTTACACTTACACAAATTGTCTTAGGTAAATAACATACATTTTTTATAAGTTTTTATCAAGTCAAGTCAAGTCAAATTATTTATTCAATGTAAACCTTTACAGGCACTTATTGACGTCAATACTAATAATAATAAAAAAACAGTTAACTAACTTATAGTTAAGACTTAATAACTAATCTAACGAGCTATTATAGTCTGTGCCAGACAAATGCGCATTGCTACCCGCAGTACCACTGCACGCCGAAACAGAATCGCGTCGAACCGAAATATAAGCCGTGGTCATAGAATTGTGTAATATGATTTCCAATTATCGTATTGATACTGTGGTAAGTAATATAAATTGGAGTTATTGAAGTAAAATAAAGTAGCGGCTGAAATGAGTTTTGGAAAACATTAGTACCTAACCAATAAGGTTGACATTTTTAATCATTCAAATATCTTTTTTTATAAAAACTTAAGCATAAAAAAACGTCAAAAATTAATAAGCATAAACTTGTGTGTTTTAAAATTGTTTCGTTATTCGTCTTGGTACAAGCACAGAATAACTAATACTACTACCGTACAGAAGGTTCACCCTCCAACGACCCCCACGCGAAACTGAAACCTATCTCGTGACCCGAGCGTTCATATTCCGATAAGCACAGCCGACTCGATATCGATTTGACGTCCGTCAGGAGCGCAGAGTTTACGCGCGCGCGTAGGGATTACGAGTTAAGAGGAAACACCACGCCGACGCGGCACACAAAACTCCCACACCAAACACAGAAAAAGGACGCCCCGCAGCCCCCTTCCAAAACCGGACCATTTTATAAGATATATTTAGGAGGAGCTCGATCGCGCAGCGACTAGCGCGTCCGGTTTGCTATTTTTCCCGATATAATTACCTATTTAAATTATTTCGAGCTTCTCCGTGCTTCGGAAAGCACGTTAAGGCGTTGTTCCCGGTTGTTGTCGTAAGATGGCAGTCGTTAAAACCCACCAACGCACTAACCCGCCTTGGGCCAGCGTGGTGGGTTATGGCCCAATATCCCCACGTGCTATTTATTGTCCACGTGGGAGGCCTGTGCCCAGCAGTGGGACGTTTATATGCTGATGATGATGAAGTTTATACGAATATTTTATTTGAAATTAGCTATTGTTGCCTCATGGTTTTATGTAAATAATAATTTTATTTTATCATAATAAAATAACTGTTTCATATTATACTTACTTAGTAAAGTTTTAATTTTAAGAAGTAACAGTGCTAGATTCACTCGTAAACTTTGGATACAATGGGTGCGTGTTTTGATACACTTACCGTGGTAAGTAGAATAACATAAACAGAGTAGAAGTAGGTTATAAATTTACATAAAAAAATATATAAACAATTATCACTCTAATTGTCCAGTCTCAGAAATTATCTTTAGATACTAAGTATGAAGTTTTTTTAATGATGCCAATATTAATAATAATGTTCACGGCACGCTTTATAACATAAAATACGTACCTATAGTATAATCATATGATCTACTTTTGTCTAAGCGTAGGTAAGTATACGTTCGAGTAGAGATTGATAAATAAGTGCACGTAGAAAAAAAGATAATGACTCATAATGACCATATGACCTAAATGCACGTAAATACAAGGAAAGTGTCAAAGTAATCGGTCGTCACGTGAACCCCCTTTAGTATTTAGTTTCACTATAATTAATATTTTATTAGATTTTAGATAAATTTGATTAGTTTTATTAATGATTTAAAAAGTCCACAACGCATGCCGTGGCTGTCTGTAAGTAAAAGCTGTGCTTAGATAAGCCTTATGTTTGTAACAGTATCATTGTTTTTGTAAGTATATGTTTTTGTTGACTGTCCAAATAATAAATAAATAAATAAATATTATTATGGTCTACTATAGAAAGAGGCATTAGCTTAGTTAAACTTTTACCTGCACATTAATACATACTTACAGTCACGACTATTATCCCCTAAGGGTTTGTCAGAGACTAGGCAATAATATTAACAATAATAATAATAAATTTATTTATTTTCTCTCCACAAACTACAATACACAATGTGCTTAACCTATATTATAATCATATTTAATAATTGTGGGAGACTGAAGTCTAAACTAGGCAGAAGTCTGCCGGTCTTCTAGAAACAATGGCAATGAGGACTGCAAAGTCAGTCCTCTGCAATAGTCCACACGTTTCACCGAATGACAACTGCTCATGTGCTGAATGACTTTTTAAATGTGCACTTATATTTTTTTATCATTCAGTAACGTTAATAGACATCATTTTATTGTTTTGAAATTTATTTATTATTCATTATTTATTTAATTTGTCCGGCACAAAAAAAACTCGTGGATACCGGGCGAACAAAAGGTTACGTGGGTAACCTAACCTAGGTATCCTGCGGTATCGCAATGTGTCAGAGTTCAATTGCGCGGTCCCGGTCGATTGACCATAATTAACGGTATTTTTGTGGATATGTTTGATCAATTTTAGTTTAACTCTAGATTAAGTTACTCTATAATTTAAAAAAATATGTGTACAGACAAAAAAATCTCCTGTATGTGCAGTCTTTAGTTTATCAGTGGCCTTTTACGACACACTAGGGAAGATATGGGTCAGTATTATGCACACAGCTCTGCCACCTGCACGTTGACTATTTGAGTTATCATTTCACCTGAAGGTAAGTGACGACAGTCTAATGCCGGTTTCACATGAGGGCAGAACAGTGGGCAGCACAGTACTGCTACTGTTTGAGCGCACAGAACAGTACAGTAGGCTTACTCTTGAAACACATTAATCAATTTTCAATCAAAAATCTAAAAAATGTCAAATAGCACTTTTGTAAGCGACAATAATAACATTGGAATAATTTTAAATCTTTATTGTAAGAAATATTAATCGTATTGGAATTGTATTGAGATTGAGTTTGCGTTCTATAGTAACCCCCTGTTCTGCCTTGGTTACTTGGTTACTTTTTTCTATTGTGCGTTCAAACAGTAGCAGTACTGCGCTGCCCACTGTTCTGCCTTACTGTTCTGCCCTCGTGTAAAACCGGCATTAGGTTGTTGCAGCTATGCTCTGTGCGAAGAAATCTTTCTTCCGCTTAGAAAATAAACCGCGTTCTTCTGTAAGGCGTTGTAAAGTTAGGTCATCATCATCATCTGCCCATAAACGTCCCACTACTAGGCACAGGCCTTCCTACGTGGACAACGAAAAACGCAAAAATGACGATGCAAAATCACGACCGTTACAACTCGGGCGAAACGTACGATTGGTACAATGTCAATTTTGTATACCAACAATATGCTTATTACTGACATTTCTATAAATAATAATATAGGTACATATATTACGTACTAGAACGTAATACAGTTTTGCGTAATTATTACGACACTAAATGAATTGAGCATTTTTTTATTTTATCTAATTAGATACAATTATAAAAGAAAGAGAATACGGTATTGTGGAGTCTATGCTATGTTAGTACTGGCAGGTTCTACGTTGTAATAATTTATAAATAAAACTTTGAATGTGATTCGAGTAAGACATTAGAATGTCAAAGAGGAGGTAGTCTAGAGCTCAGAACAATAACTAGTTATTGTTCTGAGGTCTAGAGTAAGGAGATCCTCAGAATAATAACTAATTATTATTATTCTATGGGGAGATCGATCTGAAGTGCCAACATGGGTAGACTTGCCATGTTATTTTTATATTTATATTTATTTAGTTTTAGCTTCATAAATAAAAAAGCAAAACCCATTATGTCAAGAAAAAGGTGTTTAAATTCTAAGACCTTTATAGTATTTAGATGGAGGTCTTTTTAGTAAATATAATATAATCAGAAGAATCCCTTTGTCTGTCACCAAGACTACTAGAGGTTGCTAACAATTGGATTTTTATTGTGTCTATGGTCTTACGACAGCTAAACTCATAGGTACATTATGTTTATTTAATCGTAATTATATTCGTAGTCGCCGTCTTTACGTGTGAAACCGTTATATGTATGTATGTTAGTCTGTAAGGTATTTATCTATGAGCCTGCGTTGCTAAACACAAATAAAAAATATAACACACTACGATTGTAAGCAATATAATGTATAAAACACCTGTAAAAGGTGATTAAGTTGTTAGCATTAGATACTTTTAAGACCTTTGCGCAAGTACACTTAATTAACAAATAAATAACTTTGACTTTGATTTTGAGAATACATTAAAGATTTCGTATATATTAATAACTAGCGGCCGCTCGCGGTTTCACCCGCGTGGTTCCCGTTTCCGTGGGAATATCGGGATAAAAAGTATCCTATGTGTTAATCATGGTTATAAACTATCTGTATGCCGAATTTCATCCAAATCCATTTAGTAGTTTTTACGTGAAAGAGTAACAAACATACACACTCACAAACTTTCGCCTTTATAATAATTTCGCCTTTTTAATATAAGTGTGATGTGATGTGATGATGTGATGTTATCAAAAAAATAAAAAATAAAAGAAAACCAGAATATGGCGTACGCGTACCTACTTATGGTAAAACCAGTCACAATACATATGCTGCAATTGTTAGTAAGATCTCTATGTATGAACTTTTTTATTTGGTCAACCCTATGATTTGCAAAAAAATATACTAAAAAATACATTGTTAATGCAATACGAGAACAGCCTACCTTATGTAACTTTTTATCACTGCGTAATATATAAATTTCAACTGTTTTCAGCGTTCACTCCGTCACGTTAGCAGACATCACTGGACTATGTACTCTGTCACTTCGCATTAAGAGTTGTATTCGCACTCACTGAAGTTAAACTTGTTAACGACAACCTTCGCAGTGCGCCCAGCTCCGACTGCGCGTGCGCTGCTGACTGGACACACCACTTTCTTTATTATGTGATAGGATTTTCGAAAATTGCTTTTATCACTTAGATTATCTGTGGTAATTTGTAAAGAGGATACCTGCGCGTAATCGAGGGTCGTTACGGTATCGTCTTGAAATTTTATTGGCATTCCACAGGTGCTTTCTTCGTTGATACTTACAACGAGGAGGTCCTACACGCGGTCGGAATGGAGACTCGCGGACTAACTTTGAATTATAATATAGTTATATAGTTTATATATATAGTTTTGGTAGTGTATACAGTGCCACCAGCGGCACTCTATCTCAATCGGTTCGGGAACCGTAAGTTTTGCGGTATAAAAGTGACGCCCCGCCTAATCTGCCGTAAAGTTTTTTTATTAGTCAACAGAAATACTAGCTGCCCTACTCCTGTAGGTCATTTGATAGGTTAAATTTCGAGGTTATTTTTTTATTAGACAACAGAAATCTTACTTAATACAAAAATATCTTTTGAATATTATGTCTTCTGAACATTATGGCAAATAAAAGATATGTTACGGTTCCCGAACCGATTGAGATACAATATATGCCGCTTGTGGCACTCTATACACTGCCTACACTTTGTACTAGGATGCCGTAATTACGGAATCGTAACCGATCGTACTAGAATGCCGCTTGTGGCACTCTATCCCCAGCCAAAGTTTTTTACGAATCAAAGGATACAGAGCAAAAATAGTAGGATTTAAAGAAAAGATTTAGAGTTAAAATACTTTTGTTGTGTAAATTGATACGCAATTCAAACAATTTAACTGTTATTATTTTTGAGTCGTTGGCGCCTCGCCTAAGGCTGGCTATCGCCAGGCGGACTTATAACAAGCGTCTAAACTATGTAGAACCCAAGCTGCGAATCGAACCTGCAGTGCTAATGGCAAAATGAGACTCACATAACAAATCAGATTTATAATTTAAACAAATATATTAATAGCTTTATGGTATCGACAAAAATACATCATAGTTATACTTAATTAGTGATGAAACGATTATCACTTAGCGATTAAGATCATCACGATTACGATTATTTGTTTTTAGTAATAAATAAAGAAAATTATCGATAAATCAGCATAAGATTTATTACCATAAGAAAATGAAATCAAATTTATAAAAAAATAATTAAAATTATAGTAGGTAAGTAGCTAGGAGTACCTACTTAAAATTTTTGTTCAAAAAACAACATTTCCAGCTTTCGGGCATAAATCTGGTGGCTCACTCTTGAAACACAATTGCATTAATCAATTTCCAATCACAAATCTAAAAAATGTCAAATGGCACTTTTGTAAGCGACAATAGCGCCACATTGGAATTAAATTGCGTGGAAATTGATCGAACAAATTAATAAAGAGATGGCGTTCCGGAATTATCTTTACTTGTCCCAATATCGATACATATAAATCGCATTGGAATTCTATTATGATTAAGTTTGCGTTCAAGAGGTTACTCCCTGTTCCGTTTTTCGGTTTGAATTAATCCAGCTGTAGAGAATAACCTCTCCGACGCCACAGACTATAATTGAGATATATTTTTTGCTAACTATTTTAGAAAGCAATATTGTGTAGTTTTTTTGAGGCAAATAAATGACAGAAGTAATTGCTCAATAATCGTGAAATATCAATAATCAACAATTAAGATTACTTAATCGAAATCGTAATCGTTCCATCACTAGTTATAATACTTATATTACATACATAATTATACACATCGCGCGCACTTCCCGGAGAAGTAGGCACAGATCACAGCTTTTCAATTGATACAATCCTGACACGTCCTTTGCTTCACTTACAAAAAAGTTAGTTACAAATAACTATCTACTTAAAACTGGGGTAGGGTTTAGTAATATACTTACCTAAATAAAATATTTTTTTTTCTAAATCGACTTTATACGTAGGACGTATTTTTGAACGTCAATATAATGTATGACATGTTTTCGTAAGAGATATATATATATTCGTAAGAGAAGAAGAAGCCATACGTTGTTTGCTTGTTTGTGCTAATAAATTAATAATTAAGTACCTATGTTGTTCTCTTATTTCTCCGTGATTTGACTATTACATGTACAGTGTGTGTTACTGTTAAACTATGACTACGGTTTGGCTACGAGGAGTTAAGTTTCCTCGTGGCCAAATTAGTTTGGCATATTAGTTTGGCCACGAGGAAAATGCCATATTTACTCATTGACAATGACAATTATGTTGCATGCCTGGCTTTTTTTAGGGAACTAGCATTTCAAATACGTTTTTGTTTCAACTAAGTAAGTTTAAACAATAAGTACCTCCTATTCAGGTCCTCATTACTGGTTTTTCTCTACTTCAGTGTTTATGTACGATTAAGTCCGAGATAACTTCTTCGCCTTACAGAGCGCATAGCGTTTAAGACAGGCATTATACTGTGATTACGTAATTAGGTAGGTACGCAAAAAATGCAGTTTCTCCTGATGTTTATCATCGCCATTGTAATGCCAGCGGCATCGAATTAAACTTTCGTAGTGACCATTCCGCCTTCATAAATATGCATGCTGCGACTTTGGCTCGACACATCTTCAAGAATTACACCGTACAAGGAAACTTGGCAGGGGTTTTGTGGGTGCCATGCTTTTCTTAGGAAAATGTAATAATCGAAAGTTATTTTTAATAATTTATCATTATTATTGTGTATGTTCATGAGTATCTTTATTTGGGCCAATTAATCTCTTTCCAGGCGAGACAACAAAAAGAAGTTGCTCGACGCACCGAAAACGCCTGGAGGAGCTATTGGTCCATGAAAAACCTTATAAAGGGTAACCTCCCACTAACCCTTAAAAGGAGACTCATGGACATATGCATTCTCCCCGTTCTCACCTACGGTGCTCAGACTTGGTCCTTGACGGAACATCAGAAGCACGGACTTGGGGTTTGCCAGCGAGCAATGGAGCGCAGTATTTTGGGAGTTAAGCTATCAGACCGCATCAGAAATAGCACACTGCGTTCCAAAACCAAAATCGCCGACGTTGGTCATAAAGCTGCCAGCTTGAAGTGGAACTGGGCTGGACACGTCTGCCGAATGTCGGACGAGCTGTGGACTAAACTCACCACTGAGTGGAGTCCATGCAACGTTAGACGACGTCGCGGCAGGCCCAGAAGGAGATGGCGGGACGAGCTAGACTGCTATCGGAAGGACTGGATAATAATATTATGCACTAGCGGCCCGCCCGCGACTTCGGCCGTGTGAATAATTCGTGACGAATTTATAAAAAAAAACTTTTCTTTCGTATAAACCTTGTTCCGATAATTTTTGGCGTGAAATTATGGCACTTTTTGCTGTTGTGTTTCGTTCGGCGAGTGAGAGTTCCGGAGCCCCCCCCCCCCCCCCTCACAATTCCTATTCCTTCCTTAAAGGCCGGCAACTCGTCTGCGATTCCTCTGGTTTCGCGGGTGTTCATGGGCGGCGGTGATTACTCTCCATCAGGTGACCCGCCTGCTCGTTTACTACTTTCTATTATAAAAAAAATATATGTACCTGCACAATAAAAAAAATAATTAGCCCAATAGGTGCAGCTGTTTTCAAGAGATACGCGAACATACATAATTATGTATTATCTCGCCTCGGTGGCCAAGTAATAACGCGTTTGATTTAATATCCATAGGACCTTACTTGTATTTCAAGGTCGGGCAATGTTTATCTGATCTTTAGAAGCTAATACGGTTTATGATTACTAGCATGCATTTGGCAAGTGTGGTGATTTAGGCAATAAAATAAATATATAATAAAAAAACTTTTCTCTCTCAACACTTCATGATTGACGAAAATGAATTTTGTTATTATGGTTAATAATGTTGTTGTAAGATTAAGTTAGTCTTGTTAATTTTCTTGTGTGTAGGGACCGCCTATAACGGTGAAAGCCTCCTCCGAAAGCATTGTTTTCTTTATCTTGCTACTCTTGTCCAATGTGTTCCGGCAGGATTAATCTAACAATACCTACCCATTGTTGCGATGGCTTGATCTCGGTAGACTCTAGTCAATAATTTTGATAAAGTTTATCCAACCCTTTCTTTCTTTAGATGCACACCTACTCCCTCTATTATTCTATATTATTCTCTTTCATCACCCAAGGTTGCCTGGAAGAGATTGTTTTTAAGCAATAAGGCCGCCTAATTGTACTCTCTTTTTTATAATTTGTCCTGTTTTTGTAATTGTTGTTTTTTTTGTGAAAATAAAGTGTTTATTATTATTATTAAATTAAGTAACGAACCACAGATCTACTTATGATCTTTGTTAGATACACATTATAGAGTTTGAACGTAAATAAGTTCAATAAGATAGTCATGGCAGAAGCCATTAAATATTTATCGTACAACATTTGAGTCATCTAAATCGTTCTACCATGAACTATATCACGAACAACATAGATTAATTGTAAAATTAAGGCTATAACTCTCCTTGAACCATTAAGAAAACAATAAGATCTTTTGCGTGCTATCGTTAAGGTCAGTTTTTAATTGCCTTCATTGGTACCTATCGGGGAATTATTAAAACTTGGGGTAAGTATTTAATAAGATGCCACAGAAGAGGTTTTCTTTAGTTTAAGTACGAACATCAGCGCATTATGACACGAATAATTGAGGTAGGTAATTCAAAATTAAAACTTAAAAAATTCAAACCATATTTACTTTAATTATGGAAACAGTGTCGACATTTTTTAATAACTTATTGTACTAAAATCCTATTAGTTCAGAAAGAAAATATATACCTATGCTTATAGGTACTATATATATTTATATACTGTATATATTTTAAATCGTTTTTAACAGTGAAATGGTAAAGCGAAATAGATCTCTTCTACTAATAAGCTTACTTTTGTACGTGTCTTGTGTAATGTGTTTGTTTTTGTGCAACAAACGATTAACAATAATTGTTTCTTCTTTCACCCAGATTTGTGTTTTGGTGGTCGTCATTCAATATTGTGACGTCATATACTCAACACCCATATTTGAAGGTATAAGCATAGAAAGGAAGTTCAATATAGGATTTAAGCCGATTAAGTTTAAGCCTTTAACCTTCATTCATGAAAAATGGGGACCGTTCGGAATATTCGGTAAGAAACACAGCATCGAGCGGCGGGATCTCGATGAAATGAATATCATAGATCAGGATGAAGAAATCAAACCGATAGTTGATGGTGGCGAACGTATGATACCCGTTGAAGAAAAATGGGAAGAATCTCCTAAACCAGAAGTTATAGTACCACTGTATAGGGCGCCAGTACAAGCTGTGGTGCCACCGAGTAATCCACCTCCACCAAGGGGCCTGAACACTAACATTTCTCCCTCAATCCCAAACAGCCCATACTTCACTCCTACCAATCCTTATATCGGTGGTGAAAGACTCGGCCCAGTCCCGGTAATCGAAACCAGTCCCATAGAAGGACCATTTATAGTTCCAGTGCGAAATAATCCTATAGCACAAAACTCCCCACCACCACCTCAAGAACCCGTAACACCTCCCAGAACTGGTTTTCTTAGCTTTTTCCGTGAATTTTTCTCTGAATTAATGGCTCAGCTGATAGCCAGAGCAAGGGCATCTATCAGTCAATTGGGCAGTCCACCTGTTCAAGTTCAGTGAAAGTCTGTGTTACAAGAAGTACATTTATTAAAACAAAAAACAACTAGAAACAAATGACTGGATATAAAAGATATTGAAGTGCTGCCTGTTAGTTTTGAGGTTATCTTCCGAAACCGCCTTGTCCAAAACCGCCTTGCCCGAAACCGCCTTGTCCGAAACCTCCCTGTCCGAATCCGCCTTGACCGAAACCTCCTTGGTTGAAACCGCCTCGTTGGTAGCCACCTTGTCCGTAGCCTCTTTGCCCGTAGCTGCCTTGGTAGCCGCCTCGCCCGTAGCCTCCTTGGCCGAATCCACCCCTGCCGCCGCCACCTCTACCGCCTCCGAAGCCGCCACCACCACCGAATTGAGCTAGTGCCACCGACAGCAGCACTGCCAGGACGAAACTGATTAATGCTATCTGAAAAAAGATAATGGCTGTTAGTTCTACTTTTAAGTCTTCTTAATTAAGACTTTGTTTTGACGAAGGGGATAATGTTGATAACGTTGTATGTTTATTCCTAATTGTTGTTGATATGTTATTGTATAAGGTCATTGAGTGTATTTTGCATAATAAATATTTTATATACAAGACTGTGTCCTATTTTATATGAATTAAAATACCTTGCATTTTTAATTAATTTATTATTTGCCTATAAACGTCCCAATAAAAAACGTCCCATTGCTGGGCTCAGTAGGCGTACTCTTGAAACACAATTGCATTTAATCAATATACAATCACAAATCTAATAAATGTCAAATGGCACTTTTGTAAGCGACAATAGCGCCACATTGGAATTAAGTTGCGTGGAAATTGATTGAACAAATTACGATCGAGATGGCGTTCCGGAATTATCTTTACTTATCCCAATATCGATACATATAAATTGCATTGGAATTGTATTAAGATTGAGTTTGCGTTCAAGAGTAACCCCCCAGGCCTTCCCACGTTCAAAATACTAGTCAAAGTCAAAGTACTTCAAAGTTCGTCAAAGTTATTGTTTTTTTTGAACTAGCATCCATGCTCATTGCATGGAGAAAGTAAAAAAAAAACTTAAAAAGTAAAGCTACCAAAGTGGAAGCAGCTACCAAATTGACCAGCTTGATTATGACTGGAGCCGTCCTTAGAGGTCTTAATTCATGTTCATCATCATCATCAGCCTACAAACGATCCAATGCTGGACTTAGACTTTCTTACATAAACAACATTTGTAAGTCTATAGTTTAAACACGAAGTGTTGGGCCATAACACGCCGTTGCAATACTCCCAATAAGCGTTTGTTGTTCTTAACCCCTCAGTCTTGGATTTTTTTTGACACTTTTACTGGCGCAACTGTCATCGTCAAATTTGACAGAATCGAGCATAGACTATGCGATATTTTGCGATAAAAATACATAAGATGTACCACATAACCGAAATAACCAAACTTCTTCATACTAAAGTAGTCTGTAAGTCTATGAAAACACGGTACCAAGAGCCGTGTGTGTAGCGGCGCTAGCTCCAACAGCATAGAGAGGCAATAGGCTCACCACCTATCACGCTGAGCACATGTGCAGTTATAATTTGGTGAAACGTGGACCATGGCAGTGGACTGCTTCTGCGGTCCTTATTGCCTAATCTCGGAATAACTCTTTGGGGGATAATAGTCATTTAATCTATGTATGTTCACCCTTAAACCATGTATGGCACAGCATGTTCAAATTTTTCATTGGTTTTCGACCTTATCTCAATTGTATAAAGTTCAAAATTAGGTGGGAATATATATCCCTCTGCCCGTTAAAGGGTAGACAACAACCAGCTGCACGTGTCTTATGCCAAATGGGCGAAGCACAAAAAAGCTCATAAAGACATAATTTTAATTCTCTCCACAATAAATAATCATATCACCGGAATTGTTGTTGTTGAAAAACTCACTTTTGCCATTGTCCAACCGTATTACACTACACTAGATCGATACTGATTGCGGAAACCCAAATAGGTTGGCTTAAATATGCCGATTGTAGCCTAATAAGTTTATATCAGCTACTGTGATATCAGTGGCTCTCAAAGTGTGGCAAACGTTGTTCTCTCTTGTTAAAGATAACCAGTTCCTTTGTTGTTGAGGATTCCGTACGAAGCGTGCTTCCTCCTTCGGCCTTATAGTTACTTACCATCAGGACCCTGATTCTGTATCGCAATCTAGATTCCACACCTAAATCTTACCGCGCACACAGGTAAGATGAATGCCAAGTTCTTTCCCGTAGTGGATTAAAAAAAGTGCGAGCGCGAGTGAGTTATAAGTCCAGTTAGTGTATAGGATGATCTAATAACAAATTGAAAACTCATTAAAAAATATTTGGTCTTTTCATGTAGATACAGGTTTTTTTTTTACTTGCGTAGTTATAATCTAAAAAGAAAAGTTATGATACAGTTTTAATAAAAATACAGCTAGGTATATACATATTTACCTTTTCAGGTCAGTAACTAATTCAGTAAAACATTTATTAATTTTAACTCGTTTAATTGATAGTTCGGTCGGTAAGCTGCAATGTTTGAGAGCCACAGTCAATTAGTTGTCTATGTACACTAGCAGATTTAGCATCCGCATGCGATCTTTATTATTATTTGATTTGACCATATAATTCTTACACTTTCCTGTTTGCCGTCAAACACGACGTATGGTACTAATTTTCATTATGGTGCGGAAAAACCTGATGTTAGGTAAACTCAATTCATAGAAAATTGAAAAAAAAACCCTATTATTGTTCAAGATATCATTCTAAGAACTTTAAGTTAGAGAGTTGTTTTTATTAACTGAACACAGAGTACTAGATTTGAACTAAACACATAAAACTAGCTACCAATTAACGCATAGGCGTATTGAAGTAATACAATATGACCACGGACTCTGCAGAAGGTTTATTTTTTTTTTGTATTTACTCTGTATGCAACCTTCATGTCAAACTCTTCGGAGTATGGTGTGGATTAGCGAGCCCACATAGCCTTTCCTAGACCCGTGAGTATGCAGGATTCAGCATTATCCTCAGGATAAAAATAAAATAATAATATAAAATTGTGTATATTATATTGTCTTGATTCTTTGTGTACTGTTTGGGATAAAAAAATCTAAATGTGCATATTTTAAGTAGTTTATTAAGTGTGTAACAAAAGTAAAAGTGAATTGTCATATAATTGTGGTATAATTGTTTAAAAAGTCAACGGTGGTTTTTTAAACCACGACATTTGTGATGTAAGTATAATGTTATTTAACAGTTAGAGATAATATATAAATTACCTCAGTGGTTGAGTTATCAGGGTGAAGTGCGTTACCAATGGAGATGGGCCGGATCCTGGTTTTGCCGGATAATGGGTAATGGGTACCCGTCCGCCGGGTCCGCCGGGTAACCGGCAAAATTCCGGCATTAAAATGCCTTTAAAATTCACCGCTCAGAAGGGCTAAGCGGTGCGGGGTGAGGCAGAGAGGGGGGCTTATTCTGGGCTTGTTTTGAAGAAGCATCAGATATAGCAACCAACTCCATCGAACAACAGACTGCCAAAAATCCTGCAGCAGAGATTGAGCATTACCTGAGTTCTGCTAGAATGCACAGGAGTACAAATCCGTATACTTGGTGGGAAGTCAACAAAAAGACTTTCCCGATACTAACCAAGTTAGCATGTACATACCTATCAAGTTCATCCAGCTACGTATATTCAGAACGAGTGCTTTCGGAGGCTGGATTGGTGTATAAAAAGAAAAGAAACAGACTAGATCCTGCCCGTTCCGAAAAACTTGTGTTTTACATCACAATCTGCCGAATTTGAAGTTTGATTGGTTGGTTATTATAACCCGGCTTTACCCGTTATCCGGCATCATTATCCGGTTTCCAGCCGGATCCTGAAAAAGTGCCGAAACCGCGGGGTACCGGATCCTAGCCAGGTACACGGTGCATCTCTAGTTACCAACTTTCAGTCTTGACGTCACTTACCATCAGGTGAGATGTGAGTGAGATGATAACAAAAAACCTCCCTGTTGTTTAATTATTGTAACCTGGTCCTACTTTGCACCAAAATTTGCTCCAATTTTTTTTTATTTTACTTCTTTTGAAATCTTGTTTAAATCAGTAATGTGATGTATTGTGTTTATAATTAGTACTATTAAAGTTTAACCTGACATTAAGTATATTATTGTATTTAGTGACCAACTATTTTAAATTTTTTATTTCTTTTGTAGCAAAATAGTTCATAAGCAGGAGGTAATTTTGCTCCGTAATTTCTCTTCACGAGTCTGTTATTTAATTTTTAAATGGAGAATAGTTATATTTTGTCATTTTTACTTTGCTCCGATAGGACAGGGTTATAGAAAACGGATGTGTTATAAAATCACCTTTATTTATGAGAGATCAATTTAAAAATCACATTTTATTTTCATTACAAGTTTAGGAGATGCAAAACAGATTTTACTCACTTTAAAATTTTTACCTTGTAGAGCGATTTAATTCTCCCACTCACAGAAAATATTAATGGCTGACTTTGACATCTGTCAACACTGGTGTTACTAGATCAATAAAATTATTTTCAGTTGAAAATATTGGATTCTACCAAATAGTAAAGTATCAGTACGCAAAGTAAGATTTAATAATTTTTCGAAAGTGGAGCATTTTAACCACCATAGGAGCAAAGTAGGACCAGATTACTCGGTATATAAAAAGTTAATGGTATTTTTATAATATCATCATCAGCCTATAAATGTCCCACTGCTGAGCACAAACCTCCCACGTGGACAATAGCACTTGGGGATATTGAGCCATAACCCACCACGTTGGCGCAATGCGGGTTGGTTGGTTTTAACGACTGTCATCTTACAACAACAACCGGGACCAACGGCTTAACTTGCCTTCCGAAGCAAGGAGCCCGAGTTTTTTTTTAATTTGGTCACTCATCGAGCTACCCGGTATTGCGAAAGTTGCTTAGCGAGCAAGATCGAAAGCCGTACTCGCTACTGTGGTTCAATGCCTGTGCGCGTCTGTGTCAGTCTATGGCATATCTGCGCGAGCCACCATCTAATAAATTATCAGAAACTTTTTGTATGAAAACCTGTTTTAGATGTTTCTAGCTTAAGTAAAACGTGGGTATGCAAAGTACTTTAAAAAAACAAAGGGGTAAGAAATAAACATGTAACAAAATTTTATTTCTTTAAAACTACATATTTTTTACTCTTAATGGTATCAACTCATTACAAACAATTAAAGAAAGAGTTCATCATTAAATAGTATTTAATTCAATGTTAATAATGACTTGAGCCGCCTCTACCGGAATGGCCTCGTTCTCCCCCTCCAATGCCTTGACCTTGACTTCCTCCAAAGCCTCCGCTCTGACCTTGACTTCTTCCGATGCCACCACCCTCACCATGACTTCCACCGAAGCTTCCGCCTTGGTGCCTATCGAGTCCAGAGCTACCTCCTCTTCCACCACCTAAGCCTCCTAGCGATCCTCCATAGCTACCCTGACCGCCTTGACTGGATCCTCTGCCTCCTGAAGTGATGCGGCTACCGGAATCAGCAAAGACAATAGCGATCACGGCAAAGGCCAGAGCCAGGGTGAAGAAAAGCTAGAAAAAAAAAGTATATTACAAAATGGTGCAGTAGTTAAGCTATCGGCGTGAGATCCGGATTTCCTTGTATCAACTAGCGGTTTTAATCGCGTTTGTGATAACCTACTTGCATTTATTTATTTATTAGGTACACAAAACAGATAGAAATTAAAAAATAACAAAAATGCGTGATATCTTGTTTATGAGCTAAATTCCAATCTAAAACATGTGTCCTCAACACGATTAATAAAAAGCGTCCATGTTAAAGTTTTCTTAAGCTAAAACTATACCTTTCCAATTATAAACTAATTATATACTTACATAGAATGTTGAATAATAAAAATAAAACAAATCGAAAACTTGTTCTAGGTTAATGTTGACAATTTTAAGTTTTCTTAGTAAATAAATGCCGAGCCGAGAATTTCCCGGACATTTTTGACGTGACAACGTCTTATAAATTGGTTTGCCGGGTGACACTTCAAGAAACTGCGTTACGCTCCGCTCACGTTATGCGCTCACAATGAGAGCGAGTGAGAGGCACGCGTCCCTTCCACTCGGGCATGGTTAGCCCGCCTAAGAGCGAGAGAGACAGACATAAAAAGTGAAAGGCACGCGTCCCTTCCACTCGAGCACAGTTAGCCCGCCTAAGAGCGAGAGAGACAGAGCGAGAGAGATTTCATCCTTCTTCCTACTATACGAATGAATATTCACATTAAAATTATTTTACCACTCAAAGTCGTTGTCACGTAAAACTTTCGCCCGTATACCGACTTTACAGGCAACCAATTTTTTTTTAAATTCATGTATTTTCATGGAAAATATGTCGTGCAACCAGTTCATTGTATAGACGGCGCATTCTGACAATGGGATTGTAAATGATGTATTGTTTTTATAGACTTAAGGCGCCCAGTTTCGATACAAAGTATTTATTTGAATTAAAGAAAGCAATTCATGGGAATCGATCATTGAGTGCAATATTTTAAACAAGTAAATTAAATCATACTGTTCTCGACGGACCGCAAGCGAAATCACACCGAACTTAATCATTCGAAGTTCGTAAGAATGAAGAGACCAGCCTAAACGAAAGCGATAAGATAGAATCATTAGAATTAGGCAATCAATCGTGGTGATTAAACGGTAACCTATCATAAATTCGAAACTTTCCTGTACGAATTTCAATTGTTCAAAAACGGTATGACGAAGTTTTAAATACCAGATCGTTGCTTTTACATAATTTTGTTAATCCATAAACTTATCATACATACCTACGTTTCATTTTACAGAAAAACTATTAGCCGATTATCAAAACTACTTTTTTTCTTTCGGAAGATGTTTTGTTTGCAATAAATTTAATATCTAGAAGTATTAAAATTCGAAGTAACTTTTACTCTAAAATATCATACTCATACCCAGTTTTTTTTTGTTTTTCATATATTCATATTATTAGGTGAATAATCTTAAATGTTTTAAAAAGTTAATACTTTATGTTTCCGGTAAGATTGTGTTTCAAAAGTCAGTGACAGAAACGAATCGCGGCTAAACCGACTCCACGTAGTCTTGCCTGCCCTACGCTAGAGTGTAATTCAAGCCCGCGGGAGGGGCGAGGCGGCCCGCAAGCTGAGAAGCAGGTGGGTTTAACGCTGGTGAGCGTAAGCCATCTGCGACGATAAGCTCGCGTGGGACCGCCGGAGCCTCGCAGCGCCGGAGCCGTGACAGAAACCATGCCTGCTGCATGCTAGGTTGCATGCTGCATGCTTGCTGCATACTTGCTGCATGCTTGGTTGCTTGCTGCTTGCTTGTTTGCATGCTGCATGCTTGCTTGCATGCTGCATGCTTGCATGCATGCCGCAGCTTGCTTGCAAGCTCCAAGCTTGCTTGCTTACATGCTGCATGCTTGTTTGCATGCTGCATGCTTGCTTGCGTGGTGCATGCTTGCTTGCGTGGTGCATGCTTGCTGCCATGCTGCATGCTTGTTTGCATGCTTAAACGTTACTACGATTATAAGTTGTTCGATGATGGATTTCAATTATTTGAAATGTTGTATTTTAATAATATTGGAAACGTGTTTCTGGAAAATGAATCGTCTAGCATTAATAGCTTCGGCCAAACGAAGAGTGGGATTTCAAAATATAGAGAATTTGAAAAAAATAACAATCGATAATCGGCATTTCAAAACTTTGTAAATTGTGTTTTCGGTAAAAAGAAAATTATGGAAAACAAAAAATTACAAAACGTTTTCGCCCAAATAAAATTCGTACAGGCAAATTTCGAATTTATGATAGGTAACCGATTAAACCAATGCAAATGGCTTGACTCTAATGATAGAGGCGTTTACCTGGCAGTATGATAGTACACAGGCTTTTTTTATACTAGAACGGCAAATGACTCCTCCTGATGTTAAGTGGATATGGAGTCCCGGTGCGAAGACAAGTGGCGCAGCGTTAATAATACGAAGCAAAAAAGGGGTGTAAAAAGGTTTTCTCAGGTCGGCAACACAAAAGCAACACCTCTGATGTTGCTGATGTCCATGGGCGGCGGTGACCGCACACCATCAGGCGGCCTGCCAGGCCCTGGTTTGCAGACTGTCATTATAAAAAAAGAAGCACAGAATGCCTTTTCACGCCTCGTTTGATAACTGTTCACTTCAAAATCGTCAGGATTTATTCTGACAACGCAGCAAGTTTTAACTGCCTCTGCGATCATAATCATAATCAGATGATGATCAAAATGTAGGATGATGAAAAGATGATTATATAATTTGTCAATAATTTTCACAGTACCTTGGTAGATGCCATTTTGCGATAGCCAACACAGTAATGTTTAACTGCCTAGAGCGTGCCGTTTATATACTTATTTTAACTTTTAATATTATTCATTTATTACTTATAAATCAATTGAATAATTACATCAATAACTCTAGTACATTTCCGCACGTGATTAGATGTGACAAAATAATAAGGATCTATAAAATATGTCCCTTCTAACAATTGATAGACTTACAAGTCGTGATCATAGAGCGTACAACGTGATAATTAGCTTAAAACCTCAGACACCCCAACTTATTTTTATTATAAAAGAATTATATAAATTATTAAAGTAAGTAAGTAAGTAAAATTTGCAATTTAATTAAAATGATGCAAATTATTAACTCAATGGTACTCTGTAGTTGTAAGTTTGAAACTCAAACTCAAAAATTAATGACGATTAATTGACAACCTCCATGGTGGAGTGGTTAGCACGCCGGGTCTGGCGTCGCGCCATCTCCGAAGTCCCGGCTTCAATTCCGGGTCAGACCAATTTAGAGAAAAACTGTTTTTCTAAATTGATTTCGGGTCTGGGCTTTCTTTCTATGTTTATGTATATTTATCCGTTATCTTACCAATTAACGAGTTTAAAAATAATACTTATCTTGGTCTAGCTAATTGGTGTGAGCGTAAACCAATTTAATTTAATTTTTTTTAACAGTATTCCTCGGTTCCAGGCGACAGTGATGAGATGACCAGTTTGGACGTGCAGTTGTTAAGGATTCCGGGTGGAACACGCTTCTGAGGTATCTTCCGTACTGTTTCAAAACAAAAATCTAAAGAGCAGGGGTGTAGCTATCAGTGATACTGGGTCCACGGGCAGGAGCCCCTCCTATAAATTTTGATTCAGGGCCCGTCTAAGGCAATCTACGCCACTGCTGTGACAGAGAAACCATTCAGTGGTGGCATATTTTTTTTATATTGTTGTCAACCTTAGCTTATACCACATTATACTATACTCCTACTATAAATAGACTGCAGACGTCACGAGCGTCTCAGAATTTTCCGACCTCAGTGGCAGTATAATTTTTCTAGTTAATTGTCTAGTTATCATCATAGCATCGTTATGCTTATTAAATCTACAATGTATAAGTATAATGGTATCTGTAATGCTAGTAACAAGGCCACTATGCCTATAAATAGCGGCCTCGAAAGCCTAAGTGACGATATGAATGATGCAGTACCATTGCAAAGCCTGAAAAAGAAAATTGATGTAAATTCGTATAAACCTGTTTTTGATTGCAAGTTAAGCAATTTTCACAATTGCGAGTGAGTGGATGGGTGATTGAATAATCTTGGGTTCCTCCGTGCTTTATTTGGTCGCAATCGTTGCGTAAATAGTAGTCCTAGTAACCCAACAGTAACCCAACAACCCGCACATGGCTAGCATGGTTATTTATAGTATGTTCTAGCTAATTCCTGCGAGAATAGTCCGTGATATGGCTCATGATTACTAAAAAAAATACATTTCGTAGCAAAAGATGGCCCGAAACGAATTTATCTGTTATATCACTATTAAAAACCGTAACATATACATGCTACTGTGTATGGATATTTTTTACTCTTTCACGTAAAAACTACTGAATGGATTTGGATAAAATTCTTCATACAGGTAGTTTATAACCTGGATTAACACATAGAATACTTTTCATCCCGATATTCCCACGGGAACGTATGGATGGATGTTTGTTACTCTTTCACGTAAAAACTACTGAATGGATTTAGATGAAATTCATCATAGAGATAGTTTATAACCTGAATTAACACATAGGATACATTTTATCCCGATATTCCCACGGGAACGGGAACCACGCGAGTGAAACCTCGAGCGGCCGCTTGTACATTTGAATCACGACTTTTATCCCCGAAGGGTTAGTTAGACTAGGCAATGAGGACAGCAAAAGCTGTCCTTTACCATAGTCCACTTTTCACCAAATAGCGACTGGACATGTGCTCAGCATGACAGGTGGTGAACCCATCGCCGCTCTATGCTGTCCGATGTATGTGCAGTCTTTAGTCCGTTTGTCGCCTTTTACGACACCTAAGGGAAGATAGGGGGTTTTAGTATTCTTCCACCGCTACGCGACATGGTTATATATAGCTACGAGTAAGTATATAAAATAAAACCTACAATTCCTAAAAGATAGAATAGTTAGAATAGAATAGGTACCAAGAACTAAATAATTCTTTTAAGGGTCTGTGTAAGATTTTACAACAAAGTACCAAATGATATTCAAAAATTAGACTTAATAAATTTAAAATAAAAATCAAAGAAAAGCCTTATAAAAAAAATATTATAAAGTGTCAGATTAAACAGAAGACAAAACAGCTTGGATCTGAAATGCTCCAATAACTTCAACAGCTATTTCTAATTGTCTATAATTAATTGATACTTACATTGTATTGTAGTTTTGTATTGCATAATTTATTATATTTTAATTTCATATTTTATATTTTATGACCTGGTAACGACATCTTCTTTTTTTTTGTAAATGTCGTTGCTTCTGTGGGATGTGGTTTCTTTCTTCTTTCTTCTTTGCCACAGTTAAAAAGTGAAGTCCTGAATGGTTAAAAAGATTTGGACGATTGAAAGTACTTATTAATTGAGTTTATTGAATAAATATACTTTGACTTTGACTTAAAATACCAATAATCACCCTCCTAATTGGGAACAGTGACCAGTACCTAAGCAGTGGACCACATTCTACAAATAAAGGTAAATAAAAACAAAACCAAAATAAGCGTGTGGTGTTTCAATTCAGTCGATCACTTTGAAGTAATCATTTATTTTATTAGGACAAAAGTAAATTAAACTCTTCCTTTACACAAATAAAACTGTAACTTTAAATTGTATTTTTTTAATGACATTAAATAACGGGTACCCTTTGTAACATTAACAAATGTTCCATCAACAACCCCTCGTCTGCGGCAAGGACTCCTAGAGCTCGATAACAATAGAAATTCTATTGTGTCTGGTATTTCAACAGGTGACCTATTTAATCTGTAACTTTCAACTTATAATATGTATTAATTTTTCCTATAGTTCACTTCGCTTTTTCTGATGTGTTTGTATTTTATTTCACTCTCTCCCTGTTTTCACTTTACTAGATCATCAATCAGTTGTTATAAAACATGAAACTTATGGACTTCCTTTATTATCTTTTCTGATGAAATAGTTGATATTATCAGGGTAGCCATACATTGCGGTCTGGTAGATTGATGGTACATCCACATACGCATAGTACGGGTTAGTATATAATCCAGGAATGTAAGGCAGTTGAAAGTAAGGTTTCACACCGTTTTGCTGAAAGTACATCTTACTGTCTTCAACTTTAGGTTCTTTTTTCAACGGCTTCATTCGATCACTGTACGAGCCAAATATGGGTTTCCAAGGGTTGTAAGCATTAAATTTGTCTTCATCACTATCGAAATAGCCTTTTACTGAGGCTATTGTTGCTAAAGTTACTGTAAATACACGTAAGAACTGCATATTATCTCTGCACTGAAACTGTACTGTGCAGTTTAACGAAGGAGTGTTCTTTAAATATTGCGAAGCTAATTAGAGTTATCAGTGCCAAGAAAGAATTTGTTTCAGCGGATGTACTTATCTGCTATGGTTTTGTGACTGGAAATAATTGACTTCAGTAATTGCTTCTGAAATGTGGTTTACGCGTAAATAACAATATGTTTTAGTGCATGTGGGAAAACCCTATCTTTATTACCCTGGGCCTTTTACTGAATACTCGATGTTAGTTGCAACTGTAATGTTTAAAAAAGGTGTTATATATACAAATTTTCGAAACTGCGTACCTATGTATGTATAGACTCTGTGGAAAGCTATGGTCACTGCCTACCCCTCGGACCAAATATTTTTGGTCCGAGGCCTACCCCATAACTAAAGCATAGAAGGAGTCCAAATAAGACTCGTATAGTTGTCCTATTTTTTCAAATGGGCCTTAAACATTGAAAGAAAAGAGACAAAATAAGTTACCAAAAACGTCAAATGTCTAGCGAAAAAAAAACCGGTCACCATTTATGATTCAAAATTCAAAAGCGGCCTACAAAATATGTAATTCGAATGGTGACCAAACGGAGTGCCCACTCAAATGTCATAGCACTCATGCTTTAGTAATTATTCTGAGGCCTACCCCTTCGGGAAGCAGACAAAAGGAGAAAAAAAATATTGTTTCCTACTGAAGTGTGTGTTGTGTGTTATCTTAATAGGTCAAGGATCATAAGACCGCCGGCGGTCGCGAAACAAATGTTAGTATAGTTGTGTCCGGTTTTACGATCCTCAAGGGGTTAATGGTATATAGAACCTATATAGAACTTATATAATAATTGCCGTAGTTACCAGACACCAACATTTTTTGTTGTCTAAGGAATTTCTTGTTCGGGTTTTGTTGCATTCTTTTGTGATACACTTAAATATTATTGTTTTTGAGATTATAGGATTTAAACGATTCAGCATTATTCGTTTACCGTAACGTTTACCGCAACGTTTACCATATAGTATCACAGAACAGTCAAATAATGTATTCCGTGTTACTCATTTTGCCAGTAAACCACTTTTGCAATGACGAATTATTGGAAAGATGATCAAAAAAAAACAGAAGGGACCTACCTGAGGCCGTTGGTCCCGGTTGTTGTCGTAAGATGGCAGTCGTTAAAACCCACAGATCCGCATTAAGCCCCCTCTTAATATAGGCAGACGCATCCGCAGACGTCATCTGCGGATGCGGTTGCCGACGTGTAGGAGGGTGATTTGCGCGTCTATGGTGGGTATACAGAGTCTGCAGAGTCTGCAGACGTTAAATACCTAATGTGAAGAGGGGGCTTTAGGTGTATATATGTGCTGTTGTCTATGCAGCGATGTATACTCTTCTAGGTCAAGTGTCTATGTCGGAAACCATGTGCCCAGCAATGGGACTTTTATAATCTGATTATGAATCTGTTATTGAAAATTCAGCAGAAACGCCTGACTTTAAACTATAGCCACGTAACACACTAAGTTCTACGTAATGTAGCATTACAATAATGAAAGGTTTCACATTTCTTGGAAGTGAAAAAGTCAGAAATCCCTTTTTGATGAAACTTATTCATAATTGATATAATACCGGTAGTAGTGGTATAATCATCGCGATTATTATTTGAGTTTTACCCGGATAGAGCTTGCAGCATATAGTTTTTTAACTCTCAAAATATAAGTTACAAGCGGCCGCTCGCGGTTTCACCCGCGTGGTTCCCGTTCCCGTGGGAATATCGGGATAAAAAGTATCCTATGTGTTAATCCAGGTTATAAACTATCTGTATGCAGAATTTCATCCAAATCCATTAAGACGTTTTTACGTGAAAGAGTAACAAATATCCAATCATACTTACAAACTTTCGCGTTTATAATATTAGTAGGATTGTTACATGAAATAAATGCATACATACATAAATATATCTGCTGTTGCACACATACGGCTTTTACAGCGAAACAGGGATTCTTAAGCATAGGACAGTCGAATAACCTTATGGGTTTTTTTAGGGATACATCTCTTGTCGTCTACAGGTTAAGCAAGGGGTGATCAAAATTTTATATTCAATTAAGGGTGGATTGGACCAAACTGGAATAATTTCTTATACATAGATTCAACGCCGAATTTGTATAGACTAATCCCGGAGTAAGTCTTATTCCAGTTTGGCCGAATCCACCCTTAGGCACATGCCTAAAAAAACTTTATCGATATTCCTATGCACACTTACATAAGTGTGCATAGGAATATCGATAAAGTTTTATGTGTTAGGTAAGCTGTGAAAACAATAATGAAAAAGATGATGTTACAGTTATGGTATATAGACAGATTTATTGCGTATTGAATCGTGCTTTTGTGATTTTGTAGAAAGTTATATAAGAATTGTTTCTGTAAATAACAAGTATTTATATATACATAATATTTATAACATGCTTGGTCGTTGCCATTTCTAAAACGGCTTACTACATAAAAACAGGTAAAAAAAGTAAAGTCTTTGAGTACCTATAAATGTACAAAATGTGTGCATACAGCAAGGGTAAAAAAATACATTTATAAACAAATAAAACATTATATATGTTGAACGTTCATGGTCACTACAATAACTTTTAGGAAAAAACGGCATTTTTACAATGTTTTTGTTGTTTGTTTTGATTCCCCGATATTTCGGCGCAGTTGCATGCGCCATGATCACGGAATCAAAAGCTATCGAAGACTCAAAACAAACAACAAAAACATGGTAAAACCACGATTTTCTAAAAGTTAAATAAAACATTATTAACGTGTTCAATGCAAGTTTATTTTTTTTTATTCATTATTAAGAAATACCATGAATTCCTGTATATTTTATTTCTTTTAGTTCCATTTAGTCATAAAGTTATATGGACCGACTTCTGCGATTTTAACACACCTTGTAACTTTTTACAATTTCATTAAAGTATAACTACGATTTTATCCATTTAGCCGGTTCTTTGAACCAACTGGTAGGGTCCTTCAACCATTCAGGAGTTTCTTTGGCGTTCAGCACTTGACCGAGTTGCTCCAACCATTTATTGTACAGTTCAGGGTTTCCTGACGCCACTTCATCAGGTTTCGATGTGATTTCCCCCTCTGCCTCACGCTTCTCCATAGTAGCCGCTTGGAGGTAACCAAGTAGCCCCAAGAGAAGAACGACGCTGATGATCTGTACCTGTGAAGAAGCAGAAATAAAGTCACTTATAGAGCTGAGTGTGTAGCGGGTCACTTAGCCACTCACTCGTGCCACTTTTCTAACAAAAAAATTGGCGCAACTGTCAACGTCAAATTTGACAGAATCGAGCATAGACTATGCGATATTTTTTTGTTATCACGACACATAAGATGTACCACAGAACCGAAATAATCAAACTTGTTCATACTAAAGTAGTCTGTAAGTCTATGAAAACACGGTACAAAGTCAAGTGTGTTTTTGTAGGTGCGGTCTCATGCGACCGCTTGGGGCCTGAGGGGTATCATAATTTCAACTACTCTCTTCCCTTCTCCTTGGGTGTCGTAAAGGGCGTCTAACGAACTAAAGACTGCACATACATCGCAGTATAGAGCGGTGATGAGCTCACCACCTATCACGCTGAGCACATGCGCAGTTGTAATTTAGTGAAACGTGGACTATGGCAGAGGACTGCTTCTGCGGTCCTCATTGCCTAGTCCCTGACTTACCCTTTGGGGATAATAGTCATAATCTATATATCTATGAATACTTAGAACAACGACAGTTCTTTTTAATATTAGAAAGATAGATAATACTTTTATTGTAACATAATAACACATCATCATCATCATCATCATCAGCCTATAAACGTCCCACTGCTGGGCACAGGCCTCTTACGTGAACAATAGCATAACCTACCACGGGCTGGCTCAATGCGGGTTGGTGGGTTTTAACGACTGTCATCTTACGACAACAACCGAGACCAACGGCTTAACGTGCCTTCCGAAGCACGGAGGAGCTCGAGATGTTTTTAATTTGGTCACCCATCCAGCGACCCGGCATTGCGAAAGTTGCTTAGCGGGCAAGATCGCAAGCCGAACGCGCTAGCCGCTGCGCCATCGATCTCCTCATAATAACACAAACAATTACAATGAATTTACATAAAAAAGTTAAAAAAAAAGAAAAACAACGTTACAATTTGGCGGTCTTATCGCTTAAAACGATTTCTGCTAGACAACCAGTCGGATGGAGAGAACTAATATACTCTAAGATCGGAGGTGCAAACATTGAAAACATACTTTGTTACACAATTAAAATCAAAAAATAAAAATAATAATATTATAAAATAAATAAATAATAGGGTTATAAAGAAAGAAAATAACTGAGTGAATTACACTCTTATATTACTGAGTCGACAGAATAATGTGAAGGCTTAGTACCGCCTAGCTCCAAATGTATTGTTGTCGAAATTTTAAAACTCCATACAGTAGGTATGTCGCACCAACTCCAAAATCATATTTTTCTTGTCCTACCAACTCCAAACGATATAACGGCGCCACGATGGAAAGCTGTCACCGTAGTGATAAGTTTAACAGCCGTTCCTGTCAGCCTGTCTGGTGCATCTTGAAAATGTTTTCTTTTAAGCAAATTTTTATACCTATAGGTACTCGAAAAAGCACAAAAAGACGTCTTGCCCCTTATTCTAAAATCCATTTTTCTGTTGTAAGCTACTTTTTCTGGAATCCGAGTAGCCGTTTACAAGATATTAAACTCTGAACTGCAGTGTTAGAAATCCCGGGCTAGATTAAAGCTACAAATGAAATTTTAGACACATGCTTGCTCTTCATGGCTTAGATCTAGGGCACATGGTTTATAAAAAAACAGATATTGCTCTGTTATTTACAAAATATATGTATAAAATGAATTTCTAACTACAAATAATTATACAGAGGAGCCGTTACCGCTGTGACCATGACCGCGACACTGAAGGTATCGCGCGTGCAATGCACCCTGAAGCCTCAGTTCTAATACATCTATGCCCTATAATTTCCCTTCAAACTGGAACGCAGCAATGTAAAACAATACTGCTTTATGATTAGGTTGGTGGTTGATTAATGTTTTTTTAGGTATTAAGCATATCGAATATAGGTAATATTGTATTGTAAAACGTTTTAACTCCTATCTAAAAACTCACTATGATTTTATGATGAAAAGCAGTTCAATAGTAGGTAAAACTGAAATACTAATTTGTCATACAAGAGCTTGCTTTATGATGATTGTAAAACTTATTAGTCATACAGAACGACGTTCAATGACGCTTGAAAGATGTATTAGTCTTGAAAACAATATCATTATGGCAGTTGTATACCTAAGTATAGTGCCTTAAGGGTTGTTAGGAGGTCAGCGAAAATACCGGGCCCTCGCGGCGCACCGCGCAGCACCCGAATTGCGGGATCCGCGGTTACTCGTAAGCGCCATTCACATTTTTAATAATAGTTAATAAAAACAACAAACAACAACAAACAGTTTTTTGGAAATTTAAATTAGTCAAGAAATTGAAAAGAAATACCTATGTGTTTATGATTTTATAGAAATTATTGTTTGAAAACACGGTCGTAATGTACTCGTACATTTATATGAATTTTTAGAGGTAACTTCAGGAATTTTTTTTATCGAGCAAAATGTTTCCAATCGTATTTTGGAAACAGTAAATTTTTCCTTTTTCACCGCCTAACCCCCCTTAAGGCTACGTTAAAACCGCGTTTTACAAACGTTTATATGCACCATGCATGACCTATTTTGTAAAGAAGAAGCTTTAATAAAAACGTTTGCATGACATTTGTACGATCTTACATTCGATTATTTTGCTACTTGGGATAGACATAATTGTAACAGTTTGTATTCTACATTCCAAAATTTTGTGTTCCATTTACTTTTAGGTACTATTAAAAAGATTAGAAACCGCCATAACAATAAATGTTTCTCGAAATTGATCGTTTGAGCACATGTTCTTTAGGGATTTTGATGCACCGATGCGATAGAGATCACGATTTATAAGTCGCATCAACAATCGTAATTGTTTTCGAGCAATTATTAATGTTCGATCAAACGATTTCGACTATTGGTCACGTGTTAAGTTAGAAAGTTTAGCCGATCGCAAATCGGAGCGAAGTGATCGTCTTAAATTTCGTGGTTGTTTTATCTTTCAGACAACGGAAAACCTTTTTATTAAGGCTTTGGTCTTACTACTGATTGTTGTACGATCTTTTATTTTGTATATTTTGTGTTTTTAAGTATATATATATCCAAAGATATATTTTCTAGTTTATAAGTGAGAGACTAAATGTCTCATTAGCTTGGAAACGTCACCTCGCACATACCCTGCCAGAATACCAGCGCAACGGCGCGGCGCGATGTGACTTTCTCACACCGTTTATGCTGAGGTAACGCCTTGACTCGCCGGCTTTACGCCCGAGTAGTGGGCTCGATGAGGCTCCTAGATGGGCAACTGTCCTCAACGCTACCAACAAACAACATCTTCGTGCCGCACAGTGGGCAATAGCGTTAAGGGCATTAGGGTACCGAACAGTTTCATACACCACAGCCTGCGCACTGGCCGGCATCGCACCTTAGGAGTTGGAGGCGGTATAGCTGGCATAACTATACCAGTACAGGGTACAGGCCAGAGTACGGGGAGAAAACCTCGTTTACGAGGAGCTAAAAAGGGCTCGAGACCTGGCTGACAAAGATTTGTTGGCCAAAAGGGCCGATGATTTGCGGTCGTCGGGATACGGTTACCGATTGTGCCAGGCCATTGAGCCGGGATTAGGGAGATGGGTGCAGCGGCGACATGGAACCCTCTCTTTCCACTTGATGCAGGTGCTGTCTGGGCATGGATGCTTTGGACACTACTTGCACCGAGTGGCAATACGGAAACAACACCGGAGTGCCACAGCTGTGGAGTTGCGCAAGACACAGAAACGCACACCCTTGAGGAGTGCGTATCGTGGGCTGCGCAGCGCCACTGTTTGTTGGTGGTCTTGGGGGAGACCGCTCGCTGTCCAGCGTATTGAAAGTCATGCTGGACAGCGACAGGTCATGGAAGGCCATGGCTTCGTTCAGTGAAGTAGTTGTTTCTCTAAAGGAGGCCGCGGAGAGGGTTCGCGAGCAACTCCATGCGGATCCGATCCGACGCAGGCGAGTTGGAAGACGGAGGCGGCAGTTTGTCCACCTCCTTCCATCGCAGTGAGGCTTGCGTGACTGTGGGGTGGGAGACCTCATAGCCGCATTTCACGAGCCTCATGGGAGTTTTGAGGGCGCCCATTCCGGGCTCCCTCCCCATTGGCGGGCCGTCTTAGAGTGGAATTCGGAGTCTGCTGTCCGCGGCCCCGAACCACCTTGACGAGAAGTGATAGTATGGTACAAGGAGTTATAGTGGGTATTGTCCCCCTTCACTCGAGTCCCAGCTGAGGCCTTCGGACCTGGACAGGGAAACGAGCGCTGGGGGAAGAGTTGCCACATAACCAGCGGGCTTCCCCAGGTCCGCTGTTTATCCGTAAATGGGATTTCTCCTTGTATAAAAAAAGGGTCTTGATTGGCTCGTCACTTGTGTTTGTTTATTTGTTTGTTATTTTTTTTGCATTTCATGTCTTTTTTTTATTTTTAATTATGTTAAGTGACAGTCAATAAATGTTTTTTCTTGCCAGACCCCAATATTGTACCTGATAGGAAACACCGACTCTGGCAGGGAGTTCCACAGCTTTGCAGTACGTATGATGAAAGTAGACGCAAAGCGCATCGTACGCATATGCGGAATCTCCACAGTGAATCTATGACTTCGCTCAGTTTGTCTGGTTGTCCTATGGTAGAAAGGGGATGGAGAAATTAAATCAAATAATTTCATAGCACACTCTTCGAAGTGTATCTACAACTGATAGACATGCGACTTGGCGCCGATGTTCTAAGCTCTGCAGCTTGGCGTGTAAAAGGTTGTCATCGTTGATGAGCTTTCTGGCTCTCCCGTCAATCGACTCCAGTGCCCCATGTTGGTATTTAGCGGATCCGTTCCAAAGGTGAGAACAATACTCCATACACGACCGGACTTGTGCTTTATATAAAGTAAGCAGTTGTCCCGGTGTGAAATACCTTACCTTCTCACCTTTGAGAGGATACCCAGCTTTTTTGAGGCAAGTTGTGACTTAGACTCCAGGTAGGAGTTACAGTTCAGAGTAGATGACAGTGTCATACCAAGAAGCTCGAGATGGTTACAAATAGGTACAGATACATTTCGGAAAGTAGAAGTCAAGGTGAACGGACTTCGTGTAGCGGAGAAAAGACATTGAACTTGACCAGGTTCGCGTCACCCCAGTCAGATACTTCCTTCAAGGATGTGTTCTTTCATTCTTTTCTTACTAGGTATATTTATTCTATTAAAATGAGTTTAAATAGAATTTTTTAAATTCAGGTATTCAGTTAATTTAGCATACTAAAGAATATTTTTTATACAAATTGAGGTTAGATTTATAAAAGGGGTTAGAACACCTACCAACTCTCCATACTCTTCGCTCCTCTTACTACAAAAATCGTAAGATAATAAAGTAAAATGCCGTGGAGAGTTATTAATTTTACTTTTTTTTTAATTAATGTTGTGTACGCTACATAATTGACTATTTCATGGTTACAATTGGAAACGAATTAATTAATCTGTAAAAAAGTTTTTGTAATTAAAAAACAGGTAAATATTACAATAGTTGGTTTACGTCTTACACGTTCGAAGCGTTTTACAAAAATACATATAAAATATGGGTTACTAAAAAGTAAGTGATTTTAGAACTATTGATAATGTTTATATTATACAAACAACATACATATAATCACGACTATTATCCCCGAAGGGTTAGTCAGAAACTAGGCAATGAGGACAGCAAAAGCAGTCTTCTGTCATAGTCCACGTTTCAACAAATAGCGATGAATGTGGTGAGCAAATCGCCGCTCTATGCTGTTTGATGTATGTTTTCTTCCGTTAGTCGCCTCTCTTTAGTTAGTCGCCTTTCTGATAGTCCGTTATAGTCGCCTTTTAGGACACCCAAGGGAAAAGAGTCGGTGGTAGTACACTTTCACCGCTACGCGACACGGTTCACACGTAATATACGTAACACACATGTAATATACGTAACACACATGTAATATACGTAACACACATGTAATATACGTAACACACATGTAATAACATTTTAAACTTTCATGGTCACTACAATTATTTTTATGAAAATACGGGATTTTACATGTAATACACGAGTATTTTAAGCTAATATAATAATTGTATGAAGAGTTACCTTGCTCGCCATTGTGAAATACTTATGCTCATTGCAATTGGCGCAACATTTTGAATTTATATACACTCCGTGACATTTATTTTCGCCGTCAGCCCCATAACTAACATAGTTAATTGAGCCTAATTAACAAGTTCGATAACGGAAAATAACTGGTTGCTTTTTAATCAGCTAGCCTACTTCCCTTTCGTTATTGTTTTACGTAATAGTACATTATGATACAAGAGTGCTATGTTGGTCATTACAATCGAGGCGGGTTATGATCCCGAGCCGAAAGCGAGGGTTTAATGGAGCCGAGGATTGTAATTACCAATGCACACGCGTTTCATACGACGTTTTTCAATACACTGGTGAGGAAAACACATTTCCTGAAAATGACTGTGTGTTTTTGTTGTTTTTCTAGTGTATAAATCTTAGCTAGTGTATTAATCTTAGATGGTAATAGGCTGACAATAACATTTTGTGCTTCACTTAATATTTCCGGCGGTGTAGACTGTAATTTTAGTTCTTCATTACTAGAACGAGACGAATTTATTTTTAAACTTTCAAAGTAAGAAGTATTGAACAAGAAGCCGCTCTATGAATTGACAAAATATATATGTGAAAGGTAGGGAGTCTTTCGATCTCTTCCCTTGGGTGTCGTAAAAGGCTAACGGACTAAAGACTGCACATATATTTGATTGTATTTTTTTTGTAAGTTTGTTATAGTTACCATAAATGTGATTCGTTAACAACTTGAGAGGGGGAACTGGCTTGTGTAACACAGGTGTTAAACCTAGCACAGATGTCAGGGATACCTATATTGTTCTGTACAAAGCGTTTTTATGGAAATAAAATTTATTATTATTTTTATATTATTAGGAGCTCGATGGCGCAGCGGCTAGCGCGTTCGGCTTACGATCTTGCTTGCTAAGCCACTTTCGCATGGCGGGTCGCTGGATGGGTGACCAAATTTAAAACATCTCGAGCTCCTCCGTGCTTCGGAAGGCACGTTAAGCCGTTGGTTCCGGTTGCTGTCGTAAGTTGGCAGTCGTTAAATCCCACCAACCCGCATTGGGCCAGCGTGGTGGGTTATGGCCCAATATCCCCACGTGCTATTGTCCACGTGGGAGGCCTGTGCCCAGCAGTGGGACGTTTATAGGCTGATGATGATGATGATTATATTATTATTATATCTATATATACGCTTACGCTGAGCACATAATGGTGCTGTCGTTATTTGGTGAAACGTGGACTGCTAACCCTCGTGCTCGTTAACGAACACTTATTATAAAAGGTGACTGCTAGAAACCGCAAGAAACTTCAAGGGCTGGTCAGGTCAAGTGTTTTAAACATGACAAAAATGACCAAATATATTTAAAAAAACATTTTGTGTATTTTAATCAGATAGTTTTTGAGTACCTATCTAATTTATTTTAAGGCAATAACGTATGAAAAATAAAAATAAACAATTAAAAATAACGATAAACTTTTTTTTTTTTTTTTACCCGGTGTAATCCCTGCTTATGGATTCCAGCCTCCAGAAGGGAGACTGGATATGTGGGACTCTCCCGTCCCCCTTTCCACGACGTAATCGTCGGGGCGAGAGGGAGGGGCCTACCCACTAATCACCGGGGGATCAAACTCCGAAAGCATAAGGCTTGAGGTGGCGGTCACGGGACCTGATCCACGGGGGAATTGACCACGCGAGAGCCACCCCGTCGCCGTGTATTGGCCTATAACCACTGCGAGGCAGCCGTTACGCGCCAACACACGGCGACTTACGCGCACCGGCACTGCAAAACCAGCCCAATTAGGGGGCAGACACAACGACACAGACAGACATGCCCGGCTTACCCGGGCATGCGGACACAACACGACCCATTTACGCTGGACACAACACGACACACACAGGACGAGAACATGCCCACGTCTTCGCAGGCATGCGCACAGACAACCACACCCATTGCCAGTTCGAGACTCCATTTGAGGGTCGCTCAGAGACAGCCGGACAGCACGACAACCTCGACCACTTGGTCGTCTAGCCGTTCTGCCACTCATCATTGCTTCCCGGGGAGTCAACGAACTGGTTCTACACAAACATAACAAGTATGAACAACCACAAATCACAACACGACACGACAGAGACACGACTCACCCCAATTTGCTGGCGCGGGGCTCCCCGCATCCGCTCCGAGCAACCCGCCCCCCTTTGGGGGAGGCGCGATGTTGCTCATCATGGCTTCTGCATAGAGCCTCCGTGCCAGCTCCCCAACAACATCCACAAAGACCCGCACATTTACTGGTATGAAACCCTCCCGCTTCCGCTCCGAGCAAGGGGACGCCCTCGGAATGGCGCCCCGTTGCTCATCATGGCTTTCACCTGGCTCCCATACCAGGTCCATGGAAGGACAACCACAATACAAACACTAAACTAGCAATCCGAACGCACAACACCAGACATTGGACAGCACAAAATGCTGTCCACTAACACCCGTATTTGGAACACAAAACATAGAACATAGAAAGAGACACTACAGGACAGCACATGACAATGCCGTCCATCGGACCCCTGGGCACTTGGGGTGGTATAATCAAATACCCATGCCAGTGCCCATCTTCCTATCAGACCAATTGGGGACAAAGTCCTAAATCTAAACATTTACCTAAGCCTAGACATAAACCCACAACTTATCCTAACAACAAACTACACTAACACAAATCATCGGGCGTCCGGCCGCCAGTGCAGAACCTGACCTCCGCCAGACGCCCGGCATCACCCTATGGTGGATGGAGGTCCGCGTACCTCCGACGCCGCCTCCCTGTCCTCCTCCTCCTAATTGACGCAGCGTTGGCTGACTCCTCCCGGACGCGTTCGGCCTCCTTCTTGAGGCCTATGCACTCCGCAGCGAAGCCAGCCACCGCTGCCCAATTCTCCTCGCTCTCCACCATTGCAGCGACCACATCCGGCAGAGCTAGAGTGCCCCTTACTCCCAGGGACAGCTCCAGCGTACGCCTCTGTGACGCGAAGGCACTACACGACTCGAGGGTGTGCTGAGCCGTGTCCTCTTCTTCCCCGCAATGGTGGCAGACCGGGGTCTCCTCCCTCCTAATCCTGTGCAGGTATCGCCCAAAGCACCCATGATTGCTGAGCAATTGTGTCAGGTGGTAGGACGTCCCACCGTGGGATCTATTTATCCACCCCTGCAACACTGGGCGGATAGCTTCGATCGTGCGGGTTCCGGCTTCTGGGGTTGTGAGGCTCTCCTCCCATTGCCATACCGCCATGTCGTAGGCTACCCGCCTTGCCTCCTCGATCTCTGCCTGCACAGGATTTTCCCCTCTGGCCCTCGCCTCCGCGCGGAACTCGTAGACCTCGGTTAGTACCTTAGCCTCGAGCTCCCACGGGATCATGCCTGCTATAGCCGTAGCTGCCGTGAATGATACCGTCCGATAGCCCCGGATGGCTCGGATGGCCACTATCCTCTGAGGTCTTCTTAGAAAGGCGGTGGTCTTCCTCGAGAGGGAATCCGACCATACCGGGGCGCCGTAAAGGGCCATGCTCTTGAGTACTCCGGCGTAGAGTTTACGGCAGCTATCGCCCGGCCCACCCATATTAGGCAAAAGCCTTCCCAAGGCCATCGCCGCTCCAACCACCCTCGGAGCCAGATTTGTAAAGTGCGCCTCGAAGCTCCATCGACTGTCCAATGTTAGTCCCAGGTACTTGAGCTGAGGCGCAACTCTGACGGGGACACCATCCACCCTGACCCGGGCGTTGCTGGGAGGCCTGCCCCGAGGACCATGGAAGAGTATGGCCTCGGTTTTCGGCAGGGCCACCTCCAAACCCAACAGTCTAATCCTCGTGACCGTTTATGTCGCGGCCGCTGCCGCCTTCCTTGCGGCTTGCTGGTAGTCACGGCCCCGTGCCATGACTAGAGTGTCATCTGCGTAGCAAATGACACTCGTCCCGGGGAGAAGGTTCCCCCGTAGGACCCAGTTGTACCCCAGGTTCCAGAGCAACGGCCCAAGCACCGATCCTTGGGGCACCCCGCACACCATCCTGTGTTCATAAATTTGCGCCCCCCCCGGCTCAAGGAAGAGGACGGACCTATCAGCCAGATAGTCCGTCACGAGTCTTCTCAGGTACCACGGGACTCTATGGTACCTGAGGGCCTCCACTATTGCGCTGAAGGGGAGGGTGTTAAACGCGTTGGCGATATCTAATGATATCGCCAGTACCCTCTCTCCCTTCCCGATGGCCTCCTCCGTCGCCCTCTTCAGCGTCATTATGGCGTCGCTTGTGGATCTGCCCCTTCGAAACCCAAACTGCGTATTCTCTAAATCTGGGCCTTCACTGCCCAGGTGCTCGATGATACGGGACGCAATCACCCTTTCAAACAGTTTGCCCGCCTCATCGAGCAAAACGATTGGGCGATAGGTAGACGGGGAGTCCGGCGGTCGTCCCTCCTTTTTTAGCAGGCAAAGCCTTCCCTGCTTCCAGACCCTGGGAAACCTCCCCTGTTGGAGGCAGGTGTCCAATAGGTCCCTCAGTTTGTCCCCGATGTGGTTGAGGGCAAGGGCCAGAACTCTGCCGTGTACCCCGTCCGGACCCGGTGCCTTCTTTTTGAGGCGGAGGCGATCAATCCCTGCCTGTATTTCCCCGTCCGTAACCCGCGGTATTGTCGCCGGGTCTATTTCCCCATCATGTTCCGGGGCCACAAAGGGCGCCACCTCGAACACCCGGTTCGGAAACAAGGCGTCCACGATCCGGGCCAAAAGGTCCGGCTCGAATGACTCAGTGGGGGGCGCCGAGTTCCGCATTCGGTTGCGGATTGAGCGGTAGGGGCGCCCCCAGGGATCTCTATGTAGGTCAGCCAAGAACTCCTCCCATGCCGCCTTTTTAGCCCTCAACACCTCGACCGAGGTTAACCCGGGCCAGCTGGAGGTGGCTGTAGAGGTCTGCCTCCTCCTCCGACGTGTGCCTCCTTCTCCGGCACCTCTGGTACAACCGCCTCGCGTGTACACATGCGGCACGGAGATTGGCAATTTCCTGCGTCCACCAATATACGGCGCGTTGTTGTGGCCGATCTCCGACTCTGGGCATGGCGGCATCACAGATCCGCGTCATTGACCCTTTGAACTCGGTCGCCCTTTCGTCGGCATCCATGTGAGCCGGCAGGGGCGGCAGCCATCCCTGTATCATCGCCGCCTCTATTGCAGCGCCCCTGTCTAGCTTCGTTAGAGCCCATCTCCTAAACCGCGCCGTTCGGACGCCCTGTTGTGGAGTGTAGCTAGTCGTTGTGGGGCCGGATACCCTGAACAACACGTATAAGTGGTCGCTCAGGGTCTCCTGGTCGAGCACCTCCCAGCTGGTGACACGCGATGCTATGGCAGGGGTCGCGAACGAGACGTCCACGATGGACTCCCCCTGCCACCTTACGCATGTACTGGTGGTGCCCCTATTCAGCACCACCAATCCAGCTTCGACCAGGAAGTCTTCCACGTCCTCCCCCCTGCTGGTGGTAGCAGGGCAGCCCCAGGCCCTCGACTTCGCATTAAGGTCGCCAGCGACAACAACCTGCAGCGGGGCCAGTCGACGGACGACACCCTGCAGTTTATTTATAAACTCTTCGAATTCGCTCCGGCTGCGGTTGGGCGAGAAGTAGACCCCAACCAGTGCGATGCCGCTCCATTTCACCGCCACATATCCGTCCCCTCGCTCTTGTAGGGACATTGGGGCCGTACTGGAGGCAGCCGGAGTCGTTATCGCCACTTTCCCGTCTGCGGACCCCACCCAATTCGTCCTTGCAGGGATGGAGTACGGTTCCGCCGCAATGGCCACACCCACTCCCAACTCCGCCATTTGATGGACCATAAGGTCCTGGGCATTGGCGAAGTTGTTTAAATTCGCCTGTAGGATGCCTTTAGTTTGTGCTGACATTTGGTCCCGTTTCCGTCACCTCCATATTCGTGGGCGCATCACGCTCCTTTGCCGCTGGGGGGCCCCTTGTCCATGGGGCCATTTTCGGCTTGGTGACGGGGGGCCTACATGCCCTCCCTCCCAGCTGGTGCTCATACGGGAGTTTTGCCTCTTTGCAAACTATGCACATAGGCTTCTCCGCCGTACAGTCCGCTGCCTGGTGCCCGGGGGCGCTGCATTTGTAGCACAGGGTGCTACGGTCTTCCTTTGAGTCACATGTATATTTGGTGTGACCCGCACCGTAGCATCTGTAGCAGCGGACCGGGAGATTTTCCAGGGCCACTACCTGCACCCATGCCCACCCAATGGTCAGGCGGCCCGCGTCTGCCAGCACTTTGGCCTATGCCACCGGAAGCCGGACCAGCATTGAGTTAGTCCCCCATGGTCCGGCTCGCATCTCTCCCGTGGCTATCATGTCCAGCGGACAGCCCGTCTTGGCCACGATGGCCTCCTTCACCTTCTCAGTCTTGATCCCCTCATTCATGCCCACGAGACGGAGTTCCGCCTTCCGATATGGCCGGCCTACTTCCGCCTCCTCCGCAATGACTTCTCGCAGTTTTGTTGCAAGTGCATCTGCTTTGGGTCCGCTGGTCACGCCCGGGATCTCTAACTTGCGTCCTCCGGCCGCTGTATTGCGCATCCGTACAGACTCTAGCCCAACATCCTGTAGGTTAATGGCCCCAATCGCCTTTTCCATGACCGTGGCGTACGTCGCGCCATTGGCCACGGCCTCGGGTTTAAGCATGATCGTCACCACGGACGATCGCGGCGGCACCAGTTTGACCGCGGGGGCAGAACCCGCGGCCGCCGTCTTTTTTGGCCCATTGGCACCCTCTTTCGTGGCCGAAGCAGCAGCTGCAGCTTTCTTGGCCCTTGTCTTGGCGGCTTTCGACAGCTTCACTGTCCATTTTACGGCCGGTGTGCTTGAGGCCGCAGCCAACGCAGGGGAGGACGAGCGCACAATCGGTGCGACCCTGCTGGGTGCCCTCTGGGGCAGCGGTGGGTTATCCCATATGGGCACAGACTCCCGGGTCGATACTGCAGGGGGGGCACGGGGGACTCTAGGGGGCCCTGCGGCCGCCCTGGCGTAACTGGCCTCGGCCCTACGCACATCATGCGCCAGCGGTGGTCTCATGGGGGGCTCGTATGGACGCTTCTCCATCTTGCCCGTTTGCGCATTAAGCATTTCCCTTAGTGCCTGGCGCATTTCCTCCTTAAGGGTTTCCATCATTTCCCCCATGTAGACGGAAATCTCCCTCTGGATGTCCGTGCCCTTGCGGGACGGCCTCGGCTCTTGTTGGGATTCCTTGATAGCCTTGACCTCAGCCTGTAGGAATTCCACCTGACGGCGGAGCCTGCGGTTGTCACTGATGGTCCTCTTGACCTCCTCGGGTGGGGACATTTCCCTAAGGGACTCAATGCACTCGGCTATTTCCTTTAGCTCAATGTTTATGTCCCTTTTTACCGTGCCCTTCAGGTTCATGGACTTGTCGGCAGAGTTCTTCACCAACAGTAGGCTCTTTTCTGCCGCCTCCAGGATCTCCTGTTTGGATTGGAGCA
>OY992512.1:21930956-22399361 GCA_963921215.1 Scoparia ambigualis | reverse complement strand
GCCCTCACCCGTGCGACCTGAGAACCCTTAAGGGGCGGCCGTCTTTCGAAACAGCGTCCAGAAGGGACGCCGAACAAAACAAAGGACGACGCCTATAAGGGCGCCACCAATTTACCCCCCACAGGCCCAGAAGGGGCAAGGGGAGGCTGTGGGCCCAGAAGGAGCACCACCAACTTTGTTCGACACCCAGAAGGGGTGCCAGGGTATTCGCGTAAAGCCCCTTTTCCCACGCTGAACGTGGGCCGAGAGGTCTTACCCCAGGGTGCACCACGAGGAGGTTCCCAAATTTGCACCCCTAAAGGAGGTAACTCCCTCGAAAGGGGAATCTATGCTTTCGCATAGAAATCCCTTTCCCCTCCGCAGTCGGTGGTGTCCCTTATCAGGGACACCACCGAGTGCTGCCACTACCCCTCAGGCTTCTCCTCTCGGGCTTTTATGTGGCCGCCACTACCCCTCAGGCTTTCCCTCTCGGGCTTTTAAGTGGCCTATGGCTAGTCCGAGTCGTACACCTCCGACTCCGAGGACTGCCTACGCGACCGCGCTTGAGACGGAGCGATCGTCGAGTCCGACGACGCGTCTTCCGCCTCCACCTCTTCAACCTCCCCCAACTCTTCCCCCGGGTCTCTCCCTGTACCTCTCGTCGGAGAGGCATTGGGGTTAGAGGATGGGAAAGGTTGCGTCGAGAGAGGGGCCTCTGCCTCCTCCATCTCGACCTCCACTGGTTCGGTCCGTCTCAGCGCGTCGACCATCGCTGCTGTGCGCGCCGCGGGGCTGACCCTCACCCTCCTTAGAGGGGGGACGCACGCCCGGCTCCCCATTATGTGGCCCGCAGGCCTCCCTCCGTCCGTGCAGACTGAGCACTGCGGCACCGCCCGCGTGCACTCCGTCGCTTTGTGGCCAGGAAGGCCACAGCGGAAGCAGTCAAGGCTGCGATCCACCTCCGAGGGACACCTCGCCCTGGTGTGACCCACGCCCATGCACTTAAAACAGCGCAACGGGCGCGAGTCCAGGAGCGTTACTGGGGCCGACAGCCAGCCCACAAGTAACCTCCTCGCCGCCACGATGGTTTGGGCCGCCTTGACTGGGCAGCGCACCAACACGGATGTAGAGCCGCCGGGACCTGGCCGCGGTGCTCCCACCTTCACGCTCTGCAGCGCACACCCTCCTTTCTCGGCCACCACCTGCGCCAAGCCCTCTGCGGTGACGGAGTCGTCGAGGCCAGAGATGCGCAGGTCCGCGCACTTTTCCGGCCTGGCCACCTTCACCACGTCTGCCACGACCTCTCGCAACCGCGCGGCCAGGCGGTCGGCGGACTCCCCGCTGTTCGCACCCGGGATCTGCAGCAGCCGGGCGCCCGTCATTGATACCCGGGTGGTGAGCCCGGAGGAAATCCCGCAGTCGGCAAGGGATATGCCGTCTATGGCCCTCCTGATTACGGCGGCATACGTGACGCCGCGCTCCAACGCCTCCGCCGTCAGCTGAATAGCGACCGCCGCCGTGCGAGGTTTTCTCAGCCGCCTCCTTCTTGCCCTGCCCTGTGCTGCCGGAGCAGACTGTGGGGGGGCGCACCTCGGGTGTCGGCTGGTGGGCGACTCGTGGTCCCTGCCGCTGCCGCGGGCACTCCACCTCTCCTTCGCCGGCGGCGAGGAGCAGATGTGCGCGGCACTTCGCCAGGAGGCGTAGGGGCCCGCTGGGGGAACCTAACCTAACCTAACCTAACCTAACCTAACCTAACCGTCCTTCCTATTTATTAAAAATTTTAATATGGCTGCTCGCACTTCGAAAGTGAACAGCAGGGAGGAATCGGTGGTGTACAAATCACCACCTCCCAAAACGAAATTGTCGTCGATGGTACCAAAGACGACTACGGATTTAGAGCTGACGCACCTCCTCCCGGGGATGTCCAATGTGGACATAAGAACAAACGCCAAGAAGGCTCAAAATAGGATGATGAAGGCCTTGGAGACAAGTGCCGGTCATCGGTCGGTCACCAAGGAGGACAAGGCCACCATCCAAAAGGAGACCAACGAGCTGGTAGCGATGGTGGCAGAGCTGGCCGACAGATTAGAAAATATCGAAAAGAACAAAGAGCAAGAGAAGGGTAAGACTGTCCAAACGCAGAGTGTAAGAGACAGCACCGAATTCGAAAAAGAAACCGGGAGAAGGCTAGGGGCCATAGAGCAGTTACTAGCGGACAACCTTGCAGCAACCGAGAGATGCGAGAAGCTGCAAGGTGAAAACCAAAGAAGGGTAATGGAGCGTTTGGACCAGCAAAACACAGAAAAGCCGCAGAAGGCATCGTATGCTGCAGTGGCGGCAGAAGGCCGACGGAAAACCACACCCAAAACCCTCCACTCCCTCATCATCGGGTCCACCAACGAGGCCCTGACCAGCGACGAGGTGATCGAAGCGGTCAGGAAGACGTCGGCAGTGGACCCAGAAGGCGAGTGGATTAAAATAGAGAGGATCCGAAAGGCCAAGGACCAAAAGGTAATAATAGGGTGTGGTACAGAGAAAGACGCGGATGAATTGAGGAAAAGAATAGAAAAAGAAAAAACGCTAAGAATAGAAAAGGCAAAGAACAAAAATCCGCTGGTAATAGTTAGATATGTAAGGGGGGACAAGAAAGGAGAGCAAGTAGAGGAGGCCATAAGAAGGGAAATGGGAATTAGGAAAGAAAAGGAAACCAAGAACGGTGACAAAGAAATAGAGGTGATTTTTGAAAGGAAAACAAGGAACCCGCACGTCGCACACGTAGTGGTCAAGGTGACCCCCCGGATATGGCTGCAACTGACAGAGGCGGGGACTCTTCATCTGCAATGGGGAAGTTCCAGAGTAGAGGATCAGTCCCCGCTAATCCAGTGTTCCCGCTGCTTGGGCTACGGCCACATCAAGCGGGTCTGTGAGGAGCAGCTGGACAGTTGCAGCCACTGTGGGGGCAACCATTTGTACGCGACGTGCGAGAAGAAAGATAGTCCCCCCAGCTGCCTGAATTGCACGAGAGCCAGTCTGGAAGATAAGTGCCACAATACCTTCAGTGTGGCATGTCCCATTAGGGCCAAATGGGACCGGCTGGCTCGCTCAAAGGTGGCGTATATGTGCTAAGGGCCCCGCGTCAAATCCGGAACAGACAGAAAAATGTAGTAAGGTACTAACAGTGAGAGACGGTATGACGAGGGAGTCGGCGCACACTACGGCCGACGGCTTTCACCCAGGGGTGTTGAAACTGGGGAAGAATGAGGACCACAGGGAGACAGGAGGAAGTGCAGCCAAAGCAAATGGAGGAGATAAAGATGGTCTTTATGACCCTCCATTCGTGGAGGCGACACTTCCTAATGGGATTGGCTCATTCAACCCCAGAAAGACATCGAGTAGAGATGGCTCTACGGTTGGAACACGTGCGGCCGTGGTGGGCGCCACCCCCCCCCCCCCCCCCCCTCCTTAAATAGAAAACAAAACACTAAATACATGGTAGGTACACAAAACACAAAAGATACAAAATAAGCAAAGACAAACAAAGGGAAAGAAGTTATGGAAAAGTAAATAAAGGGAAATAGAACTAAATATAGAGGCAAAGACCACATAAGTGGCAGGATTAAAAATTAAGTATATAAATAAGTATAAAGGGGAATAAAATATTAAGAATAAAAGAAGGGAGAACGTACAATATAATGCATTAATTAAAATAGGTAATAAAGAGAGCAAATAAAATAAATGTAATTATAATATTAAATAAAGTATATATATTGAGACAGATATATAAGGGGATAATATGCATAGTAATAGGAAAAGAAATGTAATAGTATATAAGAAAATAAATGTAATAGTACATAAGAAAATAAATGTAATAGTATATAAGAAAAGAAATGTAAATAGAATAGGAAATATATATAAATAAGAAGAAAATGGAATAGTATATAAGAAAAGGAATGTAAAGTAATAAAGAAAAGTTGTTATAATAAATAAAAATGGATAGTCAAATTTGGACAAAGAGATGTATCATATTAAGAAAAAATTAAGTAGAAGAAAACAAATGTATAGAGTAAAATACTAGGATAATATATACTGTATAAGACATTGTAAAATATGAAAAGAATGCATTAGAAAATAAAAGAGAAAAGTTGTACAAAAGAGAAAGATACAAAAAAAAAGGAAAAAAAAGAAACAAAAAGAAAAGAAAGAAAATAAATTAGAGTCGAGCCCATAAAGCTCAAGTTTATTAACCCCCCTCCAAAAAAGAAAACAAAAACAAAACAGAAAAAAAAGGCCTGCAAAAAAGCGGGGAGCAAAGAATTAAAAAAAAAAAAAAAAAAAAAAAAAAAAAAAAAAAACCTAACCTAACCTAACCTAACCTAACCTAACCTAACCTAACCTAACCTAACCTTTTTTTTTTTTTTTTTTTTTTTATAGTGGAGGAAATGCCTTACGCATACCCGGGGCCCTCGCGTGGGGGCCCGCCCGGGTTATGTGGGACTCTCCCCCCAACTCCCGCTTCCCCGTCCAGGCCCTGCGGCCTCGGCGGGGACTCGGGAGGAAGGGGGCCTACCCACTAAAACCTCCACTACACACCGTCGTGACCGGTGGGAGCCGGGCGGGAACACGGTAGTGATTCACCCGCCCCAACCCCCTGGTCGCGGGCTATTGAGCCCCCGGTCAGGTGGCACTGCGTGCCACAAATCCCCTCAGGCTATCCTCTCGGGCTTGGTGTGGTTAACTTAGCACAAACTCGGCGGCGGCGATGGGCTGTGCCTGGACGCGCGGAGCGATGTGCTCAACGCTGCGTCCGGAAAGTCGTCCCCGTCCAGCCCGGTATCTCTCGAAGGAGAGATATTGGGGCTGGGAATCGGGGAGTAAATGACCTCCCGAGATGCGGGGGCACTGGTCGAAGCCACGGCCTCCTCCAGCATCTCGGCTTCCTCAACATCTGGTCTCCGCTGCGCCCTCTGCGCATTGGGATGTCCCAGATTAACCCCGTCCCTCACCCTTTTCAGGGGAGGGTCGCAGCGCCTACTGCCCATGACGTGGGCGTGGGGCCTTCCAGCATCCTCGCAGACGGCGCAGTAGGGCTCCGTCGCCGTACATGTGGCCATCCTGTGTCCTGGCAGTCCGCACCGGAAGCACAGCGCGCTTCTGTCAAACGCCGTGCATCTCGTCCTTACATGACCTACGCCCATGCACCGATAACAGCGCATTGGGCGTGGGCCCAGAACCGTCACTTTTGCTGTATTCCAGCCGATGTGCAGCCTCCCCTCTCTGCCCAAGGTCTTCGCCGCCGGAATGGGGCATCGGATTAACGCCGAGAACGTCTGGTTCGGGCCCGGGCGCAGCGCCCCCACCTTTACGCGCTCTGCAGCGCAGCCATATTTCTGGACAATCGCCGCCGCGATGTCCTCGACCGTGGCTGTGTCATCCAGGCCCGAGACGCGCACGTCAGCGCTTTTCTCGGGTCGGACGACGTCGGCCACATCCGACACCACCTGCCGCAACCGCTCAGCAAGTTTATCGGCTAGCTCGCCGCTATCTGCGCCCGGAACCTCGATAAGTCGAGAGCCGTTCTGGGCGGTACGGGACTTCAGGCCTGTGATGCCTTCGTCGGCCAGATTTATGGCCTCGATAGCCCTCTTTAGGGTTGAGGCGTAGGTGACGCCTCCCTCTATGGCTTCAGGCCGCAGCTTAATAACCACGGCCGTAGACCGTGGCCTCTTTAGGCGGACCCTCTTTGCCCTCTTCTTCGGGGCATCGGGCGGCCCCGGGGGGACCCTCGAGTCGGAGGCAGGCGCGCGACCGTCTGTCGCACCAGGCGCCGCGCTCCGGTTGGCCCTCTTTCGCCGTTTGCGGGAGAAGTGCGTCCACATATCGGCCGCGGGAGCCGCAACCGATGCCCCGCTGGTATTCGGGTCGGGCCGAGGCGCCGGAGCACGCATGTTCGACGGCGGAGCCGCTCCGGGCGAGGGGAGAGGGGGAAAATCCTCCCGTCTCCTCCGATCAGCCGCACGGGGCGGGCGCATCATTTCTGGCCTTTCAAGGGCCAGCCTACCCTCTAGGCCGCTGATGCGCGAACCTAGGCCCTCGATCGCCGCGTTGAAGGTCCTGGAAAGTTCCCTCAACGCGACGACCGCTTCCTCCTCTAATGGGGGTGGAGCGGGAGTCTCCCTTATTGGGAACGGGCGTTCCTCCAACACCTCGCGCATGTGGACCACCTCCGCCCTGAGCGCTTCCACCTCCTCCCTCAACTGGGCGTTGGCGCGCCTCTCCTCCGCTAACGCCTTCCCCATCCTTTCTTTCGCCTCGGTCCATTTGGCGTTGTGGGCCTCAAGCCTGGCGCGGATCCTCAATTTTTTCGCCTTGTACTTTTCTGCCGTGAGGCGTTCAAGGCTCTCATCCTCCGAGTCGGAAAAATTGGGGTCAGGCTCAGGGAGACTACCCCGGGCAGACCCATCCCGAACGCTCGGGAAGCCAAGCACCAGGCCTTGACCCAATGCTCGGCCTCGCCGCGCCGAAGAGATCTTCGCGGCGGCGGTCACCCTCTCTTCATCACCCGACCGATCTTCGTCGGGGACCTTCTTCTGGCCGACGGGTCGCTTTCGACTCTTCGTCGCCACCTCCGCGGAAAAGCCCTCTGGCTCCATCGCCTCCACCACCTTTCCACTCCGCAACACTTTCCCCCTCCCAGACTCGGGCGTGGCAGCAGAACCCTCACTCCTTCTTCCAGGAACATTACTGGTCCCTGAGGCCTGGTCGCCTACCTCAGGGCAGTCTTCGGTAGTCAATTTAACACATGGGGGCCCGGGTACCCCCATGCGCCGGGCGCCAGCCGGATCACATGGCAAACTCATTTCCTTATGCTGACCTTTCATATTATGGAAATAAAAGGTTTGCCATCCCTTTTGGTCGCTAATGGGTGGGCTGTTAGAGCCGCCCACCAACCCGTCCGAGGACGGGCGCCCGTCGCCGCGCCCCGCAACGACGGAACCTTTGCCCTAAGCAGCGCCCAGAAGGGGCGCCGGACTACCCCATTCCCCCCCCGTGTAACGACGCCCAGAAGGGGCGCCGTCAAAACTCCCCTCAAAGCCGCTCGAGAGTGAGCGGCGAGCGTGCGACCCAGAGTGGGCCGCACGTGGAGATCCCCCCCGCAGGTCCGAGTGACCCGCTGTGCGGTCCAGAAGGGACGCGCGTTGAAGGGGGTGCGATGCCCAGAAGGGGCACCACCTACATTATTTGGCGCCCAGAAGGGACGCCAGGGATTTGCATAAGGCCCCTTGTCCCACGCTGAACGTGGGCCGAGAGGCCTTACCCCAGGGTGCACCACGAGGAGGTTCCCAAATTTGCACCCCTAAAAGGAGATAACTCCCTCAAAAGGGGAGTCTATGCACCACACACAGACTCCCCTTTTCCCTCTGCAGTCGGTGGTGTCCCTTTCCAGGGACACCACCGAGTGCTGCCACTACCCCTCAGGCTTCTCCTCTCGGGCTTTTATGTGGCCGCCACTACCCCTCAGGCTTTCCCTCTCGGGCTTTTAAGTGGCCAAAGACTAGTCCGAGCCATACTCCACTGACTCCAAGGACTGTCTGCGCGCTTGGGACGGCTCGATGGTCGAACTCGACGACGCATCGTCCACTCCCACCTCTTCAACTTCCTCCAGCTCTTCCCCCGGGTCTCTCCCTGTACCTCTCGCCGGAGAGGCATTGGGGTTAGAGGATGGAGAAGGTTGCGTCGAGAGCGGGGCCTCTGCCTCCTGCATCTCGACCTCCGCTGTGTCGGTCCGTCTCAGCGCGTCGACGAGCGCCGCTGTGCGGGCTGTGGGGCTGACCCGCACCCTCCTTAGAGGGGGGACGCACGCCCGGCTCCCCATTATATGGCCCGCAGGCCTCCCTCTCTCCGCGCAGACTGCGCAACTAGGCACGGCCTGCGAACACTCCGCTGCTTTGTGGCCCAGAAGACCACAGCGGAAGCAGACCAGGCTGCGATCCACCTCCGAGGGACACCTCGCCCTGGTGTGACCCACGCCCATGCATCTGAAACAGCGCAACGGGCGCGGGTCGAGGAGCGTTACTGGGACTGACAGCCAGCCCACCAGCAACCTCTTCGCCGCCACAAGCGTTCGGGCCGCCTTAACTGGGCAGCGCACCAAAACGGATGATGAGCCGCCGGGGCCAGCCCGCGGTACTCCCACCTTGACGCGCGACTGCGCGCACCCTCCCTTCACGGCCACCACCTGCGCCAAGTCCTCTGCGGTGACGGTGTCGTCGAGGCCGGAGATGCGCAGGTCCGCACACTTTTCCGGCCTGGCCACCGTCACCACGTCCGCCACAACCTCTCGAAGCCGCGAGGCCAGAAGGTCGGCCGACTCGCCGCTGTTCGCGCCCGGGATTTGCAGCAACCGGGCGCCCGTCATTGTTACGCGGGTGGTGAGCCCGGAGGAAATTCCGCACTCAGCCAGCGGGATGGCATCTATGGCCCTCTTTATTACGGCGGCATAAGTGACGCCGCGCTCGATGGCGTCTGCTGTCAGCTGGACCACGACCGCTGACGAGCGGGGCTTTTTCAGCCGTCTCCCTCTCGGCCTGCTCGGAGCTGCCGGGGCTGCCTGGGGCGGGGGCACTCCTCTGGTGGCGGGTGGTGTGCCACCAGTACTTGCGACCGTTGGTACTGTCGCTCTACCTCCTCTTCGCCTGCGGCGAGGGACCCGCTCTTCGCCTAGAGGCGTTGGTGCCCAGCTGACAGATGGCTGGGGTGCCGGCCTAGATGCCGTCGGCCCTGTCGCTGGCGTCGGGAGAGGTGGGAAAGCCTCCACCGTCAATCCCCGCGCAGCCAAGGCCGGGCGTGTCCTCACGGGCGTGGCGGTACCTGTCCTCGCCTCCACCCCGTCCATTCGGGAGTTCAGTGCCCCAATAGAGCTGAGGAACAGAGTCTTCAGCTCTTCCAGCATTCCCCTCTCGGATTGAGGTGGGGGGACGGGGGCAGTCTCCGCACGTCTGCCCATCTCTAGCTTGAGGGCCGCTAGCTCCGCCCGCAGCGCCTCCACCTCTTTTTGCAGTCGTGCGTTGGCGAGGGATAGAGTCTCCACCTCGTCCGAACGTCGTTGTGTGGGCGCCGTTCGTGCCCCCGGCGGTACCACCTCAAAATTGCGAGCGGCGTTGCGCTCCGCCTGCGTTTGGCGCGCTTCTGCCCTCTTCTCAGAGAGCAGTACGACGGCTGCTCTGTACCTCTGGCTGCTCGCGTCGGGGTCAATCCCGTCCCGGAGCTCCTCATATCTGGATACGACCTCCATGAGGTCCGCATCCAAGTCGTCATCGTCATCGACCTCCTGCCGACGACGCTCCTCACTATCCAAGGCAGGTCTGGGTAGGGTGTTACACCCAGACGTGCCACCACGACCTCTCCGCCCCGTTCCTATCTTTGGCGGGTTTGAGGTTGTCGACTCATACCCCGAAAAGTCGGAGTCGACGTCCTCGACGGTCCGCGACCTCTTCCGGCTGTCGCCAGCCCCACCACCCACTCCGTACCTAGTACAAGGCTCGGGAGTGGCGTCAGAAGAATTTGGGTTATTTGTATTCATAGCTGATCCCACGAGTATGGGGCAAAGGAAGACCACCCGCGCAGAGGCCCCTGTACGCGGGCTACCCTATGTACTCCAGAGGTCGGGCGGTGTCTGGAGGTTTTTACGGCTTTTCTCCCGGGTGTTATAGACTTTTCCTTGTCGCGGCCGGCCGGTTAAGGCAAACCCTCGTGCCCCTCCCTGAACAGCTCCCCCACAGACGCCTCGAGTGGGATCATTGCTGCCCAGTTCGGGGATTACGATGCTCAGGGGCTGGCGTGAGGCCCCTGGTACACCCCTTTCGGGGTGCTCCCCTTTCCCCCCCATGGTCGCTAGCGGGTGGGCTGTGTAGCCGCCCACCAACCCGTCCTGAAGACGGGCGCCCGTCGCCGCGTGCCCCAACGACGAAGCCTTTGCATGGCGCGGCACCCAGAAGGGGTGCCGGAAAAGCTCCACTCAAAGCCGCTCAGAGTGAGCGGCGAGCGTGCGGCCCAGAGTGGGCACGCACATGGAGATCCCCCCCGCAGGTCAGAGTGACCCGCTATGCGGTCCAGAAGGGACGCGCGTTGAAGGGGGTGCGATGCCCAGAAGGGGCACCACCTACTTTATTCGGCGCCCAGAAGGGACGCCAGGGATTAGCATAAGGCCCCTTGTCCCACGCTGAACGTGGGCCGAGAGGCCTTACCCCAGGGTGCACCACGAGGAGGTTCCCAAATTTGCACCCCAACCTAACCTAACCTAACCTAACCTAACCTAACCTAACCTAACCTAACCTAACCTAACCTAACCTAACCTAACCTAACCTAACCTAACCTTTTTTTTTTTTTTTTTCTTTAGAGTGAAGGAAATGCATTACGCACGCGCATGGGACTCTCCCCCCAACTCCCGCTCCCCCGTCCAGGCCCTGCGGCCTCGGCGGGGGTTCGAGAGGAGGGGGGCATACCCACTAAAACCTCCACTGCTCTCCAGCAAGACCCGGGGGAAAGTCGAGGCGGGACCGGCCATAGGCACTCTGCCGCCCCGACTCTCTAGGCCATTGGTTCAACGGAACCCCCGAACCGAATGCACCCCTTGTGCAACGAGACCCCTTGAGGTCACCCTCACGGGATTTGACCCGACAGCTCCTGAGCTGTCAAGTCGAACTCTATCTCATCACTTGTGCTGGAGAGGCGGCGAGCGCCCGAATAGTCCGATCGCTCGCCGCGCCCTCAAACTCGTCCGCATCGCTCGACCCGATTTCTCTACCTCACGAGACCTCAGGGCCGAGCGAGGGAGAGTTTCCCTCACGTCTTTGCCGAGTCGCAGGAGGCCGGACGCACGCCGGGGGGTCACGGCCACCTGCATCACAGCCTCTGCCGAGTACCAGGGGCCGATCGCACGCCTGGGGTCCCGACCTCCCGCAACTCAGCCTAATCAAGAGTGCGCTGACGCTCGGACGCCACGGGTTGCTAGATCCGTCACCCTCTTCAGGGGAGGATCGCACCTCACGCTTCCCATGACGCCATGAGCTCAGCCCACGCCCTCACAAAGAATGCGGATACCTCCGCGCGGCAGCGGCTCGGACGCCACGGAAAGCGAGATCTCTCACCCACTCAGGGGAGGATCGCATGCTTCCCACGACGTCCAAGCGCCCCCGCGCCCTCGCATTCTGCTACCTCCGCGCGGCAGCGGCTCGGACGCCACGGGTTGCTAGATCCATCACCCTCTTCAGGGGAGGATCGCACCTCACGCTTCCCGTGACGCCATGAGCTCCGCCCACGCCCTCACAAAGAATGCGGATACCTCCGCGCGGCAGCGGCTCGGACGCCACGGAAAGCGAGATCTCTCACCCACTCAGGGGAGGATCGCATGCTTCCTACGACGTCCAAGCGCCCCCGCGCCCTCGCATTCTGCTACCTCCGCGCGGCAGCGGCTCGGACGCCACGGGTTGCTAGATCCGTCACCCTCTTCAGGGGAGGATCGCACCTCACGCTTCCCGTGACGCCATGAGCTCCGCCCACGCCCTCACCCGTGCGACCTGAGAACCCTTAAGGGGCGGCCGTCTTTCGAAACGGCGTCCAGAAGGGACGCCGAACAAAACAAAGGACGACGCCTAAAAGGGCGCCACCAATTTACCCCCCACAGGTCCAGAAGGGGCAAGGGGAGGCTGTGGGCCCAGAAGGAGCACCACCAACTTTGTTCGACACCCAGAAGGGGTGCCAGGGTATTCGCGTAAAGCCCCTTTTCCCACGCTGAACGTGGGCCGAGAGGTCTTACCCCAGGGTGCACCACGAGGAGGTTCCCAAATTTGCACCCCAACCTAACCTAACCTAACCTAACCTAACCTAACCTAACCTAACCTAACCTAACCTAACCTTTTTTTTTTTTTTTTTTTTTTTTTTTTTTTTTTTTTTTTTTTTTTTTTTTTTTTTTTTTTTTTTTTTTTTTTTTACCCGGTGTAATCCCTGCTTATGGATTCCAGCCTCCAGAAGGGAGACTGGATATGTGGGACTCTCCCGTCCCTCTTTCCACGACGTGATCGTCGGGCGAGAGGGAGGGGCCTACCCACTAATCACCGGGGGACCAAACTCCGAAAGCATAAGGCTTGAGGTGGCGGTCACGGGACCTGATCCACGGGGGAATTGACCACGCGAGAGCCACCCCGTCGCCGTGTGTTGGCCTATAACCACTGCAAGGCAGCCGTTACGCGCCAACACACGGCGACTTACGCGCACCGGCACTGCAAAACCAGCCCAATTAGGGGGCAGACACGAACGACATAGACAGACATGCCCGGCTTACCCGGGCATGCGGACACAACACGACCCATTTATGCTGGACACAACACGACACACACAGGACGAGAACATGCCCACGTCTTCGCAGGCATGCGCACAGACGACCACACCCATTTCCAGTTCGAGACTCCATTTAAGGGTCGCTCAGAGACAGCCGGACAGCACGACAACCTCGACCAGTTGGTCGTCTAGCCGTCCTGCCGCTCATCATTGCTTCCCGGGGAGTCAACGAACTGGTCCTACACAAACATAACAAGTATGAACAACCACAAATCACAACACGACACGACAACGACACGACAACGACACAACCCAACCCAATTTGCTGGCGCGGGGCTCCCCGCATCCGCTCCGAGCAACCCGCCCCCCTTTCGGGGAGGCGACGTTGCTCATCATGGCTTCTGCATAAAGCCTCCGTGCCAGCTCCCCAGCGACATCCACAAGGACCCGCACATTTACTGGTATGAAACCCTCCCGCTTCCGCTCCGAGCAAGGGGACACCCTCGGAATGGCGCCCCGTTGCTCATCATGGCTTTCACCTGGGTCCCATACCAGGTCCATGGAAGGACAACCACAATACAAACACTAAACTAGCAATCCGAACGCACAACACCAGACATTGGACAGCACAAAATGCTGTCCACTAACACCCGTATTTGGAACACAAAACATAGAACATAGAAAGAGACACTACAGGACAGCACATGACAATGCCGTCCATCGGACCCCTGGGCACTTGGGGTGGTATAATCAAATACCCATGCCAGTGCCCATCTTCCTATCAGACCAATTGGGGACAAAGTCCTAAATCTAAACATTTACCTAAGCCTAGACATAAACCCACAACTTATCCTAACAACAAACTACACTAACACAAATCATCGGGCGTCCGGCCGCCAGTGCAGAACCTGACCTCCGCCAGACGCCCGGCATCACCCTATGGTGGATGGAGGTCCGCGTACCTCCTACGCCGCCTCCCTGTCCTCCTCCTCCTAATTGACGCAGCGTTGGCTGACTCCTCCCGGACGCGTTCGGCCTCCTCCTTGAGGCCTATGCACTCCGCAGCGAAGCCAGCCACCGCTGCCCAATTCTCCTCGCTCTCCACCATTGCAGCGACCACATCCGGCAGAGCTAGAGTGCCCCTTACTCCCAGGGACAGCTCCAGCGTACGCCTCTGTGACGCGAAGGCACTACACGACTCGAGGGTGTGCTGAGCCGTGTCCTCTTCTTCCCCGCAATGGTGGCAGACCGGGGTCTCCTCCCTCCTAATCCTGTGCAGGTATCGCCCAAAGCACCCATGATTGCTGAGCAATTGTGTCAGGTGGTAGGACGTCCCCCCGTGGGACCTATTTATCCACCCCTGCAACACTGGGCGGATAGCCTCGATCGTGCGGGTTCCGGCTTCTGGGGTTGTGAGGCTCTCCTCCCATTGCCATACCGCCATGTCGTAGGCTACCCGCCTTGCCTCCTCGATCTCTGCCTGCACAGGATTTTCCCCTCTGGCCCTCGCCTCCGCGCGGAACTCGTAGACCTCGGTTAGTACCTTAGCCTCGAGCTCCCACGGGATCATGCCTGCTATGGCCGTAGCTGCCGTGAATGATACTGTCCGATAGCCCCGGATGGCTCGGATGGCCACTATCCTTTGAGGTCTTCTTAGAAAGGCGGTGGTCTTCCTCGAGAGGGAATCCGACCATACCGGTGCGCCGTAAAGGGCCATGCTCTTGAGTACTCCGGCGTAGAGTTTACGGCAGCTATCGCCCGGCCCACCCATATTAGGCAAAAGCCTTCCCAAGGCCATCGCCGCTCCAACTACCCTCGGAGCCAGATTGGTAAAGTGCGCCTCGAAGCTCCATCGACTGTCCAATGTTAGTCCCAGGTACTTAAGCTGAGGCGCAACTCTGACGGGGACACCATCCACCCTGACCCGGGCGTTGCTGGGAGGCCTGCCCCGAGGACCATGGAAGAGTATGGCCTCGGTTTTCGGCAGGGCCACCTCCAAACCCAACAGTCTAATCCTCGTGACCGTTAATGTCGCGGCCGCTGCCGCCTTCCTTGCGGCTTGCTGGTAGTCACGGCCCCGTGCCGTGACTAGAGTGTCATCTGCGTAGCAAATGACACTCGTCCCGGGGAGAAGGTTCCCCCGTAGGACCCAGTTGTACCCCAGGTTCCAGAGCAACGGCCCGAGCACCGATCCTTGGGGCACTCCGCACACCATCCTGTGTTCACAAATTTGCGCCCCCCCCGGCTCAAGGAAGAGGACGGACCTATCAGCCAGGTAGTCCGTCACGAGTCTTCTCAGGTACCACGGGACTCTATGGTACCTGAGGGCCTCCACTATTGCGCTGAAGGGGAGGGTGTTAAACGCGTTGGCGATATCTAATGATATCGCCAGTACCCTCTCTCCTCTCCCGATGGCCTCCTCCGTCGCCCTCTTCAGCGTCATTATGGCGTCGATAGTGGATCTGCCCCTTCGAAACCCAAACTGCGTATTCTCTAAATCTGGGCCTTCACTGCCCAGGTGCTCGGTGATACGGGACGCAATCACCCTTTCAAACAGTTTGCCCGCCTCATCGAGCAAAACGATTGGGCGATAGGCAGACGGGGAGTCCGGCGGTCGTCCCTCCTTTTTTAGCAGGCAAAGCCTTCCCTGCTTCCAGACCCTGGGAAACCTCCCCTGTTGGAGGCAAGTGTCCAATAGGTCCCTCAGTTTGTCCCCAATGTGGTTGAGGGCAAGGGCCAGAACTCTGCCGTGTACCCCGTCCGGACCCGGTGCCTTCTTTTTGAGGCGGAGGCGATCAATCCCTGCCTGCATTTCCCCGTCCGTAACCCGCGGTATTGTCGCCGGGTCTATTTCCCCATCATGTTCCGGGGCCACAAAGGGCGCCACCTCGAACACCCGGTTCGGAAACAAGGCGTCCACGATCCGGGCCAGAAGGTCCGGCTCGAATGACTCAGTGGGGGGCGCCGAGTTCCGCATTCGGTTGCGGATTGAGCGGTAGGGGCGCCCCCAGGGATCTCTATCTAGGTCAGCCAAGAACTCCTCCCATGCCGCCTTTTTAGCCCTCAACACCTCGACCTTGAGGTTAACCCGGGCCAGCTGGAGGTGGCTGTAGAGGTCTGCTTCCTCCTCCGACGTGTGCCTCCTTCTCCGGCACCTCTGGTACAACCGCCTCGCGTGTACACATGCGGCACGGAGATTGGCAATTTCCTGCGTCCCCCAATATACGGCGCGTTGTTGTGGCCGATCTCCGACTCTGGGCATGGCGGCATCACAGATCCGCGTCATTGACCCTTTGAACTCGGTCGCCCTTTCGTCGGCATCCATGTGAGCCGGCAGGGGCGGCAGCCATCCCTCTATCATCGCCGCCTCTATTGCAGCGCCCCTGTCTAGCTTCGTCAGAGCCCATTTCCTAAACCGCGCCGTTCGGACGCCCTGTTGTGGAGTGAGGCCAGCCGTTGTGGGGCTGGATACCCTGAACAACACGTATAAGTGGTCGCTCAGGGTCTCCTGGTCGAGCACCTCCCAGCTGGTGACACGCGATGCTATGGCAGGGGTCGCGAACGAGACGTCCACGATGGACTCCCCCTGCCACCTTACGCATGTACTGGTGGTGCCCCTATTCAGCACCACCAATCCAGCTTCGACCAGGAAATCTTCCACGGCCTCCCCCCTGCTGGTGGTAGCAGGGCAGCCCCAGGCCCTCGACTTCGCATTAAGGTCGCCAGCGACAACAACCTGCAGCGGGGCCAGTCGACGGACGACACCCTGCAGTCTATTTATAAACTCCTCGAATTCGCTCCGGCCGCGGTTGGGCGAGAAGTAGACCCCAACCAGTGCGATGCCGCTCCATTTCACCGCCACATATCCGTCCCCTCGCTCTTGTAGGGACATTGGGGCCGTACTGGAGGCAGCCGGAGTCGTTATCGCCACTTTTCCGTCTGCGGACCCCACCCAGTTCGTCCTTGCAGGGATGGAGTACGGTTCCGCCGCAATGGCCACACCCACTCCCAACTCCGCCATTTGATGGACCATAAGGTCCTGGGCATTGGCGGAGTTGTTTAAATTCGCCTGTAGGATGCCTTTAGTTTGTACTGACATTTGGTCCCGTTTCCGTCACCTCCATATTCGTGGGCGCTTCACGCTCCTTTGCCGCTGGGGGGCCCCTTGTCCATGGGGCCATTTTCGGCTTGGTGACGGGGGGCCTACATGCCCTCCCTCCCAGCTGGTGCTCATACGGGAGTTTTGCCTCTTTGCAAACTATGCACATAGGCTTCTCCGCCGTACAGTCCGCTGCCTGGTGCCCGGGGGCGCTGCATTTGTAGCACAGGGTGCTACGGTCTTCCTTTGAGTCACATGTATATTTGGTGTGACCCGCACCGTAGCATCTGTAGCAGCGGACCGGGAGATTTTCCAGGGCCACTACCTGCACCCATGCCCACCCAATGGTCAGGCGGCCCGCGTCTGCCAGCACTTTGGCCTATGCCACCGGAAGCCGGACCAGCATTGAGTTAGTCCCCCATGGTCCGGCTCGCATCTCTCCCGTGGCTATCATGTCCAGCGGACAGCCCGTCTTGGCCACGATGGCCTCCTTCACCTTCTCAGTCTTGATCCCCTCATTCATGCCCACGAGACGGAGTTCCGCCTTCCGATATGGCCGGCCTACTTCCGCCTCCTCCGCAATGACTTCTCGCAGTTTTGTTGCAAGTGCATCTGCTTTGGGTCCGCTGGTCACGCCCGGGATCTCTAACTTGCGTCCTCCGGCCGCTGTATTGCGCATCCGTACAGACTCTAGCCCAACATCCTGTAGGTTAATGGCCCCAATCGCCTTTTCCATGACCGTGGCGTACGTCGCGCCATTGGCCACGGCCTCGGGTTTAAGCATGATCGTCACCACGGACGATCGCGGCGGCACCAGTTTGACCGCGGGGGCAGAACCCGCGGCCGCCGTCTTTTTTGGCCCATTGGCACCCTCTTTCGTGGCCGAAGCAGCAGCTGCAGCTTTCTTGGCCCTTGTCTTGGCGGCTTTCGACAGCTTCACTGTCCATTTTACGGCCGGTGTGCTTGAGGCCGCAGCCAACGCAGGGGAGGACGAGCGCACAATCGGTGCGACCCTGCTGGGTGCCCTCTGGGGCAGCGGTGGGTTATCCCATATGGGCACAGACTCCCGGGTCGATACTGCAGGGGGGGCACGGGGGACTCTAGGGGGCCCTGCGGCCGCCCTGGCGTAACTGGCCTCGGCCCTACGCACATCATGCGCCAGCGGTGGTCTCATGGGGGGCTCGTATGGACGCTTCTCCATCTTGCCCGTTTGCGCATTAAGCATTTCCCTTAGTGCCTGGCGCATTTCCTCCTTAAGGGTTTCCATCATTTCCCCCATGTAGACGGAAATCTCCCTCTGGATGTCCGTGCCCTTGCGGGACGGCCTCGGCTCTTGTTGGGATTCCTTGATAGCCTTGACCTCAGCCTGTAGGAATTCCACCTGACGGCGGAGCCTGCGGTTGTCACTGATGGTCCTCTTGACCTCCTCGGGTGGGGACATTTCCCTAAGGGACTCAATGCACTCGGCTATTTCCTTTAGCTCAATGTTTATGTCCCTTTTTACCGTGCCCTTCAGGTTCATGGACTTGTCGGCAGAGTTCTTCACCAACAGTAGGCTCTTTTCTGCCGCCTCCAGGATCTCCTGTTTGGATTGGAGCATCCTGTTGGTGGTCTCCGTCTCCTCCTCCTGGCAGGGGGCCTTCGCGAACTGGCACTCCCCCAATGCCCTGTCCACCTCGCCTTTCTTGTAGTAGGACAACCCCTTTCCCCTGTAGGAATATTTTTTGGAAGCAGGGGCTTTTTCCTCTCCTTCCTCTCCATAATCCTCCTCCCCCCAGGAGTCTCTCGCAGCCCTTCTGGCTACGGCAACCCCTATTGAGGTGCCCAGCTTCTCCACACGCTGGGCTCCTTCGCTCCGCTCGCCTGCGATCCTCTTGGCTCTACCCTTGGAGTTCATTTTACGCGCGGGCTTCTCCTGCGGTTCATTGTCCGTGGTGGACTCCCCATGCGGGCGCTTGCGGGTCTCCTCGAGGGCAATCCTCTTGGCTTTCTCCACCTCCTGCTTCCATGAACCATCCGAGTCCTCCGCACTATCGGACATCTTCGGCTCAGGCCCGGACGACACCGGCTCATTAGCCCCCTTCTTGCTGGCCTTGGACATTATGAGTGATGATTTGGGCGAAGGAGCGCCCAAACAATCACCCGCGACACTTAGGATTTCAAAAATTTTTTTGTATGGGGACGGTGAAAAAAGTCTTCCTAAGGTGGCACTTTTCCCATACAAAATTTCGCGACTTAGGAAATTTCAGGAAAGTTAGGTTAGCCCAACTTTGAGTACGTCAGGTTCACCCTTCCCGAAGAAAAAACAAATGACAAAGTATGTGGGCCGATGCGGTCAGAATCGGCCTACAATACTCTACAGACAAAAATGACAAAAATGACAAACTGAATTTTTGACAGACACAAAAATACGAAAAATTGGTCAAAATGACGACTTTTAGAAGAAAATTTATAACTACAAAACTATTACCCAGATTGGGATGATACCTAGCCTACACTAATTCTAAATAATCCTACTAACTATAAAAATGATAAAAACCAACACCTTAATCTATGAAAAATTAGAGAAAATTACAATTGAAAAAGGTTAACAAACGAATTGAAAAACTAGCCTAAGAACTTAAAGAATATACAAAAATATAAAAACCCAAAGAAAAATTATGAATTTTCCCCACGAGGTACCTAATGGAAAGGCACCAATTGGTGGAGAAATTCGAACCAAAAAACCAAAAATCAAAAAAGTTACGACTAATCAAAAAATTTGTATACCTAGACGACAATTAGGTAGAGGTCCTATGCGATTAATGTGGTTGTGTTTCGGAAAAAACACAAGTGTTTTTTATTGTGTTTCGGAAAAAACACAAGTGTTTTTTATTTTTTTCCACAAAAACCCCTGGACCAATACCTTAACACCCTCTATATTTTTCCACCCTCTAAATAAATTAGATACTCAAAGACTATCCATTATCCAATTTATTTTCGCAAAATGAATTAAGTAGGTACTTAATAAAAAAATAAAAAAGCACGTAACACTTTTTTGTAATTTTTATCATGTTTAAGGGGGTGCCGCGCGATCGCAAAAACTGACAAGTCTCTTAATGAACTTCAAAGCAAAATCAATCATATTGATATATAAAATTAGAACAAATCAGTTTTGAAGTTTCAGATCTAGTAATTTGATTAGAGCAATCTTTTTATTCTGCGAAATGTACAAAACCATCACGCGCTTGGTTTAAAAATTAAAATTTACTTTTTGAAGATGGGGGGTGACCTGCGGAATATCAATACAAATATTTTCATGTAAGAATTATTGTTTCATGCGTAAAATTAAGAAAGTTGTCAAAAAAAAAGGTTTTTAAGAGTCATTAGATTTATGTATTGTTTGTTATTGTTTAAAGAATTTGTTTCAAATTTCAACAAGGCCACGACCTTGTGCAATGATCATGCTAACTTACGTAAGTTCTTTTAATGTATTTAACTAATTCGGCGCATAGTACAACTAACTTAAAAATACGTTATATTTCACAATTTCGTGCAGGATCCCCCCTTTAAAACACTTGACCTGACCAGTACTTGAAGTTTCTTGCGGTTTCCAGTAGTCACCTTAATATAATCCACCATTATTTCACTTTAATATTCGACAAAACTCAAAGAAGAATGGGCGTTTTTGTATGAAACCCGTCCCACCCCTTGTAAGTTCCCTCATGGTAAGTTTCGAAGTAAATAGTGTATTTTGTTGTAAGGACAGCAAATATGAACGAGTGAATGAATGAATAAAAAAAAAAAAGAAAAAAAATGGAAAATTAAAAAAAAAATGAAAAATGAGGGTGTATCTTCACTTTTTTTCATTTTATACGACTCATATAAATCAAAGGAATCTGCGAGGGAGGAGTTTAAATTCTAGAAAAATCTTGACTTCAATTTTATATTAACATTTATTATTTTAATTTTCTTCTTATATATAACTTTTTTCTCCAATACCTGACAGATTTGCTGCCATACAATAAAATTCTTCACTTTTCAAGTACAGTAGAATCCTTTTATAATGACATCGAAAGGAGATGACAAACACGTCATAATAAGTGGCCGTCATACAAAGCGTTTTGTGAAAAAAAAACCTTTTTTATGTAAATATGTATGTACTTAAGTATTTTAATAGAGAAACATAGTAACTACATATGTATACATACATATTAAATCAAAATGAAAATTGCACGTAATAAGCACATTATAGCACGTAATACACATACAAGTGTATTTTTTAATGTTAGTAATTTGTAATTTTTGTCTGCTTTTGATTTTTCATTTTATTGTAAGAACAGTCTCTAATACTATATCGCTATGGTCAAATTATCATTTTCAATATTGCTGTGAACAAATCGTGATAACAATTCTGCAGCTTTTAATGCCTCTTCTGCGGTTGGTAATGGTTCTTCCTCGACTTCCTCTTCCCCATCACTTTCGAGTTGTTCCTTAGCATTAATGTCTGTACGATATTTTCTAATCTGCTTTTTATTGCACCTTTCTCCTTAATCGTAAATGCTTTACGTCGTTGAGATGACATTTTTTTCACAGTATGTACTATGGTAAACACAAATGACAAACGAAAAACAATGCGTGACCTTCAAGCGTCAATTACGTACTCACTGAGAGAGATTCAAAACAAAAACGACATACGTGCCGAACGTCGTCGGGAATCAACGAACATTACCGGAGGTGTAAAGAATCATGTCGGTCATTATAACCGGACATAATTTATTAAAAATTGGTCATAATAAGGTATGTCACTGTAAGGGAAGTCATTATATCCGACTTTTTTATAAAGAAACCAAACTTCGTAGTGTAATTACGTCATAATAATCGGTTGGTCAATAAAGGCGGAGTCATAATAAACGGATTCTACTGTACTTTTATTTGATGCATAGATGTAAGTGTTACAAGGAGGGGGGACGTTTTGCCCATTCTTCTCAGAATATTAAACAAAACTGCCGACATGACCCTTCACTTTCCTGCCAAGACGTCCTTGATTTCTTTTATTTGTTTGCAGTTACTTGGCTGGACACCTAAGTGGGAAAGCTGATTCAGCCGCTATGGCCAAACCACTGTTGCTTGTGGTAAATTGTTTTTTAGACTATTCCTCATTTTTTTATTTTATTTTATAAGGATACGCTGTTATGACTTGTTTAAATGGAGTTAAAGATTAATTTACGATTATTGTGTTTTTGTTTAATTTATTTTAAATATTGTTTTTTACGAGACGCGTTCAGTTTCAAATATATTTTTCTTTACTGTTTATACACTTGTAAACACAACTACAGACCAACCTGTCCAAAACTGACAATGCAATACAATGGATTATAAACTCTATTCTATTCAAAAAACTCGCGCAGGAGACCATCTGCGTTAGGTCTTGATGCCAAATCAGTGCCCGCCGAAGCGCGCTCTTCATTCGGTACTCATAAGACTAGTGTCTCGGGAGAGTTACCCCGTGAACACGTATAGTTCACTGCCTATGGTCCAGATAGGTAACCAGAGCTGTCAAGCTCGCTCACTTCTCGTTGCACGAAGGGCACAATTCGCAGTTGCCACTGCCCGGGTCGTCGACTCTAAAGTCAACTCCCAAGCGTCCACCTTGGTCGCGGAGTAGTAAGTGAGTGACTTCTCGGAATCCGTCCGGGCGCCTAGCCAGTTTCCACGTCCTACGCGGCTGGCTGGACCGGAGGCTACGGCATCTAGGAGGCCGCCTCTACTAGTTCTCCAGACTAGTACCGGAGATGTCAACACCAATGTCCAATGAAAACCACCGGACAAAGCTGCCAACTATAAGGGAAACTCACGTTTCCCGCAGGACTTTTCGCTTCTGGCCCCTCAGAGACCGCTACTAGGCCCCGCCCGCTGTACACGAGTTTGGAAGTCCTGGCACACAATACCAGGACAAACGAACATTACCAAGCTCTACAGCTAACCACACGCCACTACGAGTCCAACCCATGTCCGGATCCCGCCGGAGGCGCCTGGTTAAAGGCACGACCAGCGGGGGGCTAGAACCGGAACCTCGTAGTACCTCTGAAAATACAACCAGACCCGTAGTTCCAGTTGCGATACCCTATCTATTGAGGTCGGTAGATAGGGAGGTATGTATGTGCAGTCTTTATGTCCGTTAGTCGCCTTTTACGATACCCAAGGCAAGAGAGGGGGTGGTAGTATTCTATTAAAGCCGCTACGCGACACGGCCGAGCTAATGTAGTATTGTTTAATTCAGAAGTTTGAAAACATAAATAATAATACTATTATTTATTTTCAGGCCCTGCTCATTTTAACATTATGCATTATACACTCTGTAAATGGTAATCTAAAAGATGATTTAATAAAAAAATGGAACGAAGTTAAATGGTCATCTCTACAATTTGGAAAGGACGTGGAGGCAAAGGCTGGCGAGTGGTTGAAAAAGAAACTGAATATACAATTGAGAATATAATATTGCCTTGTTTTTTCTGTTTTAGTTCGTATATTTATATGTTTACCAATTGATTGGCTTATAAAACATAATACAGGTTTAGTTTGTAATAATAATAAGTTATTATTACACACTCAGGCACGCACGCACGCACACACGCACGCGAGATCATAGCCCAAACCATCTAAATTGAATCTCGACAGGCTGAATAATCTCAGTGTTCGAGGACAATATAATATACTGGATTTGATTAAATCTCTTAAAAAATCACTTGAATTAGAGGGCAAGTTTTAAAGCAGGGGTTCCTAACCTTTTACCCTATGCGCCTCACCCAACGTTTTGCAAAAATACTACGCCTCCAGGGCCGAAATGGGAAGTTGAAATAAGAAAATTAAGCGAACAAAAATAATATTAAATCAGTGTATTCATTTTTATATTTAGTGGGAGCACTGTGTTTGAACTTTAATAATCAATTGGTGAATCTGTGGCTTCAGTAGTCAGTGCACAGTGGAGATCATTTTCAACATGCAGTCTGCTTCTTTCTTTTGTTTTTATTCCCAACAGCGTTAAAAAACCACGCTCACGGGAGTAGGTAGTTGAGAATGGTAAAAGAATACGCAGTGCGTCTTTGCCGACAAAAGGATAAATAGCAATATATTTTATCCAAAACTCAGTCAACTCCATGTGGCTAAAGTTATCGCGAGCAGACGAATCATTTTTCACGTAAAAAGTTTCTTCTTGCAATATTTCGGGCAGTTGTTCGATATCAATCAGAAATGGATTTCTTAATAATTTATGAATTTAGTCATCAGAAAAGTGTTCGGGAAAATATCTACAAAATTCATCAGCCAGATCATCCAATTGACTAATGAATGTGTACAGAAAAAATGCCAGTTTCTTGAATATTATCCAGAATTGAGGCGTAATTGTGAAAAGCTGAGTAATTTTGAGATGGCACTCGATGTTTCCACAGTTGCAGTTTTTCAACAAAAGCTTTGATGATATCGTGATGACCATGAAATTTGATTTCATGTTTCCTTGTAGCTTCAAATTTAAGCTATTTAATTATTTAAAAATATCTGCAAGATTTGCAATGGATAATGACTGTTGCATCACAATACATTTATGTAAAATTGATTTATGTTCATAAAAATATTGAAATGTTTTCAAAAAACAGTGATATTCACAATGTAAACACTAGAAGTAAGAACAAATTAGCAGTACCTTATACTAGGCTCCATAAAATAAATAATTCTTTTAAGGGTCTGTGTGTAAGATTTTACAACAAAGTACCAAATGATATTCAGAAATTAGATCTTAATAAATTTGAATTCAAAATCAAAGAAAAGTTTTATAAAAAAGCTTATTATAAAGTGTCAGATTACACAGAAGACAAAACAGCTTACTTACTTACATTGTATTGTAGTTTTGTGTTGAATAATTTATTGTTTTTTGAATTCATATTTTGTATTTTATGACCTGGTAACGACATATTCTTTTTTATTTGTAAATGTCGTTGCTTCTGTGCGCTGTGGTTTCTTGCGCCCGTTCTTTGCCACAGTTGAAAAATGACGTCCTGAATGGGTGGTAGGTTAAAAAGATTTGGACGATTCAAAGTACTTATTAATTGAGTTTATTGAATAAATATATTTTGACTTGACTTGACTTAACCTTGTATGAAATAATAGCGTCTTATGAGGTGAGGACAAATCATCACAATGAGCAGCAAATAACCTCGTTTTTGTGTTTAACGTAGTTCACGACTTCACGACAATCTAAGAACAGTTTTCATCTCTTCGGGAAGTGTTTTGGATGCCAATGCTTGTCTGTTTATTAAAGTGTGTGGACAGTATTGATGGATTTTTCTCTTTGAGTAATGTTACAAGTCCTGAACGACAGCCAATCATGCTAGGAGCGCCGGCGCCGTCTGTACAAACTCCAATAAGTTTTTCCAATAAAATCCCATGAGTGTCGAAAAAATCAGTGAATGCCGCCATAACATCAGATCTTGATGTTGTTTTCAAATCTCTGACTAATAGTAGAATTCCTCTTTTATGTTGTCTTCCGAAATGTAACGTGCAAATACTAAAAGTTGGCAGCAATTTGCCACATCGGTGCTTTTGTCACACTGCACTGCAAACCAGGGAGAAGACTTGATCCTCTCTACAACCTGGTCTTGTAAATATGCACCCATATCATCGATACGCCTTTTCACTGTGTTGTCTGAAAGTGAAATATTTGACAACTTCTTCTCCTGTGGTCCTAGCACTATATCTGCTGCTTTGAATAAACAAGGCTTCACGAGGGTCTCGCCAACAGTGTGAGGTTTTCCGTTTTCAGATATGATCAGTGAAATTTCACACTTTTTTGGCACGATCGCTGTATTGGTTTGAATTCGTTTTAGTTCTCGGCTTTTCATCACAAAGTATTCTTTTGGTTTGTCTTTTAATGCTCCATGTTTTGTTTCAAAATGTCGCAAGAGCCGTGTAGGTCGCAACGTATCGTTACAATCACACATTGTGGTTGCTCAGTTCAGGTTTTGTTTGTAACAGTGAAATTAAATTTTATATAATGTACTTGTGAAAAATGAAAAAAAGTTACGATCGCTGTATTGGTTTGAATTCGTTTTAGTTCTCGGCTTTTCATCACAAAGTATTCTTTTGGTTTGTCTTTTAATGCTCCATGTTTTGTTTCAAAATGTCGCAAGAGCCGTGTAGGTCGCAACGTATCGTTACAATCACACATTGTGGTTGCTCAGTTCAGGTTTTGTTTGTAACAGTGAAATTAAATTTTATATAATGTACTTGTGAAAAATGAAAAAAAGTTCATTTTACTTTTTACCATTAAAGAAGTCGTTATTCTAAAACCAATAGTTTTTATTTCACTTCGATACGAGAAGTATTTACAAATTTATTGTACATAAATAATTGCATAACCTCACTTAGTTCGCTGGCACTCGACTGACCTGACGTGACGTCATCGTATCCGATAACCCCCGCCGCCGCTCTCGCCGCCCGCACCCGGCGGGCGTCCGATTACATATTTGCACAATTAATTAATAAGTAATCTGTGGCACAACTGCACTGGTTCAGAGCAGACATATTAATAAAACGAAATCGCGCGAGTCGCGCCACCCGTGCGAGAGAATGGAATCCGATGACGTCACGCCGCGGGTTTCGCGCGTATTTTGATTGTCACGAAAACAATAGCGCGTGGTAATTTTTATGAATCTTTAAAAAAATATTGTGAAGTATTTTGAAGGGCTACAGAAAAAATTTAAATGTCATATTTTAAGTAAAAATGTAAATATTTAAAAAATAAATAAATAAAAATACGGCCGCACGGGTAGTGCCGGCCGACCGAATTTTTGTTTTAGGAACAAGGGACGCATGGAGTTACGATAGCAGTTTTTGTCAGTAATTATTTGTTATGATTCAAGTAATATTGTTAATAATTGGTAAGCATAATCAATTCATTGTATTTTTTTAAATGTTATATATGGGACGCACAGTTTGTGCACATAATTAAAATAATAAAAAATACACCACCGCATTTAAAATTAATTAACAGATTTAGTACAGTGTTCGTGTGTTATCCCACAATAATGCGGTTCTTAGTATTATGAATGCAGTGTTCTTTATGTCACAAGAAATAATACTGCATTAATACATAACTCAGAACCGTATTTCATTTTCATTTAGGTCTTCAAAAATGATCAGTTTTGTTTCACAATGATTACCCACTTTTTTATGTAATGGCAGGCTAGGCGCACTATAATAAGTAAGTAATCTAATGATGTGTATCGGATACACATCATTAGATTACTTACTTATTATTTACAATGATGAACCGAACAACAAAAGGAAGAAAAATAAAACAGTTGTTCTATTCTTAGAATTAATTCTTTGTATCGTTCTTTCTTTTTCAATTTAGGCAATGTTGGTGTTTTCCTTTTCCCCATTATCAAAAAAAATATATTTAAAAATATTTGAAAACAGATTTAGTCTGCACTGGAAACGAGGCCTCGCATGAACTGACATCGCGCATAGGTCTGTCATCTAAGAAAGCTGTCGCAGCACTGACTGAGGCCACCAGAGCGCGACTCGCCAATTATACCTAATTCTTACGGCAATAAGGTGGTGAATACGCTGCGCCCAAAAGATATCGGGTCGCTCAAAAATTTTGACGTAAGCGACAAAACATAGATAATTCGTTAAAAAAATAACTAGGGGGATTACAGCAAAATGCTTCTGTACAATCTTGAATATTGATAATGTCTACTAATTAAACCAATTTCCTATACAATTGCCAATCTTGTTTATGAATAAACTTCAATATTCGTATTTTTATGAGGTCATTTCAATAATAAAATGTATCGAGGCAAAATGACTAAATCATGTTTCTGGTTCTTCTCAAATCTAGACAAAGGTATGAACAAATGTATATCTTTTTCTAGATTCGTAATAAGTTTAAGAGTGCTATAAAGTTATATCAAAAATCAAACTTTTTTTCGAAGTAGCGCCTTAAGCCGCCGTGCATTGAATCATGAAGGGGGTTCCTATTTCTCCATCGGTTATATTTGATAAGCGAGTTCTAAACGGAATTTATTTGTACTTAATTTTACATTTTAATACTACTCTAAAGACGGCAGCAGCAGTGGCGCGCGGCGCTGAATCTCAGGTCTGGCATAGGATTCCCAGCAGGGGTTAATTTAAAAAAAAATGTTTTCTAACGTGGATTAAACTTCGCCGGCAACACATGAATATACACTGTAATACCATCTGTATAGTACGCACTACGCAGCACAGACGTATAAACTTATTATACGTCTGTGCTACGCAGCCGGTCATGTGTAAGACAGAATCTATATTGTCTTAACCTCAAGCAAGGCTGAGGTTTACATAAGTCCGCGATTTACGGCGTCTAAGATTGCACGATAGATATGCCTAGCCTAATCTTAACTCTAAGACTTACTACAAGTGTCCCATTAGCAGCCTCAGGAGAAGAGAGGAGCGCTCCTCGTATACCGGCACCATGCCGCGCCACTGATAGCCTACCCTGAGCGATTGCTCTTCACGTTTGGAAACACTTGCACACGATACCACGATACAATAACTGACCAGGGGCCCTACTTAGACCACCAAAACCACCTGGATTATACCTTAAAGACTATTTATATCAAACGGGAGTGCGAGTATGTGCGCAGCATCAATATGATCGTTTTCTATGATTGCACACGAGAGACTGGGCAGGGCGCCACTACGCGCCTTTGGTTTATAACATCCCCCCGGCCCGGACCGTCACAAACAGTACGTTAGTCTAAGGGTAAACGAGAGAGAGTGGAAACTGCTCTCTTCAAGACCGAATCTCCAACCAAGACCTCAGACAAACGAGGAACCCCATCAGCACCGAAGTTAACTTAACAATGCGTCCCCGACGCCAAATCAAGGGCGGAAGGTTAGAATCCTTAACTAAAACGAGGTCACCATTCTTGGGTGGATTGGTCTTGTCGGTCCACTTAACGCGCTGCTGTAATGTGAGTAAATACTCCAACGACCAGCGTGTCCAAAAACTCTAGGACAACTGGTGCAACAGCTGGAACCGAGACAATAACGATGGGATTTAACATCTGTAAATGGATATTCCGGCAGCGCGCTCAGGGGTTGTCCAACTAAAAAGTGTCCTGGGGACAACGCCTCCAGGTCTTTTGGGTTGGATGACAGAGGGCACAGTGGTCTCGAATTAAGGACGGCCTCAATCTTACAAAACACCGTATCAAGTTCCACAAACGTAATGACGGTGTCTCCTATCACGCGACGAAGGTGGGTCCCGGCAGCCTTTACACATGCTTCAAAGATCCTTCCCCCAGTGCGTACAAGCTGGAGGACTAAACTTTCGGATTATCCCACGTCGGAATAGGGTGGAACCAATGAACTTTGACAATGAACAATGAGCTTTTAGAACCACAGCTAGGGTTGGCTGGAAGAGATCTCTTTTAGATCTCTAAATATATAAGCTCACCCTTGTATATGTCTTGTGTAACGTATGTGTAAATGTTGTTTATTTGTACAATAAAGAATTATTATAATGTCTACTTGATTTCCCGATAAAAAACTGTGCATGTCATCTAAATAATTTTTCGCTACTTTGTAATTTGTCCCACAATGGGAACGTATTAATGATGGCATTTCCCTGAAGGAAAAAAATCTGCTAAGAGTGGAAATTAATGCCTCAGAGGATAATTCAGAAACCACTTCCAAGTGGACAGCCTTGGTTGACAGACACACAAAAACACACAAATACGCTTTATAACTCTTAGCATTACGAAGACGCGACGTCTTGACCATGAAGGGCCCGGCAAAATCTGTACCCACTCCAGTAAAGGTTCTACTCTCCGTAACGCGAAACGCTGGCAAATCTCCCATTTGGGGCTGCATGGTAGTAGCTCTAAGCCGGCAAAATGGCAGCCTGCGCACTGACCGGCATCGCACCTTGAGAAACGGAGGCGGTGTAACTGGCAGAACTATATCAGTAGAGGGTAGATGCCAGAGTGCGGGGAGAAAACCTCGCTCACGAGGAGCTAAAAAGGTCTCGCGACCTGGCCGACGAGGATCTGTTGGCCAAATGGGCCGATGATTTGTAGTCGTCGGTGTAAGGCTGCCGGTTGTGCCAGGCCATTGAGCCGGGATTAGGGAGATGGGCCCAGTGGCAACACGGAACCCTCTCTTTCCACTTGATGCAGGTGCTGTCTGGGCATTGATGCTTTGGACACTACTTGTACCGAGTGGCAAGACGGGAACCGACACCGGGGTGCCACAGCTGTGGAGCTGCGCAGGACACAAAAACGCACACCCTTGAGGAGTGCGGATCGTGCGCTGCGTAGCGCCACAGTCTGATGGCGGTCGTGGGGGGAGACCTCTCGCCGTCCAGCGTAGTGAAAGCCATGCTGGACAGCGACAGGTCATGGAGGGCCATGGCCTCGTTCAGTGAAGCAGTCGTTTCTCTAAAGGCGGCCGCGGAGAGGGTCCGCGAGGAGCAACTCCATGCGTTCCCGATCCGACGCAGGCGAGTCGGAAGAAGGAGGCGGCAGTTTGCCCACCTCCTTCCACCGCAGTGAGGCTTACGTGACTATGGGGTGGGAGACCCCATAGCCGCATTTCACGAGCGTCACGGGAGTATGAAGAGCGCCCAAACTATCCCGGGCGCCCTCCCCATTGGCAGGCCGTCTCGTAGAGTGGAATTCGGAGTCCGTCAGCTCCGTTCGAATGCTGTCCGCAGTCCCGAACCACCCTGACGACAAGTGATGGGATGGTACAAGGAGTTTTAGTAGGTAGGGTTGCTCTTCTCTCGGGTCCCTGCTGAGGCATTCAGATCTGGACAGGGAAACGAGCGCTGGGGGAAGAGTTGCCACATAATCAGCGGGCTTCCCCAGGTCTGCTGTTATTATCTTGGTATATAAAAAAGGGTCCTGAATAGCTCGTCACTTGTGTTTCTTTATTTGTTATTTTTTGGTTTTTGTATTTCATGTCTTTTATTTTATTTTTAATTATGTTATTGTGACAGTCAATAAATATCTTTTCTTTCTTTCTTACTTTCTTTTTTTACTAGGTATATATAATCTATTTGTTTAAACAGTGTTTTCTAATACAGATATTCAGTTAATTTAGCATACTAAAGAGTATTTTTTATATATTGTTTGTATTATTATTATTGTATTATTTTTTAATATATATTTATATTATTTTTATATATTTTTTGTACATATAGAAGTTAGGTTTATAAGGGGTTAGAACACCTAACAACTCTCCATACCCTTCGCTACTCTTACTACAAGAATCGTGGGATAATAAAGTAAAATGCCTTGCAGTGGCAACAATTTCACTTTTTTTAATTAATGTTGTATACGCTACATAAGACTGCCTATTTCACGGTTAAAATTGGAAACGAATTAATTAATCTGTAAAAAAGTTTTTGTAATTAACAAATAGGTAATTATTACAAAGTTGCTTTACGTCTTACACGTTGGAAGCGTCTTACAAAATACGTATTTAATATGGGTTATTGAAAAGTGAGTGATTTTAGAACTATTGAGAATATAACATTTTAAACTTTCATGGTCACTACAATTATTTTTATGAAAAAACGGGATTTTTACCATGTCTGAGTTGTTTGTTTAGCATTAGCTGCAGTTACTCCGTGATCATGGTGCATGCAACTGCGACGATCACGACTATTAACCCCGAAGGGTTAGTCAGAAACTAGGCAACGAGGACAGCAAAAGCAGTCTTCTGCCATGTCCACGTTTCAATAAATAGCGTTTCAATAATAGAAATTTATTGTTTCTCAAAATATTCTCTCTTTTCGTAAATGCACTTTTTCATTCGATTAAATCTATTTTGAAAACTTTTGTGCCACTCCTCCGTGGTGACCTCAGAAACGTGTTTTTCATACTCTTCGACAGCCTCTTCGGTGATGAAAATCGTTGACCGCGCAATTGGTTCTTCATTTTTGGGCACAGAAAAAAGTCACAAGATGAAAGGTCGGGACTGTATACAGGATGGCTCATAAGTTCTACGTTTTTCGCCTTCAAAAATACGTTTGTCTGTCTGGCCGTGTGGGAACTGGCATTGTCGTGGTGCAAGATGACACGGCGTTTACGGTTATTTTTACGGAGTTCGTCAATAATTTCCGGCAAACAAATGATTGTGTACCAGTCACTGTTCACGGTACGACAATTCTCTAAAGCAACAGTAGCCACGTGTCCAGTTTTATTAAAAAAGGAGCAATCATCCGCTTAGATGCATTTTTCTCGCGGCGCTTTAGTTGGTTTCGGATCATCTTGAAAGACCCATACGCTCGATTGCTGCTTTGTTTTGGGATCGTAGCAATAAATCCATGTTTCGTCACCTGTTACTATGTCCCACACCAAATTTGACGCACCTTCGTTGAATCTGGTAAGCATGGCACTGCACCAAGTGACGCGGTCCGTTTTTTGAGCCTCGGTCAAATTCTGTGGGATCCACCGCGAGCACAGCTTTCTCACACCCAAATGCTTATGTAGGATTGATTGTATTTGACTCATGCCTATGTCTAAGGATGCGCGAATCTCATGGTAGGTCACATGGCTGTCTGTTTCAATCATACGGCGCACAGCATCGATGTTTTTGTTGTTCACAGCGGTGGACGGGTGACCATCGCGAGATTCGTCACTGAGATTGACACGACCGCGCTTGAATTCTGCAAACCAGCTATAAATAGTCGTCTTGCATGGTGCTTCATCGCCAAAATCAGATTGAAACCGAGCGATGCTCTGTTGAGCTGTCATATTACACTTAAAATCGTAGAAAATCATACTACGATAATTTTCCCGAGTTAAATCCTTGTTAATGTAGACACGCAATTTTTAAAATGGCGCCACAGTGTAAAAGCAATTGACAGTCAGATGAAATAAACTGCATTCTATAGCCAAAGAGTTCCATTTTCAAATGTTGTAATTTCTTTTTAAATATTGTTTATGAACTGGCCACTTAGGCCAGTTCCGCAAACTTTTAGTGTGACCTATGTAACAATATGATTCAGTAAAATTCAATATCATTGAATAAATTTGGGCTACAATTATTGTGAATGTTATTCGTAAGTCTATAGGCAAGGGCATTCTTTGTAAAATAAAAATTTGAAAATACCCTTCCTATAATGGAAGAACACTTTCCATTAGGTTGGTATTTAATAAATCATAGTTAATAATTATAAAAGAAACACAACAACATACAAAGGAATTACAATGATAGAGATTGTGAATTTTGTTACTATCATGACATTATACAGGGTGTTAGGTGCATTGTGTGCCAAATCGAATGGGGTAGTTGGAGGGGTCTTTGGCTACCTCTTCAGCCCCCAAAATCTTGGTCCAACTGAATTTTTTATGCTGATTTTAAATTGTTTTGGGTGAATAAAAGTCTACATTTAAATATTAATACAAAAAATTGTTAGGTCTAGCTTATTTTTTTTAAATCTTTATTTTGTAACGTGTTACGCTACGTTTTTTACTGACATTCCAGTTTCAACTACAAAAGCCTTGATTTCCTCCCCCACTGTAGCTGAATCTGTTTTGAAGGAGAATGTTAAAGATTGTGAAAGTAATTTCAGTTTTCAAAAAATTTGTGTTATAGATATAATAAAAACATTTAACACTCTCAATAAAAAGAAGACCGCTGATCTGTGAGGTAATTCCGTGAACGTCGCTAAATCAGTAATTATGACAATAGCTCCAGTTTTAGCTTGCATATTTAATGAATGAATTGACTGTGTTGTTTTTCCTGACCTAATGAAACATAGTAAAATAATTCCGTTGTTTAAATCAGGTAGCACTTCTGACCCCTCTAATTTTAGACCTATTTCTGTGCTACCCACATTTAGTAAAATTTTTGAAAAGTTGATGCTAGACCAAATTCAAATTCATTTTCATAGAAATAAACTTTTACATTGTAAACAGTATGGTTTTACTAGGGGTCGCTCAACAACTGACGCCGGTGTTGAGCTTTTAATCTAAATATTTGATACCTGAGAATCACAGGATGCCCTAGGGGTATTTTGTGATTTATGCAAGGCTTTTGATTGTGTTTTACATGAAACTTTGATCAGGAAGCTTAACCACTATAGAATTAGGGGTGCTTCTTTGAGCCTTCTGATCTCATACTTGAGTAACAGGATTCAAAAGGTCGACATTTACGGTAAAAGATCTCCGGGATCAGTAATTACAATGGGAGTTCCGCAGGGTTCGATACTTGGTCCATTCTTGTTTTTGGTTTATATTAATGACTTACCTTATTTTGTAAAAGACAGTCATGAGATTTTATTATTTGCTGATGATACTTCACTTTTATTCAAAACGAAAAGACGACACACAAATTATGACGATGTCAATAATACAATCTCAAAGATTGTTCACTGGTTTAGTGTAAATAACTTGCTATTAAACGAGGGAAAAACCAAATATGTTAGATTTGTATCGCCTAATTTTAAGCAAGTAACAACTAGTGTACAAATTAAAGATAAGAATATGAATCCTGTGGACACCACTGTGTTTCTAGGCGTCACGTTAGATGCCAAGCTTCAGTGGGGCCCACATATAGCTAAAATGTCGAATAGACTTAGCTCTGCGGCTTATGCAGTAATGAAGATCCGTCAGTTAACTGACGTTGATACATCTAGATAAGTTAACTTCAGTTACTTTCATAGTGTAATGTCGTACGGCATTTTACTGTGGAGAAATGCTGCCGACATTCAAACTATCTTTGTGCTGATGAAGAGGGCTATTCGAGCAATATATAACCTAAAGGCTGGTGACTCTCTCAGAGAGAGATTTAAGGATATAAATATAATGACTGTTGCATCACAATACATTTATGTAAATTTGATTATGTTCATAAAAATATTGAAATGTTTTCAAAAAACAGTGATATTCACAATGTAAACACTAGAAGTAAGAACAAATTAGCAGTACCTTATACTAGGCTCCATAAAATAAATAATTCTTTTAAGGGTCTGTGTGTAACATTTTACAACAAAGTACCAAATGATTTTCAGAAATTAGATCTTAATAAATTTGAATTTAAAATCAAAGAAAAGTTTTATAAAAAAGCTTATTATAAAGTGTCAGATTACACAGAAGACAAAACAGCTAACTTACTTACATTGTATTGTAGTTTTGTGTTGAATAATTTATTGTTTTTTGAATTCATATTTTGTATTTTATGACCTGGTAACGACATATTCTTTTTTATTTGTAAATGTCGTTGCTTCTGTGCGCTGTGGTTTCTTGCGCCCGTTCTTTGCCACAGTTAAAAAATGACGTCCTGAATGGGTGGTAGGTTAAAAAGATTTGGACGATTCAAAGTACTTATTAATTTAGTTTATTGAATAAATATATTTTGACTTGACTTGACTTAACCTTGTATGAAATAATAGCGTCTTATGAGTTGAGGACAAATCATCACAATGAGCAGCAAATAACCTCGTTTTTGTGTTTAACGTAGTTCACGACTTCACGACAATCTAAGAACAGTTTTCATCTCTTCGGGAAATCTTTTGGATGCCAATGCTTGTCTGTTTATTAAAGTGTGTGGACAGTATTGATGGATTTTTCTCTTTGAGTAATGTTACAAGTCCTGAACGACAGCCAATCATGCTAGGAGCGCCGGCGCCGTCTGTACAAACTCCGATAAGTTTTTCCAATAAAATCCCATGAGTGTCGAAAAAATTAGTGAATGCCGCCATAACATCAGATCTTGATGTTGTTTTCAAATCTCTGACTAATAGTAGAATTCCTCTTTTATGTTGTCTTCCGAAATGTAACGCGCAAATACTAAAAGTTGGCAGCAATTTGCCACATCGGTGCTTTTGTCACACTGCACTGCAAACCAGGGAGAAGACTTGATCCTCTCTACAACCTGGTCTTGTAAATATGCACCCATATCATCGATACGCCTTTTCACTGTGTTGTCTGAAAGTGAAATATTTGACAACTTCTTCTCCTGTGGTCCTAGCACTATATCTGCTGCTTTGAATAAACAAGGCTTCACGAGGGTCTCGCCAACAGTGTGAGGTTTTCCGTTTTCAGATATGATCAGTGAAATTTCACACTTTTTTGGCACGATCGCTGTATTGGTTTGAATTCGTTTTAGTTCTCGGCTTTTCATCACAAAGTATTCTTTTGGTTTGTCTTTTAATGCTCCATGTTTTGTTTCAAAATGTCGCAAGAGCCGTGTAGGTCGCAACGTATCGTTACAATCACACATTGTGGTTGCTCAGTTCAGGTTTTGTTTGTAACAGTGAAATAAAATTTTATATAATGTACTTGTAAAAATGAAAAAAAGTTCATTTTACTTTTTACCATTAAAGAAGTCGTTATTCTAAAACCAATAGTTTTTATTTCACTTCGATACGAGAAGTATTTACAAATTTATTGTACATAAATAATTGCATAACCTCACTTAGTTCGCTGGCACTCGACTGACCTGACGTGACGTCATCGTATCCGATAACCCCCGCCGCCGCTCTCGCCGCCCGCACCCGGCGGGCGTCCGATTACATATTTGCACAATTAATTAATAAGTAATCTGTGGCACAACTGCACTGGTTCAGAGCAGACATATTAATAAAACGAAATCGCGCGAGTCGCGCCACCCGTGCGAGAGAATGGAATCCGATGACGTCACGCCGCGGGTTTCGCGCGTATTTTGATTGTCACGAAAACAATAGCGCGTGGTAATTTTTATGAATCTTTAAAAAAATATTGTGAAGTATTTTGAAGGGCTACAGAAAAAATTTAAATGTCATATTTTAAGTAAAAATGTAAATATTTAAAAAATAAATAAATAAAAATACGGCCGCACGGGTAGTGCCGGCCGACCGAATTTTTGTTTTAGGAACAAGGGACGCATGGAGTTGCGATAGCAGTTTTTGTCAGTAATTATTTGTTATGATTCAAGTAATATTGTTAATAATTGGTAAGCATAATCAATTCATTGTATTTTTTTAAATGTTATATATGGGACGCACAGTTTGTGCACATAATTAAAATAATAAAAAATACACCACCGCATTTAAAATTAATTAACAGATTTAGTACAGTGTTCGTGTGTTATCCCACAATAATGCGGTTCTTAGTATTATGAATGCAGTGTTCTTTATGTCACAAGAAATAATACTGCATTAATACATAACTCAGAACCGTATTTCATTTTCATTTAGGTCTTCAAAAATGATCAGTTTTGTTTCACAATGATTACCCACTTTTTTATGTAATGGCAGGCTAGGCGCACTATAATAAGTAAGTAATCTAATGATGTGTATCGGATACACATCATTAGATTACTTACTTATTATTTACAATGATGAACCGAACAACAAAAGGAAGAAAAATAAAACAGTTGTTCTATTCTTAGAATTAATTCTTTGTATCGTTCTTTCTTTTTCAATTTAGGCAATGTTGGTGTTTTCCTTTTCCCCATTATCAAAAAAAATATATTTAAAAATATTTGAAAACAGATTTAGTCTGCACTGGAAACGAGGCCTCGCATGAACTGACATCGCGCATAGGTCTGTCATCTAAGAAAGCTGTCGCAGCACTGACTGAGGCCACCAGAGCGCGACTCGCCAATTATACCTAATTCTTACGGCAATAAGGTGGTGAATACGCTGCGCCCAAAAGATATCGGGTCGCTCAAAAATTTTGACGTAAGCGACAAAACATAGATAATTCGTTAAAAAAATAACTAGGGGGATTACAGCAAAATGCTTCTGTACAATCTTGAATATTGATAATGTCTACTAATTAAACCAATTTCCTATACAATTGCCAATCTTGTTTATGAATAAACTTCAATATTCGTATTTTTATGAGGTCATTTCAATAATAAAATGTATCGAGGCAAAATGACTAAATCATGTTTCTGGTTCTTCTCAAATCTAGACAAAGGTATGAACAAATGTATATCTTTTTCTAGATTCGTAATAAGTTTAAGAGTGCTATAAAGTTATATCAAAAATCAAACTTTTTTTCGAAGTAGCGCCTTAAGCCGCCGTGCATTGAATCATGAAGGGGGTTCCTATTTCTCCATCGGTTATATTTGATAAGCGAGTTCTAAACGGAATTTATTTGTACTTAATTTTACATTTTAATACTACTCTAAAGACGGCAGCAGCAGTGGCGCGCGGCGCTGAATCTCAGGTCTGGCATAGGATTCCCAGCAGGGGTTAATTTTAAAAAAAATGTTTTCTAACGTGGATTAAACTTCGCCGGCAACACATGAATATACACTGTAATACCATCTGTATAGTACGCACTACGCAGCACAGACGTATAAACTTATTATACGTCTGTGCTACGCAGCCGGTCATGTGTAAGACAGAATCTATATTGTCTTAACCTCAAGCAAGGCTGAGGCTTACATAAGTCCGCGATTTACGGCGTCTAAGATTGCACGATAGATATGCCTAGCCTAATCTTAACTCTAAGACTTACTACAAGTGTCCCATTAGCAGCCTCAGGAGAAGAGAGGAGCGCTCCTCGTATACCGGCACCATGCCGCGCCACTGATAGCCTACCCTGAGCGATTGCTCTTCACGTTTGGAAACACTTGCACACGATACCACGATACAATAACTGACCAGGGGCCCTACTTAGACCACCAAAACCACCTGGATTATACCTTAAAGACTATTTATATCAAACGGGAGTGCGAGTATGTGCGCAGCATCAATATGATCGTTTTCTATGATTGCACACGAGAGACTGGGCAGGGCGCCACTACGCGCCTTTGGTTTATAACATCCCCCCGGCCCGGACCGTCACAAACAGTACGTTAGTCTAAGGGTAAACGAGAGAGAGTGGAAACTGCTCTCTTCAAGACCGAATCTCCAACCAAGACCTCAGACAAACGAGGAACCCCATCAGCACCGAAGTTAACTTAACAATGCGTCCCCGACGCCAAATCAAGGGCGGAAGGTTAGAATCCTTAACTAAAACGAGGTCACCATTCTTGGGTGGATTGGTCTTGTCGGTCCACTTAACGCGCTGCTGTAATGTGAGTAAATACTCCAACGACCAGCGTGTCCAAAAACTCTAGGACAACTGGTGCAACAGCTGGAACCGAGACAATAACGATGGGATTTAACATCTGTAAATGGATATTCCGGCAGCGCGCTCAGGGGTTGTCCAACTAAAAAGTGTCCTGGGGACAACGCCTCCAGGTCTTTTGGGTTGGATGACAGAGGGCACAGTGGTCTCGAATTAAGGACGGCCTCAATCTTACAAAACACCGTATCAAGTTCCACAAACGTAATGACGGTGTCTCCTATCACGCGACGAAGGTGGGTCCCGGCAGCCTTTACACATGCTTCAAAGATCCTTCCCCCAGTGCGTACAAGCTGGAGGACTAAACTTTCGGATTATCCCACGTCGGAATAGGGTGGAACCAATGAACTTTGACAATGAACAATGAGCTTTTAGAACCACAGCTAGGGTTGGCTGGAAGAGATCTCTTTTAGATCTCTAAATATATAAGCTCACCCTTGTATATGTCTTGTGTAACGTATGTGTAAATGTTGTTTATTTGTACAATAAAGAATTATTATAATGTCTACTTGATTTCCCGATAAAAAACTGTGCATGTCATCTAAATAATTTTTCGCTACTTTGTAATTTGTCCCACAATGGGAACGTATTAATGATGGCATTTCCCTGAAGGAAAAAAATCTGCTAAGAGTGGAAATTAATGCCTCAGAGGATAATTCAGAAACCACTTCCAAGTGGACAGCCTTGGTTGACAGACACACAAAAACACACAAATACGCTTTATAACTCTTAGCATTACGAAGACGCGACGTCTTGACCATGAAGGGCCCGGCAAAATCTGTACCCACTCCAGTAAAGGTTCTACTCTCCGTAACGCGAAACGCTGGCAAATCTCCCATTTGGGGCTGCATGGTAGTAGCTCTAAGCCGGCAAAATGGCAGCCTGCGCACTGACCGGCATCGCACCTTGAGAAACGGAGGCGGTGTAACTGGCAGAACTATATCAGTAGAGGGTAGATGCCAGAGTGCGGGGAGAAAACCTCGCTCACGAGGAGCTAAAAAGGTCTCGCGACCTGGCCGACGAGGATCTGTTGGCCAAATGGGCCGATGATTTGTAGTCGTCGGTGTAAGGCTGCCGGTTGTGCCAGGCCATTGAGCCGGGATTAGGGAGATGGGCCCAGTGGCAACACGGAACCCTCTCTTTCCACTTGATGCAGGTGCTGTCTGGGCATTGATGCTTTGGACACTACTTGTACCGAGTGGCAAGACGGGAACCGACACCGGGGTGCCACAGCTGTGGAGCTGCGCAGGACACAAAAACGCACACCCTTGAGGAGTGCGGATCGTGCGCTGCGTAGCGCCACAGTCTGATGGCGGTCGTGGGGGGAGACCTCTCGCCGTCCAGCGTAGTGAAAGCCATGCTGGACAGCGACAGGTCATGGAGGGCCATGGCCTCGTTCAGTGAAGCAGTCGTTTCTCTAAAGGCGGCCGCGGAGAGGGTCCGCGAGGAGCAACTCCATGCGTTCCCGATCCGACGCAGGCGAGTCGGAAGAAGGAGGCGGCAGTTTGCCCACCTCCTTCCACCGCAGTGAGGCTTACGTGACTATGGGGTGGGAGACCCCATAGCCGCATTTCACGAGCGTCACGGGAGTATGAAGAGCGCCCAAACTATCCCGGGCGCCCTCCCCATTGGCAGGCCGTCTCGTAGAGTGGAATTCGGAGTCCGTCAGCTCCGTTCGAATGCTGTCCGCAGTCCCGAACCACCCTGACGACAAGTGATGGGATGGTACAAGGAGTTTTAGTAGGTAGGGTTGCTCTTCTCTCGGGTCCCTGCTGAGGCATTCAGATCTGGACAGGGAAACGAGCGCTGGGGGAAGAGTTGCCACATAATCAGCGGGCTTCCCCAGGTCTGCTGTTATTATCTTGGTATATAAAAAAGGGTCCTGAATAGCTCGTCACTTGTGTTTCTTTATTTGTTATTTTTTGGTTTTTGTATTTCATGTCTTTTATTTTATTTTTAATTATGTTATTGTGACAGTCAATAAATATCTTTTCTTTCTTTCTTACTTTCTTTTTTTACTAGGTATATATAATCTATTTGTTTAAACAGTGTTTTCTAATACAGATATTCAGTTAATTTAGCATACTAAAGAGTATTTTTTATATATTGTTTGTATTATTATTATTGTATTATTTTTTAATATATATTTATATTATTTTTATATATTTTTTGTACATATAGAAGTTAGGTTTATAAGGGGTTAGAACACCTAACAACTCTCCATACCCTTCGCTACTCTTACTACAAGAATCGTGGGATAATAAAGTAAAATGCCTTGCAGTGGCAACAATTTCACTTTTTTTAATTAATGTTGTATACGCTACATAAGACTGCCTATTTCACGGTTAAAATTGGAAACGAATTAATTAATCTGTAAAAAAGTTTTTGTAATTAACAAATAGGTAATTATTACAAAGTTGCTTTACGTCTTACACGTTGGAAGCGTCTTACAAAATACGTATTTAATATGGGTTATTGAAAAGTGAGTGATTTTAGAACTATTGAGAATATAACATTTTAAACTTTCATGGTCACTACAATTATTTTTATGAAAAAACGGGATTTTTACCATGTCTGAGTTGTTTGTTTAGCATTAGCTGCAGTTACTCCGTGATCATGGTGCATGCAACTGCGACGATCACGACTATTAACCCCGAAGGGTTAGTCAGAAACTAGGCAACGAGGACAGCAAAAGCAGTCTTCTGCCATGTCCACGTTTCAATAAATAGCGTTTCAATAATAGAAATTTATTGTTTCTCAAAATATTCTCTCTTTTCGTAAATGCACTTTTTCATTCGATTAAATCTATTTTGAAAACTTTTGTGCCACTCCTCCGTGGTGACCTCAGAAACGTGTTTTTCATACTCTTCGACAGCCTCTTCGGTGATGAAAATCGTTGACCGCGCAATTGGTTCTTCATTTTTGGGCACAGAAAAAAGTCACAAGATGAAAGGTCGGGACTGTATACAGGATGGCTCATAAGTTCTACGTTTTTCGCCTTCAAAAATACGTTTGTCTGTCTGGCCGTGTGGGAACTGGCATTGTCGTGGTGCAAGATGACACGGCGTTTACGGTTATTTTTACGGAGTTCGTCAATAATTTCCGGCAAACAAATGATTGTGTACCAGTCACTGTTCACGGTACGACAATTCTCTAAAGCAACAGTAGCCACGTGTCCAGTTTTATTAAAAAAGGAGCAATCATCCGCTTAGATGCATTTTTCTCGCGGCGCTTTAGTTGGTTTCGGATCATCTTGAAAGACCCATACGCTCGATTGCTGCTTTGTTTTGGGATCGTAGCAATAAATCCATGTTTCGTCACCTGTTACTATGTCCCACACCAAATTTGACGCACCTTCGTTGAATCTGGTAAGCATGGCACTGCACCAAGTGACGCGGTCCGTTTTTTGAGCCTCGGTCAAATTCTGTGGGATCCACCGCGAGCACAGCTTTCTCACACCCAAATGCTTATGTAGGATTGATTGTATTTGACTCATGCCTATGTCTAAGGATGCGCGAATCTCATGGTAGGTCACATGGCTGTCTGTTTCAATCATACGGCGCACAGCATCGATGTTTTTGTTGTTCACAGCGGTGGACGGGTGACCATCGCGAGATTCGTCACTGAGATTGACACGACCGCGCTTGAATTCTGCAAACCAGCTATAAATAGTCGTCTTGCATGGTGCTTCATCGCCAAAATCAGATTGAAACCGAGCGATGCTCTGTTGAGCTGTCATATTACACTTAAAATCGTAGAAAATCATACTACGATAATTTTCCCGAGTTAAATCCTTGTTAATGTAGACACGCAATTTTTAAAATGGCGCCACAGTGTAAAAGCAATTGACAGTCAGATGAAATAAACTGCATTCTATAGCCAAAGAGTTCCATTTTCAAATGTTGTAATTTCTTTTTAAATATTGTTTATGAACTGGCCACTTAGGCCAGTTCCGCAAACTTTTAGTGTGACCTATGTAACAATATGATTCAGTAAAATTCAATATCATTGAATAAATTTGGGCTACAATTATTGTGAATGTTATTCGTAAGTCTATAGGCAAGGGCATTCTTTGTAAAATAAAAATTTGAAAATACCCTTCCTATAATGGAAGAACACTTTCCATTAGGTTGGTATTTAATAAATCATAGTTAATAATTATAAAAGAAACACAACAACATACAAAGGAATTACAATGATAGAGATTGTGAATTTTGTTACTATCATGACATTATACAGGGTGTTAGGTGCATTGTGTGCCAAATCGAATGGGGTAGTTGGAGGGGTCTTTGGCTACCTCTTCAGCCCCCAAAATCTTGGTCCAACTGAATTTTTTATGCTGATTTTAAATTGTTTTGGGTGAATAAAAGTCTACATTTAAATATTAATACAAAATTGTTAGGTCTAGCTTATTTTTTTTAAATCTTTATTTTGTAACGTGTTACGCTACGTTTTTTACTGACATTCCAGTTTCAACTACAAAAGCCTTGATTTCCTCCCCCACTGTAGCTGAATCTGTTTTGAAGGAGAATGTTAAAGATTGTGAAAGTAATTTCAGTTTTCAAAAAATTTGTGTTATAGATATAATAAAAACATTTAACACTCTCAATAAAAAGAAGACCGCTGATCTGTGAGGTAATTCCGTGAACGTCGCTAAATCAGTAATTATGACAATAGCTCCAGTTTTAGCTTGCATATTTAATGAATGAATTGACTGTGTTGTTTTTCCTGACCTAATGAAACATAGTAAAATAATTCCGTTGTTTAAATCAGGTAGCACTTCTGACCCCTCTAATTTTAGACCTATTTCTGTGCTACCCACATTTAGTAAAATTTTTGAAAAGTTGATGCTAGACCAAATTCAAATTCATTTTCATAGAAATAAACTTTTACATTGTAAACAGTATGGTTTTACTAGGGGTCGCTCAACAACTGACGCCGGTGTTGAGCTTTTAATCTAAATATTTGATACCTGAGAATCACAGGATGCCCTAGGGGTATTTTGTGATTTATGCAAGGCTTTTGATTGTGTTTTACATGAAACTTTGATCAGGAAGCTTAACCACTATAGAATTAGGGGTGCTTCTTTGAGCCTTCTGATCTCATACTTGAGTAACAGGATTCAAAAGGTCGACATTTACGGTAAAAGATCTCCGGGATCAGTAATTACAATGGGAGTTCCGCAGGGTTCGATACTTGGTCCATTCTTGTTTTTGGTTTATATTAATGACTTACCTTATTTTGTAAAAGACAGTCATGAGATTTTATTATTTGCTGATGATACTTCACTTTTATTCAAAACGAAAAGACGACACACAAATTATGACGATGTCAATAATACAATCTCAAAGATTGTTCACTGGTTTAGTGTAAATAACTTGCTATTAAACGAGGGAAAAACCAAATATGTTAGATTTGTATCGCCTAATTTTAAGCAAGTAACAACTAGTGTACAAATTAAAGATAAGAATATGAATCCTGTGGACACCACTGTGTTTCTAGGCGTCACGTTAGATGCCAAGCTTCAGTGGGGCCCACATATAGCTAAAATGTCGAATAGACTTAGCTCTGCGGCTTATGCAGTAATGAAGATCCGTCAGTTAACTGACGTTGATACATCTAGATAAGTTAACTTCAGTTACTTTCATAGTGTAATGTCGTACGGCATTTTACTGTGGAGAAATGCTGCCGACATTCAAACTATCTTTGTGCTGATGAAGAGGGCTATTCGAGCAATATATAACCTAAAGGCTGGTGACTCTCTCAGAGAGAGATTTAAGGATATAAATATAATGACTGTTGCATCACAATACATTTATGTAAATTTGATTATGTTCATAAAAATATTGAAATGTTTTCAAAAAACAGTGATATTCACAATGTAAACACTAGAAGTAAGAACAAATTAGCAGTACCTTATACTAGGCTCCATAAAATAAATAATTCTTTTAAGGGTCTGTGTGTAACATTTTACAACAAAGTACTAAATGATTTTCAGAAATTAGATCTTAATAAATTTGAATTTAAAATCAAAGAAAAGTTTTATAAAAAAGCTTATTATAAAGTGTCAGATTACACAGAAGACAAAACAGCTAACTTACTTACATTGTATTGTAGTTTTGTGTTGAATAATTTATTGTTTTTTGAATTCATATTTTGTATTTTATGACCTGGTAACGACATATTCTTTTTTATTTGTAAATGTCGTTGCTTCTGTGCGCTGTGGTTTCTTGCGCCCGTTCTTTGCCACAGTTAAAAAATGACGTCCTGAATGGGTGGTAGGTTAAAAAGATTTGGACGATTCAAAGTACTTATTAATTGAGTTTATTGAATAAATATATTTTGACTTGACTTGACTTAACCTTGTATGAAATAATAGCGTCTTATGAGTTGAGGACAAATCATCACAATGAGCAGCAAATAACCTCGTTTTTGTGTTTAACGTAGTTCACGACTTCACGACAATCTAAGAACAGTTTTCATCTCTTCGGGAAATCTTTTGGATGCCAATGCTTGTCTGTTTATTAAAGTGTGTGGACAGTATTGATGGATTTTTCTCTTTGAGTAATGTTACAAGTCCTGAACGACAGCCAATCATGCTAGGAGCGCCGGCGCCGTCTGTACAAACTCCGATAAGTTTTTCCAATAAAATCCCATGAGTGTCGAAAAAATTAGTGAATGCCGCCATAACATCAGATCTTGATGTTGTTTTCAAATCTCTGACTAATAGTAGAATTCCTCTTTTATGTTGTCTTCCGAAATGTAACGCGCAAATACTAAAAGTTGGCAGCAATTTGCCACATCGGTGCTTTTGTCACACTGCACTGCAAACCAGGGAGAAGACTTGATCCTCTCTACAACCTGGTCTTGTAAATATGCACCCATATGATCGATACGCCTTTTCACTGTGTTGTCTGAAAGTGAAATATTTGACAACTTCTTCTCCTGTGGTCCTAGCACTATATCTGCTGCTTTGAATAAACAAGGCTTCACGAGGGTCTCGCCAACAGTGTGAGGTTTTCCGTTTTCAGATATGATCAGTGAAATTTCACACTTTTTTGGCACGATCGCTGTATTGGTTTGAATTCGTTTTAGTTCTCGGCTTTTCATCACAAAGTATTCTTTTGGTTTGTCTTTTAATGCTCCATGTTTTGTTTCAAAATGTCGCAAGAGCCGTGTAGGTCGCAACGTATCGTTACAATCACACATTGTGGTTGCTCAGTTCAGGTTTTGTTTGTAACAGTGAAATAAAATTTTATATAATGTACTTGTAAAAATGAAAAAAAGTTCATTTTACTTTTTACCATTAAAGAAGTCGTTATTCTAAAACCAATAGTTTTTATTTCACTTCGATACGAGAAGTATTTACAAATTTATTGTACATAAATAATTGCATAACCTCACTTAGTTCGCTGGCACTCGACTGACCTGACGTGACGTCATCGTATCCGATAACCCCCGCCGCCGCTCTCGCCGCCCGCACCCGGCGGGCGTCCGATTACATATTTGCACAATTAATTAATAAGTAATCTGTGGCACAACTGCACTGGTTCAGAGCAGACATATTAATAAAACGAAATCGCGCGAGTCGCGCCACCCGTGCGAGAGAATGGAATCCGATGACGTCACGCCGCGGGTTTCGCGCGTATTTTGATTGTCACAAAAACAATAGCGCGTGGTAATTTTTATGAATCTTTAAAAAAATATTGTGAAGTATTTTGAAGGGCTACAGAAAAAATTTAAATGTCATATTTTAAGTAAAAATGTAAATATTTAAAAAATAAATAAATAAAAATACGGCCGCACGGGTAGTGCCGGCCGACCGAATTTTTGTTTTAGGAACAAGGGACGCATGGAGTTGCGATAGCAGTTTTTGTCAGTAATTATTTGTTATGATTCAAGTAATATTGTTAATAATTGGTAAGCATAACCAATTCATTGTATTTTTTTTAAATGTTATTATATATGGGACGCACAGTTTGTGCACATAATTAAAATAATAAAAAATACACCACCGCATTCAAAATTAATTAACAGATTTAGTACAGTGTTCGTGTGTTATCCCACAATAATGCGGTTCTTAGTATTATGAATGCAGTGTTCTTTATGTCACAAGAAATAATACTGCATTAATACATAACTCAGAACCGTATTTCATTTTCATTTAGGTCTTCAAAAATGATCAGTTTTGTTTCACAATGATTACCCACTTTTTTATGTAATGGCAGGCTAGGCGCACTATAATAAGTAAGTAATCTAATGATGTGTATCGGATACACATCATTAGATTACTTACTTATTATTTACAATGATGAACCGAACAACAAAAGGAAGAAAAATAAAACAGTTGTTCTATTCTTAGAATTAATTCTTTGTATCGTTCTTTCTTTTTCAATTTAGGCAATGTTGGTGTTTTCCTTTTCCCCATTATCAAAAAAAATATATTTAAAAATATTTGAAAACAGATTTAGTCTGCACTGGAAACGAGGCCTCGCATGAACTGACATCGCGCATAGGTCTGTCATCTAAGAAAGCTGTCGCAGCACTGACTGAGGCCACCAGAGCGCGACTCGCCAATTATACCTAATTCTTACGGCAATAAGGTCGTGAATACGCTGCGCCCAAAAGATATCGGGTCGCTCAAAAATTCTGACGTAAGCGACAAAACATAGATAATTCGTTAAAAAAATAACTAGGGGGATTACAGCAAAATGCTTCTGTACAATCTTGAATATTGATAATGTCTACTAATTAAACCAATTTCCTATACAATTGCCAATCTTGTTTATGAATAAACTTCAATATTCGTATTTTTATGAGGTCATTTCAATAATAAAATGTATCGAGGCAAAATGACTAAATCATGTTTCTGGTTCTTCTCAAATCTAGACAAAGGTATGAACAAATGTATATCTTTTGCTAGATTCGTAATAAGTTTAAGAGTGCTATAAAGTTATATCAAAAATCAAACTTTTTTTCGAAGTAGCGCCTTAAGCCGCCGTGCATTGAATCATGAAGGGGGTTCCTATTTCTCCATCGGTTATATTTGATAAGCGAGTTCTAAACGGAATTTATTTGTACTTAATTTTACATTTTAATACTACTCTAAAGACGGCAGCAGCAGTGGCGCGCGGCGCTGAATCTCAGGTCTGGCATAGGATTCCCAGCAGGGGTTAATTTAAAAAAAATTGTTTTCTAACGTGGATTAAACTTCGCCGGCAACACATGAAAATACACTGTTATACCATCTGTATAGTACGCACTACGCAGCACAGACATATAAACTTATTATACGTCTGTGCTACGCAGCCGGTCATGTGTAAGACAGAATCTATATTGTCTTAACCTCAAGCAACACGCTGAGGCTTACATAAGTCCGCGATTTACGGCGTCTAAGATTGCACGATAGATATGCCTAGCCTAATCTTAATTCTAGGACTTACTACAAGTGTCCCATTAGCAGCCTCAGGAGAAGAGAGGAGCGCTCCTCGTATACCGGCACCATGCCGCGCCACTGATAGCCTACCCTGAGCGATTACTCTTCACGTTTGGAAACACTTGCACACGATACCACGATACAATAACTGACCAGGGGCCCTACTTAGACCACCAAAACCACCTGGATTATACCTTAAAGACTATTTATATCAAACGGGAGTGCGAGTATGTGCGCAGCATCAATATGATCGTTTTCTATGATTGCACACGAGAGACTGGGCAGGGCGCCACTACGCGCCTTTGGTTTATAACATCCCCCCGGCCCGGACCGTCACAAACGGTACGTTAGTCTAAGGGTAAACGAGAGAGAGTGGTAACCGCTCTCTCCAAGACCGAATCTCCAACCAAGACCTCAGCAAAACGAGGAACCCCATCAGCACCGAAGTTAACTTAACAATGCGTCCCCGACGCCAAATCAAGGGCGGAAGGTTAGAATCCTTAACTAAAACGAGGTCACCATTCTTGGGTGGATGGGTCTTGTCGGTCCACTTAACGCGCTGCTGTAATGTGAGTAAATACTCCAACGACCAGCGTGTCCAAAAACTCTAGGACAACTGGTGCAACAGCTGGAACCGAGACAATAACGATGGGATTTAACATCTGTAAATGGATATTCCGGCAGTGCGCTCAGGGGTTGTCCAACTAAAAAGTGTCCTGGGGACAACGCCTCCAGGTCTTTTGGGTTGGATGACAGAGGGCACAGTGGTCTCGAATTAAGGACGGCCTCAATCTTACAAAACACCGTATCAAGTTCCACAAACGTAATGACGGTGTCTCCTATCACGCGACGAAGGTGGGTCCCGGCAGCCTTTACACATGCTTCAAAGATCCTTCCCCCAGTGCGGACAAGCTGGAGGACTAAACTTCCGGATTATCCCACGTCGGAATATTGTGGAACCAATGAACTTTGACAATGAACAATGAGCTTTTAGAACCACAGCTAGGGTTGGCTAGAAGAAATCTCTTTTAGATCTCTAAATATATAAGCTCACCCTTGTATATGTCTTGTGTAACGTATGTGTAAATGTTGTTTATTTGTACAATAAAGAATTATTATAATGTCTACTTAATTTCCCGATAAAAAACTGTGCATGTCATCTAAATAATTTTCGCTACTTTATAATTTGTCCCACAATGGGAACGTATTAATGATGGCATTTCCCTGAAGGAAAAAAATCTGCTAAGAGTGGAAATTAATGCCTCAGAGGATAATTCAGAAACCACTTCCAAGTGGACCGCCTTGGTTGACAGACACACAAAAACACACAAATACGCTTTATAACTCTTAGCATTACGAAGACGCGACGTCTTGACCATGAAGGGCCCGGCAAAATCTGTACCCACTCCAGTAAAGGTTCTACTCTCCGTAACGCGAAACGCTGGCAAATCTCCCATTTGGGGCTGCATGGTAGTAGCTCTAAGCCGGCAAAATGGCAGCCTGCGCACTGACCGGCATCGCACCTTGAGAAACGGAGGCGGTGTAACTGGCAGAACTATATCAGTAGAGGGTAGATGCCAGAGTGCGGGGAGAAAACCTCGCTCACGAGGAGCTAAAAAGGTCTCGCGACCTGGCCGACGAGGATCTGTTGGCCAAATGGGCCGATGATTTGTGGTCGTCGGTGTAAGGCTGCCGGTTGTGCCAGGCCATTGAGCCGGGATTAGGGAGATGGGCCCAGTGGCAACACGGAACCCTCTCTTTCCACTTGGTGCAGGTGCTGTCTGGGCATTGATGCTTTGGACACTACTTGTACCGAGTGGCAAGACGGGAATCGACACCGGGGTGCCACAGCTGTGGAGCTGCGCAGGACACAAAAACGCACACCCTTGAGGAGTGCGGATCGTGGCGCTGCGTAGCGCCACAGTCTGATGGCGGTCGTGGGGGGAGACCTCTCGCCGTCCAGCGTAGTGAAAGCCATGCTGGACAGCGACAGGTCATGGAGGGCCATGGCCTCGTTCAGTGAAGCAGTCGTTTCTCTAAAGGCGGCCGCGGAGAGGGTCCGCGAGGAGCAACTCCATGCGTTCCCGATCCGACGCAGGCGAGTCGGAAGAAGGAGGCGGCAGTTTGCCCACCTCCTTCCACCGCAGTGAGGCTTACGTGACTATGGGGTGGGAGACCCCATAGCCGCATTTCACGAGCGTCACGGGAGTATGAAGAGCGCCCAAACTATCCCGGGCGCCCTCCCCATTGGCAGGCCGTCTCGTAGAGTGGAATTCGGAGTCCGTCAGCTCCGTTCGAATGCTGTCCGCAGTCCCGAACCACCCTGACGACAAGTGATGGGATGGTACAAGGAGTTTTAGTAGGTAGGGTTCCTCTTCTCTCGGGTCCCTGCTGAGGCATTCAGATCTGGACAGGGAAACGAGCGCTGAGGGAAGAGTTGCCACATAATCAGCGGGCTTCCCCAGGTCTGCTGTTATTATCTTGGTATATAAAAAAGGGTCCTGAATGGCTCGTCACTTGTGTTTCTTTATTTGTTATTTTTTGTTTTTGTATTTCATGTCTTTTATTTTATTTTTAATTATGTTATTGTGACAGTCAATAAATATCTTTTCTTTCTTTCTTTCTTTCTTACTTTCTTTTCTTACTAGGTATATACCTAGTAAGAAAACACTGTTTAAACAAATAGAATATATATATATTCTATTTGTTCAAACAGTGTTTTCTAATACAGATATTCAGTTAATTTAGCATACTAAAGAGTATTTTTTATATATTGTTTGTATTAATATTATTGTATTATTTTTTAATATATATTTATATTATTTTTATATATTTTTTGTACATATAGAAGTTAGATTTATATGGGGTTAGAACACCTAACAACTCTCTATACCCTTCGCTACTCTTACTACAAGAATCGTGGGATAATAAAGTAAAATGCCTTGCAGTGGCAACAATTTCACTTTTTTTAATTAATTTTGTATACGCTACATAATTGACTGCCTATTTCACGGTTAAAATTGGAAACGAATTAATTAATCTGTAAAAAAGTTTTTGTAATTAACAAATAGGTAATTATTACAAAGTTGCTTTACGTCTTACACGTTGGAAGCGTCTTACAAAATACGTATTTAATATGGGTTATTGAAAAGTGAGTGATTTTAGAACTATTGAGAATATAACATTTTAAACTTTCATGGTCACTACAATTATTTTTATGAAAAAACGGGATTTTTACCATGTCTGAGTTGTTTGTTTAGCATTAGCTGCAGTTACTCCGTGATCATGGTGCATGCAACTGCGACGATCACGACTATTAACCCCGAAGGGTTAGTCAGAAACTAGGCAACGAGGACAGCAAAAGCAGTCTTCTGCCATGTCCACGTTTCAATAAATAGCGTTTCAATAATAGAAATTTATTGTTTCTCAAAATATTCTCCCTTTTCGTAAATGCACTTTTTCATTCGATTAAATCTATTTTGAAAACTTTTGTGCCACTCCTCCGTGGTGACCTCAGAAACGTGTTTTTCATACTCTTCGACAGCCTCTTCGGTGATGAAAATCGTTGACCGCGCAATTGGTTCTTCATTTTGGGCACAGAAAAAAGTCACAAGATGAAAGGTCGGGACTGTATACAGGATGGCTCATAAGTTCTACGTTTTTCGCCTTCAAAAATACGTTTGTCTGTCTGGCCGTGTGGGAACTGGCATTGTCGTGGTGCAAGATGACACGGCGTTTACGGTTATTTTTACGGAGTTCGTCAATAATTTCCGGCAAACAAATGATTGTGTACCAGTCACTGTTCACGGTACGACGATTCTCTAAAGCAACAGTAGCCACGTGTCCAGTTTTATTAAAAAAGGAGCAATCATCCGCTTAGATGCATTTTTCTCGCAGCGCTTTAGTTGGTTTCGGATCATCTTGAAAGACCCATACGCTCGATTGCTGCTTTGTTTTGGGATCGTATCAATAAATCCATGTTTCGTCACCTGTTACTGTGTCCCACACCAAATTTGACGCACCTTCGTTGAATCTGGTAAGCATGGCACTGCACCAAGTGACGCGGTCCGTTTTTTGAGCCTCGGTCAAATTCTGTGGGATCCACCGCGAGCACAGCTTTCTCACACCCAAATGCTTATGTAGGATTGATTGTATTTGACTCATGCCTATGTCTAAGGATGCGCGAATCTCATGGTAGGTCACATGGCTGTCTGTTTCAATCATACGGCGCACAGCATCGATGTTTTTGTTGTTCACAGCGGTGGACGGGTGACCATCGCGAGTTTCGTCACTGAGATTGACACGACCGCGCTTGAATTCTGTAAAACCAGCTATAAATAGTCGTCTTGCATGGTGTTTCATCGCCAAAATCAGATTGAAACCGAGCGATGCTCTGTTGAGCTGTCATATTACACTTAAAATCGTAGAAAATCATACTACGATAATTTTCCCGAGTTAAATCCTTGTTAATGTAGACACGCAATTTTTAAAATGGCGCCACAGTGTAAAAGCAATTGACAGTCAGATGAAATAAACTGCATTCTATAGCCAAAGAGTTCCATTTTCAAATGTTGTAATTTCTTTTTAAATATTGTTTATGAACTGGCCACTTAGGCCAGTTCCGCAAACTTTTAGTGTGACCTATGTAACAATATGATTCAGTAAAATTCAATATCATTGAATAAATTTGGGCTACAATAATTGTGAATGTTATTCGTAAGTCTATAGGCAAGGGCATTCTTTGTAAAATAAAAATTGGAAAATACCCTTCCTATAATAGAAGAACACTTTCCATTAGGTTGGTATATAATAAATCATAGTTAATAGTTATAAAAGAAACACAACAACATACAAAGGAATTACAATGATAGAGATTGTGAATTTTGTTACTATCATGACATTATACAGGGTGTTAGGTGCATCGTGTGCCAAATCGAATGGGGTAGTTGGAGGGGTCTTGGGCTACCTCTTCAGCCCCCAAAATCTTAGTCCAACTGAATTTTTTATGCTGATTTTAAATTGTTTTGGGTGAATAAAAGTCTACATTTAAATATTAATACAAAAAATTGTTAGGTCTAGCTTATTTTTTTTAAATCTTTATTTTGTAACGTTGTACGCTTCTATCGTTACTAAAACTAATAGCCAGCAATGTCTAGTTTTTTTTACAGACCCGCAAATTTTTTTTAAGTAAAAAAAATAAACGTCAATTCGAACGTCAAACATTGAAAACGAACGTCAATTTTAGATCTCAATTTAAAAAAAACTAATAGTGATCTAGTTCTTCCAATGTTCTTAAACATCTCTGGACTGTCCCCTTTCTAATGGTGTGCAATATGCCATGAAAATTAATTAGTAACATCACATATTTGCAATTTTTCTGTACTTAGTCGCAATTTTCTAATATTCAACAGGTGACATAAAAACATGGTTTTGCGTTTATAACACTCACAAGGCAGGTTATATTTTCTTACTCTGTCATAAGGTGAATAGTAAACCGCCCGTTGTTTGTTTGAAACTGGTGAAATTTGTTTTTTCACTCCAATTTTTTTAGTCGAGTCATCACTGCCTCTGCTACCTAAAGTGTGTGCTAGTTCACTGTTCTCCACGATTCTTTCATTTATTTGTTTTGTTATCGTTTAGTTTTGTGGTTTTTTCTAAAGGGTGCAATGGGACTTTTATAATCTGATTATGAATCTGTTATTGAAAATTCAGCAGAAACGCCTGACTTTAAACTATAGCCACGTAACACACTAAGTTCTACGTAATGTAGCATTACAATAATGAAAGGTTTCACATTTCTTGGAAGTGAAAAAGTCAGAAATCCCTTTTTGATGAAACTTATTCATAATTGATATAATACCGGTAGTAGTGGTATAATCATCGCGATTATTATTTGAGTTTTACCCGGATAGAGCTTGCAGCATATACGAGGGGCGTTCAAAATATTCTCGGTATGTGGATAAAAACAAACAAGTACGAAAAGTTTGATATTTTTATTTTTCAATATACTCCCCCCCTATGTTCATACACTTATAAGATCGATCAATTATTTTTTTTAATCCCTCATAAAAATATTTTTTATCTTTGGTGTAAAAATGCTCCTCCACGGCCGTCTTCAACGCTTCATCGTCAGAAAATTTATTTCCACGCAGATCCTTTTTAAGATTGGGGAACAAAAAGAAGTCGCTTGGGGCTCAGTCCGGACTATAGGGTGGATGAGTAACAGTTTCAAACCCACATTCAACAATAGCTGCCTTGGCAATATGAGCAGTATGGACAGGGGCGTTGTCATGCAGAAGCAGAACACCTTTGGTTAACTTTCCTCGCCTCTTTTCTTTGATCGCATCTCTTAATTGACGTATAACGTTAGCGTAGTACTGCCCTTTGATATTTACACCTTTTTCTTTATAATCGATAAGCAAAACTCCTTCACAATCCCAAAATATTGTGGCCATGACCTTACCAGCTGACGGGATTACCTTGAACTTCTTGGGATGAGCTGAACCCTTAATGTGCCACTGCATGGACTCCTGTTTGCTCTCTGGGTCATAATGATGAACCCAGGTTTCATCTCCAGTAACTATTTTTTGCAGCACCTCATCGGGATTTTCACCACACAGGTCGATAAAATCTGAACAGCAAGCCACACGCATATCCTTTTGAAGAAGCGTCAGCATTCGCGGAACCCATCTTGCACTTACTTTTGACATATTAAGATGGTCATGTATAATGTCATGTACGGTACCAATAGAGAGATTGGTTACTTGAGCTATAGATTTTACCTTCACTCGGCCGTCTTCCAATATAAGTTTTTCCAACTTTATCAATATTTTCTTGTGAGGTAGCCACTACAGGCCGGCCAGGTCTAGGGTCATCTTCAATACTCTCCCTTCCACGCTTAAATTCGCTTGACCATTTTTGAATAGTAGATAAAGAAGGAGCAGACTCACGGTAAACATAATCCATTTCCTCTTTTATGGTTTTTTGATTTTTACCCTGTTTTGTCAAGAATTTTATGACGGATCGGTGCTCTAATTTCGTTAAAATTGTTAATTCGCTCATGGTGTTCATGTTTGTTCGGCAATTGCAGAAAAACAAAAGAACATCTCGGTTCCAATTTTACTTTTTTTAATGTCAATGGATGAATCTTAGCGGCCAGTAACAAATATATATATAAAAGAGGTTGTAACGTATCAATACCGAGAATATTTTGAACGCCCCTCGTAGTTTTTTAACTCTCAAAATATAAGTTACAAGCGGCCGCTCGCGGTTTCACCCGCGTGGTTCCAGTTCCCGTGGGAATATCGGGATAAAAAGTATCCTATGTGTTAATCCAGGTTATAAACTATCTGTATGCAGAATTTCATCCAAATCCATTAAGACGTTTTTACGTGAAAGAGTAACAAATATCCAATCATACTTACAAACTTTCGCGTTTATAATATTAGTAGGATTGTTACATGAAATAAATGCATACATACATAAATATATCTGCTGTTGCACACATACGGCTTTTACAGCGAAACAGGGATTCTTAAGCATAGGACAGTCGAATAACCTTATGGGTTTTTTTAGGGATACATCTCTTGTCGTCTACAGGTTAAGCAAGGGGTGATCAAAATTTTATATTCAATTAAGGGTGGATTGGACCAAACTGGAATAATTTCTTATACATAGATTCAACGCCGAATTTGTATAGACTAATCCCGGAGTAAGTCTTATTCCAGTTTGGCCGAATCCACCCTTAGGCACATGCCTAAAAAAACTTTATCGATATTCCTATGCACACTTACATAAGTGTGCATAGGAATATCGATAAAGTTTTATGTGTTAGGTAAGCTGTGAAAACAATAATGAAAAAGATGATGTTACAGTTATGGTATATAGACAGATTTATTGCGTATTGAATCGTGCTTTTGTGATTTTGTAGAAAGTTATATAAGAATTGTTTCTGTAAATAACAAGTATTTATATATACATAATATTTATAACATGCTTGGTCGTTGCCATTTCTAAAACGGCTTACTACATAAAAACAGGTAAAAAAAGTAAAGTCTTTGAGTACCTATAAATGTACAAAATGTGTGCATACAGCAAGGGTAAAAAAATACATTTATAAACAAATAAAACATTATATATGTTGAACGTTCATGGTCACTACAATAACTTTTAGGAAAAAACGGCATTTTTACAATGTTTTTGTTGTTTGTTTTGATTCCCCGATATTTCGGCGCAGTTGCATGCGCCATGATCACGGAATCAAAAGCTATCGAAGACTCAAAACAAACAACAAAAACATGGTAAAACCACGATTTTCTAAAAGTTAAATAAAACATTATTAACGTGTTCAATGCAAGTTTATTTTTTTTTATTCATTATTAAGAAATACCATGAATTCCTGTATATTTTATTTCTTTTAGTTCCATTTAGTCATAAAGTTATATGGACCGACTTCTGCGATTTTAACACACCTTGTAACTTTTTACAATTTCATTAAAGTATAACTACGATTTTATCCATTTAGCCGGTTCTTTGAACCAACTGGTAGGGTCCTTCAACCATTCAGGAGTTTCTTTGGCGTTCAGCACTTGACCGAGTTGCTCCAACCATTTATTGTACAGTTCAGGGTTTCCTGACGCCACTTCATCAGGTTTCGATGTGATTTCCCCCTCTGCCTCACGCTTCTCCATAGTAGCCGCTTGGAGGTAACCAAGTAGCCCCAAGAGAAGAACGACGCTGATGATCTGTACCTGTGAAGAAGCAGAAATAAAGTCACTTATAGAGCTGAGTGTGTAGCGGGTCACTTAGCCACTCACTCGTGCCACTTTTCTAACAAAAAAATTGGCGCAACTGTCAACGTCAAATTTGACAGAATCGAGCATAGACTATGCGATATTTTTTTGTTATCACGACACATAAGATGTACCACAGAACCGAAATAATCAAACTTGTTCATACTAAAGTAGTCTGTAAGTCTATGAAAACACGGTACAAAGTCAAGTGTGTTTTTGTAGGTGCGGTCTCATGCGACCGCTTGGGGCCTGAGGGGTATCATAATTTCAACTACTCTCTTCCCTTCTCCTTGGGTGTCGTAAAGGGCGTCTAACGAACTAAAGACTGCACATACATCGCAGTATAGAGCGGTGATGAGCTCACCACCTATCACGCTGAGCACATGCGCAGTTGTAATTTAGTGAAACGTGGACTATGGCAGAGGACTGCTTCTGCGGTCCTCATTGCCTAGTCCCTGACTAACCCTTTGGGGATAATAGTCATAATCTATATATCTATGAATACTTAGAACAACGACAGTTCTTTTTAATATTAGAAAGATAGATAATACTTTTATTGTAACATAATAACACATCATCATCATCATCATCATCAGCCTATAAACGTCCCACTGCTGGGCACAGGCCTCTTACGTGAACAATAGCATAACCTACCACGGGCTGGCTCAATGCGGGTTGGTGGGTTTTAACGACTGTCATCTTACGACAACAACCGAGACCAACGGCTTAACGTGCCTTCCGAAGCACGGAGGAGCTCGAGATGTTTTTAATTTGGTCACCCATCCAGCGACCCGGCATTGCGAAAGTTGCTTAGCGGGCAAGATCGCAAGCCGAACGCGCTAGCCGCTGCGCCATCGATCTCCTCATAATAACACAAACAATTACAATGAATTTACATAAAAAAGTTAAAAAAAAAGAAAAACAACGTTACAATTTGGCGGTCTTATCGCTTAAAACGATTTCTGCTAGACAACCAGTCGGATGGAGAGAACTAATATACTCTAAGATCGGAGGTGCAAACATTGAAAACATACTTTGTTACACAATTAAAATCAAAAAATAAAAATAATAATATTATAAAATAAATAAATAATAGGGTTATAAAGAAAGAAAATAACTGAGTGAATTACACTCTTATATTACTGAGTCGACAGAATAATGTGAAGGCTTAGTACCGCCTAGCTCCAAATGTATTGTTGTCGAAATTTTAAAACTCCATACAGTAGGTATGTCGCACCAACTCCAAAATCATATTTTTCTTGTCCTACCAACTCCAAACGATATAACGGCGCCACGATGGAAAGCTGTCACCGTAGTGATAAGTTTAACAGCCGTTCCTGTCAGCCTGTCTGGTGCATCTTGAAAATGTTTTCTTTTAAGCAAATTTTTATACCTATAGGTACTCGAAAAAGCACAAAAAGACGTCTTGCCCCTTATTCTAAAATCCATTTTTCTGTTGTAAGCTACTTTTTCTGGAATCCGAGTAGCCGTTTACAAGATATTAAACTCTGAACTGCAGTGTTAGAAATCCCGGGCTAGATTAAAGCTACAAATGAAATTTTAGACACATGCTTGCTCTTCATGGCTTAGATCTAGGGCACATGGTTTATAAAAAAACAGATATTGCTCTGTTATTTATAAAATATATGTATAAAATGAATTTCTAACTACAAATAATTATACAGAGGAGCCGTTACCGCTGTGACCATGACCGCGACACTGAAGGTATCGCGCGTGCAATGCACCCTGAAGCCTCAGTTCTAATACATCTATGCCCTATAATTTCCCTTCAAACTGGAACGCAGCAATGTAAAACAATACTGCTTTATGATTAGGTTGGTGGTTGATTAATGTTTTTTTAGGTATTAAGCATATCGAATATAGGTAATATTGTATTGTAAAATGTTTTAACTCCTATCTAAAAACTCACTATGATTTTATGATGAAAAGCAGTTCAATAGTAGGTAAAACTGAAATACTAATTTGTCATACAAGAGCTTGCTTTATGATGATTGTAAAACTTATTAGTCATACAGAACGACGTTCAATGACGCTTGAAAGATGTATTAGTCTTGAAAACAATATCATTATGGCAGTTGTATACCTAAGTATAGTGCCTTAAGGGTTGTTAGGAGGTCAGCGAAAATACCGGGCCCTCGCGGCGCACCGCGCAGCACCCGAATTGCGGGATCCGCGGTTACTCGTAAGCGCCATTCACATTTTTAATAATAGTTAATAAAAACAACAAACAACAACAAACAGTTTTTTGGAAATTTAAATTAGTCAAGAAATTGAAAAGAAATACCTATGTGTTTATGATTTTATAGAAATTATTGTTTGAAAACACGGTCGTAATGTACTCGTACATTTATATGAATTTTTAGAGGTAACTTCAGGAATTTTTTTTATCGAGCAAAATGTTTCCAATCGTATTTTGGAAACAGTAAATTTTTCCTTTTTCACCGCCTAACCCCCCTTAAGGCTACGTTAAAACCGCGTTTTACAAACGTTTATATGCACCATGCATGACCTATTTTGTAAAGAAGAAGCTTTAATAAAAACGTTTGCATGACATTTGTACGATCTTACATTCGATTATTTTGCTACTTGGGATAGACATAATTGTAACAGTTTGTATTCTACATTCCAAAATTTTGTGTTCCATTTACTTTTAGGTACTATTAAAAAGATTAGAAACCGCCATAACAATAAATGTTTCTCGAAATTGATCGTTTGAGCACATGTTCTTTAGGGATTTTGATGCACCGATGCGATAGAGATCACGATTTATAAGTCGCATCAACAATCGTAATTGTTTTCGAGCAATTATTAATGTTCGATCAAACGATTTCGACTATTGGTCACGTGTTAAGTTAGAAAGTTTAGCCGATCGCAAATCGGAGCGAAGTGATCGTCTTAAATTTCGTGGTTGTTTTATCTTTCAGACAACGGAAAACCTTTTTATTAAGGCTTTGGTCTTACTACTGATTGTTGTACGATCTTTTATTTTGTATATTTTGTGTTTTTAAGTATATATATATCCAAAGATATATTTTCTAGTTTATAAGTGAGAGACTAAATGTCTCATTAGCTTGGAAACGTCACCTCGCACATACCCTGCCAGAATACCAGCGCAACGGCGCGGCGCGATGTGACTTTCTCACACCGTTTATGCTGAGGTAACGCCTTGACTCGCCGGCTTTACGCCCGAGTAGTGGGCTCGATGAGGCTCCTAGATGGGCAACTGTCCTCAACGCTACCAACAAACAACATCTTCGTGCCGCACAGTGGGCAATAGCGTTAAGGGCATTAGGGTACCGAACAGTTTCATACACCACAGCCTGCGCACTGGCCGGCATCGCACCTTAGGAGTTGGAGGCGGTATAGCTGGCATAACTATACCAGTACAGGGTACAGGCCAGAGTACGGGGAGAAAACCTCGTTTACGAGGAGCTAAAAAGGGCTCGAGACCTGGCTGACAAAGATTTGTTGGCCAAAAGGGCCGATGATTTGCGGTCGTCGGGATACGGTTACCGATTGTGCCAGGCCATTGAGCCGGGATTAGGGAGATGGGTGCAGCGGCGACATGGAACCCTCTCTTTCCACTTGATGCAGGTGCTGTCTGGGCATGGATGCTTTGGACACTACTTGCACCGAGTGGCAATACGGAAACAACACCGGAGTGCCACAGCTGTGGAGTTGCGCAAGACACAGAAACGCACACCCTTGAGGAGTGCGTATCGTGGGCTGCGCAGCGCCACTGTTTGTTGGTGGTCTTGGGGGAGACCGCTCGCTGTCCAGCGTATTGAAAGTCATGCTGGACAGCGACAGGTCATGGAAGGCCATGGCTTCGTTCAGTGAAGTAGTTGTTTCTCTAAAGGAGGCCGCGGAGAGGGTTCGCGAGCAACTCCATGCGGATCCGATCCGACGCAGGCGAGTTGGAAGACGGAGGCGGCAGTTTGTCCACCTCCTTCCATCGCAGTGAGGCTTGCGTGACTGTGGGGTGGGAGACCTCATAGCCGCATTTCACGAGCCTCATGGGAGTTTTGAGGGCGCCCATTCCGGGCTCCCTCCCCATTGGCGGGCCGTCTTAGAGTGGAATTCGGAGTCTGCTGTCCGCGGCCCCGAACCACCTTGACGAGAAGTGATAGTATGGTACAAGGAGTTATAGTGGGTATTGTCCCCCTTCACTCGAGTCCCAGCTGAGGCCTTCGGACCTGGACAGGGAAACGAGCGCTGGGGGAAGAGTTGCCACATAACCAGCGGGCTTCCCCAGGTCCGCTGTTTATCCGTAAATGGGATTTCTCCTTGTATAAAAAAAGGGTCTTGATTGGCTCGTCACTTGTGTTTGTTTATTTGTTTGTTATTTTTTTTGCATTTCATGTCTTTTTTTTATTTTTAATTATGTTAAGTGACAGTCAATAAATGTTTTTTCTTGCCAGACCCCAATATTGTACCTGATAGGAAACACCGACTCTGGCAGGGAGTTCCACAGCTTTGCAGTACGTATGATGAAAGTAGACGCAAAGCGCATCGTACGCATATGCGGAATCTCCACAGTGAATCTATGACTTCGCTCAGTTTGTCTGGTTGTCCTATGGTAGAAAGGGGATGGAGAAATTAAATCAAATAATTTCATAGCACACTCTTCGAAGTGTATCTACAACTGATAGACATGCGACTTGGCGCCGATGTTCTAAGCTCTGCAGCTTGGCGTGTAAAAGGTTGTCATCGTTGATGAGCTTTCTGGCTCTCCCGTCAATCGACTCCAGTGCCCCATGTTGGTATTTAGCGGATCCGTTCCAAAGGTGAGAACAATACTCCATACACGACCGGACTTGTGCTTTATATAAAGTAAGCAGTTGTCCCGGTGTGAAATACCTTACCTTCTCACCTTTGAGAGGATACCCAGCTTTTTTGAGGCAAGTTGTGACTTAGACTCCAGGTAGGAGTTACAGTTCAGAGTAGATGACAGTGTCATACCAAGAAGCTCGAGATGGTTACAAATAGGTACAGATACATTTCGGAAAGTAGAAGTCAAGGTGAACGGACTTCGTGTAGCGGAGAAAAGACATTGAACTTGACCAGGTTCGCGTCACCCCAGTCAGATACTTCCTTCAAGGATGTGTTCTTTCATTCTTTTCTTACTAGGTATATTTATTCTATTAAAATGAGTTTAAATAGAATTTTTTAAATTCAGGTATTCAGTTAATTTAGCATACTAAAGAATATTTTTTATACAAATTGAGGTTAGATTTATAAAAGGGGTTAGAACACCTACCAACTCTCCATACTCTTCGCTCCTCTTACTACAAAAATCGTAAGATAATAAAGTAAAATGCCGTGGAGAGTTATTAATTTTACTTTTTTTTTAATTAATGTTGTGTACGCTACATAATTGACTATTTCATGGTTACAATTGGAAACGAATTAATTAATCTGTAAAAAAGTTTTTGTAATTAAAAAACAGGTAAATATTACAATAGTTGGTTTACGTCTTACACGTTCGAAGCGTTTTACAAAAATACATATAAAATATGGGTTACTAAAAAGTAAGTGATTTTAGAACTATTGATAATGTTTATATTATACAAACAACATACATATAATCACGACTATTATCCCCGAAGGGTTAGTCAGAAACTAGGCAATGAGGACAGCAAAAGCAGTCTTCTGTCATAGTCCACGTTTCAACAAATAGCGATGAATGTGGTGAGCAAATCGCCGCTCTATGCTGTTTGATGTATGTTTTCTTCCGTTAGTCGCCTCTCTTTAGTTAGTCGCCTTTCTGATAGTCCGTTATAGTCGCCTTTTAGGACACCCAAGGGAAAAGAGTCGGTGGTAGTACACTTTCACCGCTACGCGACACGGTTCACACGTAATATACGTAACACACATGTAATATACGTAACACACATGTAATATACGTAACACACATGTAATATACGTAACACACATGTAATAACATTTTAAACTTTCATGGTCACTACAATTATTTTTATGAAAATACGGGATTTTACATGTAATACACGAGTATTTTAAGCTAATATAATAATTGTATGAAGAGTTACCTTGCTCGCCATTGTGAAATACTTATGCTCATTGCAATTGGCGCAACATTTTGAATTTATATACACTCCGTGACATTTATTTTCGCCGTCAGCCCCATAACTAACATAGTTAATTGAGCCTAATTAACAAGTTCGATAACGGAAAATAACTGGTTGCTTTTTAATCAGCTAGCCTACTTCCCTTTCGTTATTGTTTTACGTAATAGTACATTATGATACAAGAGTGCTATGTTGGTCATTACAATCGAGGCGGGTTATGATCCCGAGCCGAAAGCGAGGGTTTAATGGAGCCGAGGATTGTAATTACCAATGCACACGCGTTTCATACGACGTTTTTCAATACACTGGTGAGGAAAACACATTTCCTGAAAATGACTGTGTGTTTTTGTTGTTTTTCTAGTGTATAAATCTTAGCTAGTGTATTAATCTTAGATGGTAATAGGCTGACAATAACATTTTGTGCTTCACTTAATATTTCCGGCGGTGTAGACTGTAATTTTAGTTCTTCATTACTAGAACGAGACGAATTTATTTTTAAACTTTCAAAGTAAGAAGTATTGAACAAGAAGCCGCTCTATGAATTGACAAAATATATATGTGAAAGGTAGGGAGTCTTTCGATCTCTTCCCTTGGGTGTCGTAAAAGGCTAACGGACTAAAGACTGCACATATATTTGATTGTATTTTTTTTGTAAGTTTGTTATAGTTACCATAAATGTGATTCGTTAACAACTTGAGAGGGGGAACTGGCTTGTGTAACACAGGTGTTAAACCTAGCACAGATGTCAGGGATACCTATATTGTTCTGTACAAAGCGTTTTTATGGAAATAAAATTTATTATTATTTTTATATTATTAGGAGCTCGATGGCGCAGCGGCTAGCGCGTTCGGCTTACGATCTTGCTTGCTAAGCCACTTTCGCATGGCGGGTCGCTGGATGGGTGACCAAATTTAAAACATCTCGAGCTCCTCCGTGCTTCGGAAGGCACGTTAAGCCGTTGGTTCCGGTTGCTGTCGTAAGTTGGCAGTCGTTAAATCCCACCAACCCGCATTGGGCCAGCGTGGTGGGTTATGGCCCAATATCCCCACGTGCTATTGTCCACGTGGGAGGCCTGTGCCCAGCAGTGGGACGTTTATAGGCTGATGATGATGATGATTATATTATTATTATATCTATATATACGCTTACGCTGAGCACATAATGGTGCTGTCGTTATTTGGTGAAACGTGGACTGCTAACCCTCGTGCTCGTTAACGAACACTTATTATAAAAGGTGACTGCTAGAAACCGCAAGAAACTTCAAGGGCTGGTCAGGTCAAGTGTTTTAAACATGACAAAAATGACCAAATATATTTAAAAAAACATTTTGTGTATTTTAATCAGATAGTTTTTGAGTACCTATCTAATTTATTTTAAGGCAATAACGTATGAAAAATAAAAATAAACAATTAAAAATAACGATAAACTTTTTTTTTTTTTTTTACCCGGTGTAATCCCTGCTTATGGATTCCAGCCTCCAGAAGGGAGACTGGATATGTGGGACTCTCCCGTCCCCCTTTCCACGACGTAATCGTCGGGGCGAGAGGGAGGGGCCTACCCACTAATCACCGGGGGATCAAACTCCGAAAGCATAAGGCTTGAGGTGGCGGTCACGGGACCTGATCCACGGGGGAATTGACCACGCGAGAGCCACCCCGTCGCCGTGTATTGGCCTATAACCACTGCGAGGCAGCCGTTACGCGCCAACACACGGCGACTTACGCGCACCGGCACTGCAAAACCAGCCCAATTAGGGGGCAGACACAACGACACAGACAGACATGCCCGGCTTACCCGGGCATGCGGACACAACACGACCCATTTACGCTGGACACAACACGACACACACAGGACGAGAACATGCCCACGTCTTCGCAGGCATGCGCACAGACAACCACACCCATTGCCAGTTCGAGACTCCATTTGAGGGTCGCTCAGAGACAGCCGGACAGCACGACAACCTCGACCACTTGGTCGTCTAGCCGTTCTGCCACTCATCATTGCTTCCCGGGGAGTCAACGAACTGGTTCTACACAAACATAACAAGTATGAACAACCACAAATCACAACACGACACGACAGAGACACGACTCACCCCAATTTGCTGGCGCGGGGCTCCCCGCATCCGCTCCGAGCAACCCGCTCCCCTTTGGGGGAGGCGCGATGTTGCTCATCATGGCTTCTGCATAGAGCCTCCGTGCCAGCTCCCCAACAACATCCACAAAGACCCGCACATTTACTGGTATGAAACCCTCCCGCTTCCGCTCCGAGCAAGGGGACGCCCTCGGAATGGCGCCCCGTTGCTCATCATGGCTTTCACCTGGCTCCCATACCAGGTCCATGGAAGGACAACCACAATACAAACACTAAACTAGCAATCCGAACGCACAACACCAGACATTGGACAGCACAAAATGCTGTCCACTAACACCCGTATTTGGAACACAAAACATAGAACATAGAAAGAGACACTACAGGACAGCACATGACAATGCCGTCCATCGGACCCCTGGGCACTTGGGGTGGTATAATCAAATACCCATGCCAGTGCCCATCTTCCTATCAGACCAATTGGGGACAAAGTCCTAAATCTAAACATTTACCTAAGCCTAGACATAAACCCACAACTTATCCTAACAACAAACTACACTAACACAAATCATCGGGCGTCCGGCCGCCAGTGCAGAACCTGACCTCCGCCAGACGCCCGGCATCACCCTATGGTGGATGGAGGTCCGCGTACCTCCGACGCCGCCTCCCTGTCCTCCTCCTCCTAATTGACGCAGCGTTGGCTGACTCCTCCCGGACGCGTTCGGCCTCCTTCTTGAGGCCTATGCACTCCGCAGCGAAGCCAGCCACCGCTGCCCAATTCTCCTCGCTCTCCACCATTGCAGCGACCACATCCGGCAGAGCTAGAGTGCCCCTTACTCCCAGGGACAGCTCCAGCGTACGCCTCTGTGACGCGAAGGCACTACACGACTCGAGGGTGTGCTGAGCCGTGTCCTCTTCTTCCCCGCAATGGTGGCAGACCGGGGTCTCCTCCCTCCTAATCCTGTGCAGGTATCGCCCAAAGCACCCATGATTGCTGAGCAATTGTGTCAGGTGGTAGGACGTCCCACCGTGGGATCTATTTATCCACCCCTGCAACACTGGGCGGATAGCTTCGATCGTGCGGGTTCCGGCTTCTGGGGTTGTGAGGCTCTCCTCCCATTGCCATACCGCCATGTCGTAGGCTACCCGCCTTGCCTCCTCGATCTCTGCCTGCACAGGATTTTCCCCTCTGGCCCTCGCCTCCGCGCGGAACTCGTAGACCTCGGTTAGTACCTTAGCCTCGAGCTCCCACGGGATCATGCCTGCTATAGCCGTAGCTGCCGTGAATGATACCGTCCGATAGCCCCGGATGGCTCGGATGGCCACTATCCTCTGAGGTCTTCTTAGAAAGGCGGTGGTCTTCCTCGAGAGGGAATCCGACCATACCGGGGCGCCGTAAAGGGCCATGCTCTTGAGTACTCCGGCGTAGAGTTTACGGCAGCTATCGCCCGGCCCACCCATATTAGGCAAAAGCCTTCCCAAGGCCATCGCCGCTCCAACCACCCTCGGAGCCAGATTTGTAAAGTGCGCCTCGAAGCTCCATCGACTGTCCAATGTTAGTCCCAGGTACTTGAGCTGAGGCGCAACTCTGACGGGGACACCATCCACCCTGACCCGGGCGTTGCTGGGAGGCCTGCCCCGAGGACCATGGAAGAGTATGGCCTCGGTTTTCGGCAGGGCCACCTCCAAACCCAACAGTCTAATCCTCGTGACCGTTTATGTCGCGGCCGCTGCCGCCTTCCTTGCGGCTTGCTGGTAGTCACGGCCCCGTGCCATGACTAGAGTGTCATCTGCGTAGCAAATGACACTCGTCCCGGGGAGAAGGTTCCCCCGTAGGACCCAGTTGTACCCCAGGTTCCAGAGCAACGGCCCAAGCACCGATCCTTGGGGCACCCCGCACACCATCCTGTGTTCATAAATTTGCGCCCCCCCCGGCTCAAGGAAGAGGACGGACCTATCAGCCAGATAGTCCGTCACGAGTCTTCTCAGGTACCACGGGACTCTATGGTACCTGAGGGCCTCCACTATTGCGCTGAAGGGGAGGGTGTTAAACGCGTTGGCGATATCTAATGATATCGCCAGTACCCTCTCTCCCTTCCCGATGGCCTCCTCCGTCGCCCTCTTCAGCGTCATTATGGCGTCGCTTGTGGATCTGCCCCTTCGAAACCCAAACTGCGTATTCTCTAAATCTGGGCCTTCACTGCCCAGGTGCTCGATGATACGGGACGCAATCACCCTTTCAAACAGTTTGCCCGCCTCATCGAGCAAAACGATTGGGCGATAGGTAGACGGGGAGTCCGGCGGTCGTCCCTCCTTTTTTAGCAGGCAAAGCCTTCCCTGCTTCCAGACCCTGGGAAACCTCCCCTGTTGGAGGCAGGTGTCCAATAGGTCCCTCAGTTTGTCCCCGATGTGGTTGAGGGCAAGGGCCAGAACTCTGCCGTGTACCCCGTCCGGACCCGGTGCCTTCTTTTTGAGGCGGAGGCGATCAATCCCTGCCTGTATTTCCCCGTCCGTAACCCGCGGTATTGTCGCCGGGTCTATTTCCCCATCATGTTCCGGGGCCACAAAGGGCGCCACCTCGAACACCCGGTTCGGAAACAAGGCGTCCACGATCCGGGCCAAAAGGTCCGGCTCGAATGACTCAGTGGGGGGCGCCGAGTTCCGCATTCGGTTGCGGATTGAGCGGTAGGGGCGCCCCCAGGGATCTCTATGTAGGTCAGCCAAGAACTCCTCCCATGCCGCCTTTTTAGCCCTCAACACCTCGACCGAGGTTAACCCGGGCCAGCTGGAGGTGGCTGTAGAGGTCTGCCTCCTCCTCCGACGTGTGCCTCCTTCTCCGGCACCTCTGGTACAACCGCCTCGCGTGTACACATGCGGCACGGAGATTGGCAATTTCCTGCGTCCACCAATATACGGCGCGTTGTTGTGGCCGATCTCCGACTCTGGGCATGGCGGCATCACAGATCCGCGTCATTGACCCTTTGAACTCGGTCGCCCTTTCGTCGGCATCCATGTGAGCCGGCAGGGGCGGCAGCCATCCCTCTATCATCGCCGCCTCTATTGCAGCGCCCCTGTCTAGCTTCGTTAGAGCCCATCTCCTAAACCGCGCCGTTCGGACGCCCTGTTGTGGAGTGTAGCTAGTCGTTGTGGGGCCGGATACCCTGAACAACACGTATAAGTGGTCGCTCAGGGTCTCCTGGTCGAGCACCTCCCAGCTGGTGACACGCGATGCTATGGCAGGGGTCGCGAACGAGACGTCCACGATGGACTCCCCCTGCCACCTTACGCATGTACTGGTGGTGCCCCTATTCAGCACCACCAATCCAGCTTCGACCAGGAAGTCTTCCACGTCCTCCCCCCTGCTGGTGGTAGCAGGGCAGCCCCAGGCCCTCGACTTCGCATTAAGGTCGCCAGCGACAACAACCTGCAGCGGGGCCAGTCGACGGACGACACCCTGCAGTTTATTTATAAACTCTTCGAATTCGCTCCGGCTGCGGTTGGGCGAGAAGTAGACCCCAACCAGTGCGATGCCGCTCCATTTCACCGCCACATATCCGTCCCCTCGCTCTTGTAGGGACATTGGGGCCGTACTGGAGGCAGCCGGAGTCGTTATCGCCACTTTCCCGTCTGCGGACCCCACCCAATTCGTCCTTGCAGGGATGGAGTACGGTTCCGCCGCAATGGCCACACCCACTCCCAACTCCGCCATTTGATGGACCATAAGGTCCTGGGCATTGGCGAAGTTGTTTAAATTCGCCTGTAGGATGCCTTTAGTTTGTGCTGACATTTGGTCCCGTTTCCGTCACCTCCATATTCGTGGGCGCATCACGCTCCTTTGCCGCTGGGGGGCCCCTTGTCCATGGGGCCATTTTCGGCTTGGTGACGGGGGGCCTACATGCCCTCCCTCCCAGCTGGTGCTCATACGGGAGTTTTGCCTCTTTGCAAACTATGCACATAGGCTTCTCCGCCGTACAGTCCGCTGCCTGGTGCCCGGGGGCGCTGCATTTGTAGCACAGGGTGCTACGGTCTTCCTTTGAGTCACATGTATATTTGGTGTGACCCGCACCGTAGCATCTGTAGCAGCGGACCGGGAGATTTTCCAGGGCCACTACCTGCACCCATGCCCACCCAATGGTCAGGCGGCCCGCGTCTGCCAGCACTTTGGCCTATGCCACCGGAAGCCGGACCAGCATTGAGTTAGTCCCCCATGGTCCGGCTCGCATCTCTCCCGTGGCTATCATGTCCAGCGGACAGCCCGTCTTGGCCACGATGGCCTCCTTCACCTTCTCAGTCTTGATCCCCTCATTCATGCCCACGAGACGGAGTTCCGCCTTCCGATATGGCCGGCCTACTTCCGCCTCCTCCGCAATGACTTCTCGCAGTTTTGTTGCAAGTGCATCTGCTTTGGGTCCGCTGGTCACGCCCGGGATCTCTAACTTGCGTCCTCCGGCCGCTGTATTGCGCATCCGTACAGACTCTAGCCCAACATCCTGTAGGTTAATGGCCCCAATCGCCTTTTCCATGACCGTGGCGTACGTCGCGCCATTGGCCACGGCCTCGGGTTTAAGCATGATCGTCACCACGGACGATCGCGGCGGCACCAGTTTGACCGCGGGGGCAGAACCCGCGGCCGCCGTCTTTTTTGGCCCATTGGCACCCTCTTTCGTGGCCGAAGCAGCAGCTGCAGCTTTCTTGGCCCTTGTCTTGGCGGCTTTCGACAGCTTCACTGTCCATTTTACGGCCGGTGTGCTTGAGGCCGCAGCCAACGCAGGGGAGGACGAGCGCACAATCGGTGCGACCCTGCTGGGTGCCCTCTGGGGCAGCGGTGGGTTATCCCATATGGGCACAGACTCCCGGGTCGATACTGCAGGGGGGGCACGGGGGACTCTAGGGGGCCCTGCGGCCGCCCTGGCGTAACTGGCCTCGGCCCTACGCACATCATGCGCCAGCGGTGGTCTCATGGGGGGCTCGTATGGACGCTTCTCCATCTTGCCCGTTTGCGCATTAAGCATTTCCCTTAGTGCCTGGCGCATTTCCTCCTTAAGGGATTCCATCATTTCCCCCATGTAGACGGAAATCTCCCTCTGGATGTCCGTGCCCTTGCGGGACGGCCTCGGCTCTTGTTGGGATTCCTTGATAGCCTTGACCTCAGCCTGTAGGAATTCCACCTGACGGCGGAGCCTGCGGTTGTCACTGATGGTCCTCTTGACCTCCTCGGGTGGGGACATTTCCCTAAGGGACTCAATGCACTCGGCTATTTCCTTTAGCTCAATGTTTATGTCCCTTTTTACCGTGCCCTTCAGGTTCATGGACTTGTCGGCAGAGTTCTTCACCAACAGTAGGCTCTTTTCTGCCGCCTCCAGGATCTCCTGTTTGGATTGGAGCATCCTGTTGGTGGTCTCCGTCTCCTCCTCCTGGCAGGGGGCCTTCGCGAACTGGCACTCCCCCAATGCCCTGTCCACCTCGCCTTTCTTGTAGTAGGACAACCCCTTTCCCCTGTAGGAATATTTTTTGGAAGCAGGGGCTTTTTCCTCTCCTTCCTCTCCATAATCCTCCTCCCCCCAGGAGTCTCTCGCAGCCCTTCTGGCTACGGCAACCCCTATTGAGGTGCCCAGCTTCTCCACACGCTGGGCTCCTTCGCTCCGCTCGCCTGCGATCCTCTTGGCTCTACCCTTGGAGTTCATTTTACGCGCGGGCTTCTCCTGCGGTTCATTGTCCGTGGTGGACTCCCCATGCGGGCGCTTGCGGGTCTCCTCGAGGGCAATCCTCTTGGCTTTCTCCACCTCCTGCTTCCATGAACCATCCGAGTCCTCCGCACTATCGGACATCTTCGGCTCAGGCCCGGACGACACCGGCTCATTAGCCCCCTTCTTGCTGGCCTTGGACATTATGAGTGATGATTTGGGCGAAGGAGCGCCCAAACAATCACCCGCGACACTTAGGATTTCAAAAATTTTTTTGTATGGGGACGGTGAAAAAAGTCTTCCTAAGGTGGCACTTTTCCCATACAAAATTTCGCGACTTAGGAAATTTCAGGAAAGTTAGGTTAGCCCAACTTTGAGTACGTCAGGTTCACCCTTCCCGAAGAAAAAACAAATGACAAAGTATGTGGGCCGATGCGGTCAGAATCGGCCTACAATACTCTACAGACAAAAATGACAAAAATGACAAACTGAATTTTTGACAGACACAAAAATACGAAAAATTGGTCAAAATGACGACTTTTAGAAGAAAATTTATAACTACAAAACTATTACCCAGATTGGGATGATACCTAGCCTACACTAATTCTAAATAATCCTACTAACTATAAAAATGATAAAAACCAACACCTTAATCTATGAAAAATTAGAGAAAATTACAATTGAAAAAGGTTAACAAACGAATTGAAAAACTAGCCTAAGAACTTAAAGAATATACAAAAATATAAAAACCCAAAGAAAAATTATGAATTTTCCCCACGAGGTACCTAATGGAAAGGCACCAATTGGTGGAGAAATTCGAACCAAAAAACCAAAAATCAAAAAAGTTACGACTAATCAAAAAATTTGTATACCTAGACGACAATTAGGTAGAGGTCCTATGCGATTAATGTGGTTGTGTTTCGGAAAAAACACAAGTGTTTTTTATTTTTTTCCACAAAAACCCCTGGACCAATACCTTAACACCCTCTATATTTTTCCACCCTCTAAATAAATTAGATACTCAAAGACTATCCATTATCCAATTTATTTTCGCAAAATGAATTAAGTAGGTACTTAATAAAAAAATAAAAAAGCACGTAACACTTTTTTGTAATTTTTATCATGTTTAAGGGGGTGCCGCGCGATCGCAAAAACTGACAAGTCTCTTAATGAACTTCAAAGCAAAATCAATCATATTGATATATAAAATTAGAACAAATCAGTTTTGAAGTTTCAGATCTAGTAATTTGATTAGAGCAATCTTTTTATTCTGCGAAATGTACAAAACCATCACGCGCTTGGTTTAAAAATTAAAATTTACTTTTTGAAGATGGGGGGTGACCTGCGGAATATCAATACAAATATTTTCATGTAAGAATTATTGTTTCATGCGTAAAATTAAGAAAGTTGTCAAAAAAAAAGGTTTTTAAGAGTCATTAGATTTATGTATTGTTTGTTATTGTTTAAAGAATTTGTTTCAAATTTCAACAAGGCCACGACCTTGTGCAATGATCATGCTAACTTACGTAAGTTCTTTTAATGTATTTAACTAATTCGGCGCATAGTACAACTAACTTAAAAATACGTTATATTTCACAATTTCGTGCAGGATCCCCCCTTTAAAACACTTGACCTGACCAGTACTTGAAGTTTCTTGCGGTTTCCAGTAGTCACCTTAATATAATCCACCATTATTTCACTTTAATATTCGACAAAACTCAAAGAAGAATGGGCGTTTTTGTATGAAACCCGTCCCACCCCTTGTAAGTTCCCTCATGGTAAGTTTCGAAGTAAATAGTGTATTTTGTTGTAAGGACAGCAAATATGAACGAGTGAATGAATGAATAAAAAAAAAAAAGAAAAAAAATGGAAAATTAAAAAAAAAATGAAAAATGAGGGTGTATCTTCACTTTTTTTCATTTTATACGACTCATATAAATCAAAGGAATCTGCGAGGGAGGAGTTTAAATTCTAGAAAAATCTTGACTTCAATTTTATATTAACATTTATTATTTTAATTTTCTTCTTATATATAACTTTTTTCTCCAATACCTGACAGATTTGCTGCCATACAATAAAATTCTTCACTTTTCAAGTACAGTAGAATCCTTTTATAATGACATCGAAAGGAGATGACAAACACGTCATAATAAGTGGCCGTCATACAAAGCGTTTTGTGAAAAAAAAACCTTTTTTATGTAAATATGTATGTACTTAAGTATTTTAATAGAGAAACATAGTAACTACATATGTATACATACATATTAAATCAAAATGAAAATTGCACGTAATAAGCACATTATAGCACGTAATACACATACAAGTGTATTTTTTAATGTTAGTAATTTGTAATTTTTGTCTGCTTTTGATTTTTCATTTTATTGTAAGAACAGTCTCTAATACTATATCGCTATGGTCAAATTATCATTTTCAATATTGCTGTGAACAAATCGTGATAACAATTCTGCAGCTTTTAATGCCTCTTCTGCGGTTGGTAATGGTTCTTCCTCGACTTCCTCTTCCCCATCACTTTCGAGTTGTTCCTTAGCATTAATGTCTGTACGATATTTTCTAATCTGCTTTTTATTGCACCTTTCTCCTTAATCGTAAATGCTTTACGTCGTTGAGATGACATTTTTTTCACAGTATGTACTATGGTAAACACAAATGACAAACGAAAAACAATGCGTGACCTTCAAGCGTCAATTACGTACTCACTGAGAGAGATTCAAAACAAAAACGACATACGTGCCGAACGTCGTCGGGAATCAACGAACATTACCGGAGGTGTAAAGAATCATGTCGGTCATTATAACCGGACATAATTTATTAAAAATTGGTCATAATAAGGTATGTCACTGTAAGGGAAGTCATTATATCCGACTTTTTTATAAAGAAACCAAACTTCGTAGTGTAATTACGTCATAATAATCGGTTGGTCAATAAAGGCGGAGTCATAATAAACGGATTCTACTGTACTTTTATTTGATGCATAGATGTAAGTGTTACAAGGAGGGGGGACGTTTTGCCCATTCTTCTCAGAATATTAAACAAAACTGCCGACATGACCCTTCACTTTCCTGCCAAGACGTCCTTGATTTCTTTTATTTGTTTGCAGTTACTTGGCTGGACACCTAAGTGGGAAAGCTGATTCAGCCGCTATGGCCAAACCACTGTTGCTTGTGGTAAATTGTTTTTTAGACTATTCCTCATTTTTTTATTTTATTTTATAAGGATACGCTGTTATGACTTGTTTAAATGGAGTTAAAGATTAATTTACGATTATTGTGTTTTTGTTTAATTTATTTTAAATATTGTTTTTTACGAGACGCGTTCAGTTTCAAATATATTTTTCTTTACTGTTTATACACTTGTAAACACAACTACAGACCAACCTGTCCAAAACTGACAATGCAATACAATGGATTATAAACTCTATTCTATTCAAAAAACTCGCGCAGGAGACCATCTGCGTTAGGTCTTGATGCCAAATCAGTGCCCGCCGAAGCGCGCTCTTCATTCGGTACTCATAAGACTAGTGTCTCGGGAGAGTTACCCCGTGAACACGTATAGTTCACTGCCTATGGTCCAGATAGGTAACCAGAGCTGTCAAGCTCGCTCACTTCTCGTTGCACGAAGGGCACAATTCGCAGTTGCCACTGCCCGGGTCGTCGACTCTAAAGTCAACTCCCAAGCGTCCACCTTGGTCGCGGAGTAGTAAGTGAGTGACTTCTCGGAATCCGTCCGGGCGCCTAGCCAGTTTCCACGTCCTACGCGGCTGGCTGGACCGGAGGCTACGGCATCTAGGAGGCCGCCTCTACTAGTTCTCCAGACTAGTACCGGAGATGTCAACACCAATGTCCAATGAAAACCACCGGACAAAGCTGCCAACTATAAGGGAAACTCACGTTTCCCGCAGGACTTTTCGCTTCTGGCCCCTCAGAGACCGCTACTAGGCCCCGCCCGCTGTACACGAGTTTGGAAGTCCTGGCACACAATACCAGGACAAACGAACATTACCAAGCTCTACAGCTAACCACACGCCACTACGAGTCCAACCCATGTCCGGATCCCGCCGGAGGCGCCTGGTTAAAGGCACGACCAGCGGGGGGCTAGAACCGGAACCTCGTAGTACCTCTGAAAACACAACCAGACCCGTAGTTCCAGTTGCGATACCCTATCTATTGAGGTCGGTAGATAGGGAGGTATGTATGTGCAGTCTTTATGTCCGTTAGTCGCCTTTTACGATACCCAAGGCAAGAGAGGGGGTGGTAGTATTCTATTAAAGCCGCTACGCGACACGGCCGAGCTAATGTAGTATTGTTTAATTCAGAAGTTTGAAAACATAAATAATAATACTATTATTTATTTTCAGGCCCTGCTCATTTTAACATTATGCATTATACACTCTGTAAATGGTAATCTAAAAGATGATTTAATAAAAAAATGGAACGAAGTTAAATGGTCATCTCTACAATTTGGAAAGGACGTGGAGGCAAAGGCTGGCGAGTGGTTGAAAAAGAAACTGATTAAACAATTGAGAATATAATATTGCCTTGTTTTTTCTGTTTTAGTTCGTATATTTATATGTTTACCAATTGATTGGCTTATAAAACATAATACAGGTTTAGTTTGTAATAATAATAAGTTATTATTACACACTCAGGCACGCACGCACGCACACACGCACGCGAGATCATAGCCCAAACCATCTAAATTGAATCTCGACAGGCTGAATAATCTCAGTGTTCGAGGACAATATAATATACTGGATTTGATTAAATCTCTTAAAAAATCACTTGAATTAGAGGGCAAGTTTTAAAGCAGGGGTTCCTAACCTTTTACCCTATGCGCCTCACCCAACGTTTTGCAAAAATACTACGCCTCCAGGGCCGAAATGGGAAGTTGAAATAAGAAAATTAAGCGAACAAAAATAATATTAAATCAGTGTATTCATTTTTATATTTAGTGGGAGCACTGTGTTTGAACTTTAATAATCAATTGGTGAATCTGTGGCTTCAGTAGTCAGTGCACAGTGGAGATCATTTTCAACATGCAGTCTGCTTCTTTCTTTTGTTTTTATTCCCAACAGCGTTAAAAAACCACGCTCACGGGAGTAGGTAGTTGAGAATGGTAAAAGAATACGCAGTGCGTCTTTGCCGACAAAAGGATAAATAGCAATATATTTTATCCAAAACTCAGTCAACTCCATGTGGCTAAAGTTATCGCGAGCAGACGAATCATTTTTCACGTAAAAAGTTTCTTCTTGCAATATTTCGGGCAGTTGTTCGATATCAATCAGAAATGGATTTCTTAATAATTTATGAATTTAGTCATCAGAAAAGTGTTCGGGAAAATATCTACAAAATTCATCAGCCAGATCATCCAATTGACTAATGAATGTGTACAGAAAAAATGCCAGTTTCTTGAATATTATCCAGAATTGAGGCGTAATTGTGAAAAGCTGAGTAATTTTGAGATGGCACTCGATGTTTCCACAGTTGCAGTTTTTCAACAAAAGCTTTGATGATATCGTGATGACCATGAAATTTGATTTCATGTTTCCTTGTAGCTTCAAATTTAAGCTATTTAATTATTTAAAAATATCTGCAAGATTTGCAATGGATAATGACTGTTGCATCACAATACATTTATGTAAAATTGATTTATGTTCATAAAAATATTGAAATGTTTTCAAAAAACAGTGATATTCACAATGTAAACACTAGAAGTAAGAACAAATTAGCAGTACCTTATACTAGGCTCCATAAAATAAATAATTCTTTTAAGGGTCTGTGTGTAAGATTTTACAACAAAGTACCAAATGATATTCAGAAATTAGATCTTAATAAATTTGAATTCAAAATCAAAGAAAAGTTTTATAAAAAAGCTTATTATAAAGTGTCAGATTACACAGAAGACAAAACAGCTTACTTACTTACATTGTATTGTAGTTTTGTGTTGAATAATTTATTGTTTTTTGAATTCATATTTTGTATTTTATGACCTGGTAACGACATATTCTTTTTTATTTGTAAATGTCGTTGCTTCTGTGCGCTGTGGTTTCTTGCGCCCGTTCTTTGCCACAGTTGAAAAATGACGTCCTGAATGGGTGGTAGGTTAAAAAGATTTGGACGATTCAAAGTACTTATTAATTGAGTTTATTGAATAAATATATTTTGACTTGACTTGACTTAACCTTGTATGAAATAATAGCGTCTTATGAGGTGAGGACAAATCATCACAATGAGCAGCAAATAACCTCGTTTTTGTGTTTAACGTAGTTCACGACTTCACGACAATCTAAGAACAGTTTTCATCTCTTCGGGAAGTGTTTTGGATGCCAATGCTTGTCTGTTTATTAAAGTGTGTGGACAGTATTGATGGATTTTTCTCTTTGAGTAATGTTACAAGTCCTGAACGACAGCCAATCATGCTAGGAGCGCCGGCGCCGTCTGTACAAACTCCAATAAGTTTTTCCAATAAAATCCCATGAGTGTCGAAAAAATCAGTGAATGCCGCCATAACATCAGATCTTGATGTTGTTTTCAAATCTCTGACTAATAGTAGAATTCCTCTTTTATGTTGTCTTCCGAAATGTAACGTGCAAATACTAAAAGTTGGCAGCAATTTGCCACATCGGTGCTTTTGTCACACTGCACTGCAAACCAGGGAGAAGACTTGATCCTCTCTACAACCTGGTCTTGTAAATATGCACCCATATCATCGATACGCCTTTTCACTGTGTTGTCTGAAAGTGAAATATTTGACAACTTCTTCTCCTGTGGTCCTAGCACTATATCTGCTGCTTTGAATAAACAAGGCTTCACGAGGGTCTCGCCAACAGTGTGAGGTTTTCCGTTTTCAGATATGATCAGTGAAATTTCACACTTTTTTGGCACGATCGCTGTATTGGTTTGAATTCGTTTTAGTTCTCGGCTTTTCATCACAAAGTATTCTTTTGGTTTGTCTTTTAATGCTCCATGTTTTGTTTCAAAATGTCGCAAGAGCCGTGTAGGTCGCAACGTATCGTTACAATCACACATTGTGGTTGCCCAGTTCAGGTTTTGTTTGTAACAGTGAAATTAAATTTTATATAATGTACTTGTGAAAAATGAAAAAAAGTTACGATCGCTGTATTGGTTTGAATTCGTTTTAGTTCTCGGCTTTTCATCACAAAGTATTCTTTTGGTTTGTCTTTTAATGCTCCATGTTTTGTTTCAAAATGTCGCAAGAGCCGTGTAGGTCGCAACGTATCGTTACAATCACACATTGTGGTTGCTCAGTTCAGGTTTTGTTTGTAACAGTGAAATTAAATTTTATATAATGTACTTGTGAAAAATGAAAAAAAGTTCATTTTACTTTTTACCATTAAAGAAGTCGTTATTCTAAAACCAATAGTTTTTATTTCACTTCGATACGAGAAGTATTTACAAATTTATTGTACATAAATAATTGCATAACCTCACTTAGTTCGCTGGCACTCGACTGACCTGACGTGACGTCATCGTATCCGATAACCCCCGCCGCCGCTCTCGCCGCCCGCACCCGGCGGGCGTCCGATTACATATTTGCACAATTAATTAATAAGTAATCTGTGGCACAACTGCACTGGTTCAGAGCAGACATATTAATAAAACGAAATCGCGCGAGTCGCGCCACCCGTGCGAGAGAATGGAATCCGATGACGTCACGCCGCGGGTTTCGCGCGTATTTTGATTGTCACAAAAACAATAGCGCGTGGTAGGTAATTTTTATGAATCTTTAAAAAAATATTGTGAAGTATTTTGAAGGGCTACAGAAAAAATTTAAATGTCATATTTTAAGTAAAAATGTAAATATTTAAAAAATAAATAAATAAAAATACGGCCGCACGGGTAGTGCCGGCCGACCGAATTTTTGTTTTAGGAACAAGGGACGCATGGAGTTGCGATAGCAGTTTTTGTCAGTAATTATTTGTTATGATTCAAGTAATATTGTTAATAATTGGTAAGCATAACCAATTCATTGTATTTTTTTTAAATGTTATTATATATGGGACGCACAGTTTGTGCACATAATTAAAATAATAAAAAATACACCACCGCATTCAAAATTAATTAACAGATTTAGTACAGTGTTCGTGTGTTATCCCACAATAATGCGGTTCTTAGTATTATGAATGCAGTGTTCTTTATGTCACAAGAAATAATACTGCATTAATACATAACTCAGAACCGTATTTCATTTTCATTTAGGTCTTCAAAAATGATCAGTTTTGTTTCACAATGATTACCCACTTTTTTATGTAATGGCAGGCTAGGCGCACTATAATAAGTAAGTAATCTAATGATGTGTATCGGATACACATCATTAGATTACTTACTTATTATTTACAATGATGAACCGAACAACAAAAGGAAGAAAAATAAAACAGTTGTTCTATTCTTAGAATTAATTCTTTGTATCGTTCTTTCTTTTTCAATTTAGGCAATGTTGGTGTTTTCCTTTTCCCCATTATCAAAAAAAATATATTTAAAAATATTTGAAAACAGATTTAGTCTGCACTGGAAACGAGGCCTCGCATGAACTGACATCGCGCATAGGTCTGTCGTCTAAGAAAGCTGTCGCAGCACTGACTGAGGCCACCAGAGCGCGACTCGCCAATTATACCTAATTCTTACGGCAATAAGGTGGTGAATACGCTGCGCCCAAAAGATATCGGGTCGCTCAAAAATTCTGACGTAAGCGACAAAACATAGATAATTCGTTAAAAAAATAACTAGGGGGATTACAGCAAAATGCTTCTGTACAATCTTGAATATTGATAATGTCTACTAATTAAACCAATTTCCTATACAATTGCCAATCTTGTTTATGAATAAACTTCAATATTCGTATTTTTATGAGGTCATTTCAATAATAAAATGTATCGAGGCAAAATGACTAAATCATGTTTCTGGTTCTTCTCAAATCTAGACAAAGGTATGAACAAATGTATATCTTTTTCTAGATTCGTAATAAGTTTAAGAGTGCTATAAAGTTATATCAAAAATCAAACTTTTTTTCGAAGTAGCGCCTTAAGCCGCCGTGCATTGAATCATGAAGGGGGTTCCTATTTCTCCATCGGTTATATTTGATAAGCGAGTTCTAAACGGAATTTATTTGTACTTAATTTTACATTTTAATACTACTCTAAAGACGGCAGCAGCAGTGGCGCGCGGCGCTGAATCTCAGGTCTGGCATAGGATTCCCAGCAGGGGTTAATTTAAAAAAAAATGTTTTCTAACGTGGATTAAACTTCGCCGGCAACACATGAATATACACTGTAATACCATCTGCATAGTACGCACTACGCAGCACAGACGTATAAACTTATTATACGTCTGTGCTACGCAGCCGGTCATGTGTAAGACAGAATCTATATTGTCTTAACCTCAAGCAAGGCTGAGGCTTACATAAGTCCGCGATTTACGGCGTCTAAGATTGCACGATAGATATGCCTAGCCTAATCTTAACTCTAAGACTTACTACAAGTGTCCCATTAGCAGCCTCAGAGGAGCGCTCCTCGTATACCGGCACCATGCCGCGCCACTGATAGCCTACCCTGAGCGATTGCTCTTCACGTTTGGAAACACTTGCACACGATACCACGATACAATAACTGACCAGGGGCCCTACTTAGACCACCAAAACCACCTGGATTATACCTTAAAGACTATTTATATCAAACGGGAGTGCGAGTATGTGCGCAGCATCAATATGATCGTTTTCTATGATTGCACACGAGAGACTGGGCAGGGCGCCACTACGCGCCTTTGGTTTATAACATCCCCCCGGCCCGGACCGTCACAAACGGTACGTTAGTCTAAGGGTAAACGAGAGAGAGTGGTAACCGCTCTCTTCAAGACCGAATCTCCAACCAAGACCTCAGACAAACGAGGAACCCCATCAGCACCGAAGTTAACTTAACAATGCGTCCCCGACGCCAAATCAAGGGCGGAAGGTTAGAATCCTTAACTAAAACGAGGTCACCATTCTTGGGTGGATTGGTCTTGTCGGTCCACTTAACGCGCTGCTGTAATGTGAGTAAATACTCCAACGACCAGCATGTCCAAAAACTCTAGGACAACTGGTGCAACAGCTGGAACCGAGACAATAACGATGGGATTTAACATCTGTAAATGGATATTCCGGCAGCGCGCTCAGGGGTTGTCCAACTAAAAAGTGTCCTGGGGACAACGCCTCCAGGTCTTTTGGGTTGGATGACAGAGGGCACAGTGGTCTCGAATTAAGGACGGCCTCAATCTTACAAAACACCGTATCAAGTTCCACAAACGTAATGACGGTGTCTCCTATCACGCGACGAAGGTGGGTCCCGGCAGCCTTTACACATGCTTCAAAGATCCTTCCCCCAGTGCGTACAAGCTGGAGGACTAAACTTTCGGATTATCCCACGTCGGAATAGGGTGGAACCAATGAACTTTGACAATGAACAATGAGCTTTTAGAACCACAGCTAGGGTTGGCTGGAAGAGATCTCTTTTAGATCTCTAAATATATAAGCTCACCCTTGTATATGTCTTGTGTAACGTATGTGTAAATGTTGTTTATTTGTACAATAAAGAATTATTATAATGTCTACTTGATTTCCCGATAAAAAACTGTGCATGTCATCTAAATAATTTTTCGCTACTTTGTAATTTGTCCCACAATGGGAACGTATTAATGATGGCATTTCCCTGAAGGAAAAAAATCTGCTAAGAGTGGAAATTAATGCCTCAGAGGATAATTCAGAAACCACTTCCAAGTGGACAGCCTTGGTTGACAGACACACAAAAACACACAAATACGCTTTATAACTCTTAGCATTACGAAGACGCGACGTCTTGACCATGAAGGGCCCGGCAAAATCTGTACCCACTCCAGTAAAGGTTCTACTCTCCGTAACGCGAAACGCTGGCAAATCTCCCATTTGGGGCTGCATGGTAGTAGCTCTAAGCCGGCAAAATGGCAGCCTGCGCACTGACCGGCATCGCACCTTGAGAAACGGAGGCGGTGTAACTGGCAGAACTATATCAGTAGAGGGTAGATGCCAGAGTGCGGGGAGAAAACCTCGCTCACGAGGAGCTAAAAAGGTCTCGCGACCTGGCCGACGAGGATCTGTTGGCCAAATGGGCCGATGATTTGTAGTCGTCGGTGTAAGGCTGCCGGTTGTGCCAGGCCATTGAGCCGGGATTAGGGAGATGGGCCCAGTGGCAACACGGAACCCTCTCTTTCCACTTGATGCAGGTGCTGTCTGGGCATTGATGCTTTGGACACTACTTGTACCGAGTGGCAAGACGGGAACCGACACCGGGGTGCCACAGCTGTGGAGCTGCGCAGGACACAAAAACGCACACCCTTGAGGAGTGCGGATCGTGCGCTGCGTAGCGCCACAGTCTGATGGCGGTCGTGGGGGGAGACCTCTCGCCGTCCAGCGTAGTGAAAGCCATGCTGGACAGCGACAGGTCATGGAGGGCCATGGCCTCGTTCAGTGAAGCAGTCGTTTCTCTAAAGGCGGCCGCGGAGAGGGTCCGCGAGGAGCAACTCCATGCGTTCCCGATCCGACGCAGGCGAGTCGGAAGAAGGAGGCGGCAGTTTGCCCACCTCCTTCCACCGCAGTGAGGCTTACGTGACTATGGGGTGGGAGACCCCATAGCCGCATTTCACGAGCGTCACGGGAGTATGAAGAGCGCCCAAACTATCCCGGGCGCCCTCCCCATTGGCAGGCCGTCTCGTAGAGTGGAATTCGGAGTCCGTCAGCTCCGTTCGAATGCTGTCCGCAGTCCCGAACCACCCTGACGACAAGTGATGGGATGGTACAAGGAGTTTTAGTAGGTAGGGTTGCTCTTCTCTCGGGTCCCTGCTGAGGCATTCAGATCTGGACAGGGAAACGAGCGCTGGGAGAAGAGTTGCCACATAATCAGCGGGCTTCCCCAGGTCTGCTGTTATTATCTTGGTATATAAAAAAGGGTCCTGAATGGCTCGTCACTTGTGTTTCTTTATTTGTTATTTTTTGGTTTTTGTATTTCATGTCTTTTATTTTATTTTTAATTATGTTATTGTGTCAGTCAATAAATATCTTTTCTTTCTTTCTTACTTTCTTTTTTTACTAGGTATATATAATCTATTTGTTTCAACAGTGTTTTCTAATACAGATATTCAGTTAATTTAGCATACTAAAGAGTATTTTTTATATATTGTTTGTATTATTATTATTGTATTATTTTTTAATATATATTTATATTATTTTTATATATTTTTTGTACATATAGAAGTTAGGTTTATAAGGGGTTAGAACACCTAACAACTCTCCATACCCTTCGCTACTCTTACTACAAGAATCGTGGGATAATAAAGTAAAATGCCTTGCAGTGGCAACAATTTCACTTTTTTTAATTAATGTTGTATACGCTACATAAGACGGCCTATTTCACGGTTAAAATTGGAAACGAATTAATTAATCTGTAAAAAAGTTTTTGTAATTAACAAATAGGTAATTATTACAAAGTTGCTTTACGTCTTACACGTTGGAAGCGTCTTACAAAATACGTATTTAATATGGGTTATTGAAAAGTGAGTGATTTTAGAACTATTGAGAATATAACATTTTAAACTTTCATGGTCACTACAATTATTTTTATGAAAAAACGGGATTTTTACCATGTCTGAGTTGTTTGTTTAGCATTAGCTGCAGTTACTCCGTGATCATGGTGCATGCAACTGCGACGATCACGACTATTAACCCCGAAGGGTTAGTCAGAAACTAGGCAACGAGGACAGCAAAAGCAGTCTTCTGCCATGTCCACGTTTCAATAAATAGCGTTTCAATAATAGAAATTTATTGTTTCTCAAAATATTCTCTCTTTTCGTAAATGCACTTTTTCATTCGATTAAATCTATTTTGAAAACTTTTGTGCCACTCCTCCGTGGTGACCTCAGAAACGTGTTTTTCATACTCTTCGACAGCCTCTTCGGTGATGAAAATCGTTGACCGCGCAATTGGTTCTTCATTTTTGGGCACAGAAAAAAGTCACAAGTTGAAAGGTCGGGACTGTATACAGGATGGCTCATAAGTTCTACGTTTTTCGCCTTCAAAAATACGTTTGTCTGTCTGGCCGTGTGGGAACTGGCATTGTCGTGGTGCAAGATGACACGGCGTTTACGGTTATTTTTACGGAGTTCGTCAATAATTTCCGGCAAACAAATGATTGTGTACCAGTCACTGTTCACGGTACGACAATTCTCTAAAGCAACAGTAGCCACGTGTCCAGTTTTATTAAAAAAGGAGCAATCATCCGCTTAGATGCATTTTTCTCGCGGCGCTTTAGTTGGTTTCGGATCATCTTGAAAGACCCATACGCTCGATTGCTGCTTTGTTTTGGGATCGTAGCAATAAATCCATGTTTCGTCACCTGTTACTATGTCCCACACCAAATTTGACGCACCTTCGTTGAATCTGGTAAGCATGGCACTGCACCAAGTGACGCGGTCCGTTTTTTGAGCCTCGGTCAAATTCTGTGGGATCCACCGCGAGCACAGCTTTCTCACACCCAAATGCTTATGTAGGATTGATTGTATTTGACTCATGCCTATGTCTAAGGATGCGCGAATCTCATGGTAGGTCACATGGCTGTCTGTTTCAATCATACGGCGCACAGCATCGATGTTTTTGTTGTTCACAGCGGTGGACGGGTGACCATCGCGAGATTCGTCACTGAGATTGACACGACCGCGCTTGAATTCTGCAAACCAGCTATAAATAGTCGTCTTGCATGGTGCTTCATCGCCAAAATCAGATTGAAACCGAGCGATGCTCTGTTGAGCTGTCATATTACACTTAAAATCGTAGAAAATCATACTACGATAATTTTCCCGAGTTAAATCCTTGTTAATGTAGACACGCAATTTTTAAAATGGCGCCACAGTGTAAAAGCAATTGACAGTCAGATGAAATAAACTGCATTCTATAGCCAAAGAGTTCCATTTTCAAATGTTGTAATTTCTTTTTAAATATTGTTTATGAACTGGCCACTTAGGCCAGTTCCGCAAACTTTTAGTGTGACCTATGTAACAATATGATTCAGTAAAATTCAATATCATTGAATAAATTTGGGCTACAATTATTGTGAATGTTATTCGTAAGTCTATAGGCAAGGGCATTCTTTGTAAAATAAAAATTGGAAAATACCCTTCCTATAATGGAAGAACACTTTCCATTAGGTTGGTATTTAATAAATCATAGTTAATAATTATAAAAGAAACACAACAACATACAAAGGAATTACAATGATAGAGATTGTGAATTTTGTTACTATCATGACATTATACAGGGTGTTAGGTGCATTGTGTGCCAAATCGAATGGGGTAGTTGGAGGGGTCTTTGGCTACCTCTTCAGCCCCCAAAATCTTGGTCCAACTGGATTTTTTTATGCTGATTTTAAATTGTTTTGGGTGAATAAAAGTCTACATTTAAATATTAATACAAAAAATTGTTAGGTCTAGCTTATTTTTTTTAAATCTTTATTTTGTAACGTGTTACGCTACGTTTTTTACTGACATTCCAGTTTCAACTACAAAAGCCTTGATTTCCTCCCCCACTGTAGCTGAATCTGTTTTGAAGGAGAATGTTAAAGATTGTGAAAGTAATTTCAGTTTTCAAAAAATTTGTGTTATAGATATAATAAAAACATTTAACACTCTCAATAAAAAGAAGACCGCTGATCTGTGAGGTAATTCCGTGAACGTCGCTAAATCAGTAATTATGACAATAGCTCCAGTTTTAGCTTGCATATTTAATGAATGAATTGACTGTGTTGTTTTTCCTGACCTAATGAAACATAGTAAAATAATTCCGTTGTTTAAATCAGGTAGCACTTCTGACCCCTCTAATTTTAGACCTATTTCTGTGCTACCCACATTTAGTAAAATTTTTGAAAAGTTGATGCTAGACCAAATTCAAATTCATTTTCATAGAAATAAACTTTTACATTGTAAACAGTATGGTTTTACTAGGGGTCGCTCAACAACTGACGCCGGTGTTGAGCTTTTAATCTAAATATTTGATACCTGAGAATCACAGGATGCCCTAGGGGTATTTTGTGATTTATGCAAGGCTTTTGATTGTGTTTTACATGAAACTTTGATCAGAAAGCTTAACCACTATAGAATTAGGGGTGCTTCTTTGAGCCTTCTGATCTCATACTTGAGTAACAGGATTCAGAAGGTCGACATTTACGGTAAAAGATCTCCGGGATCAGTAATTACAATGGGAGTTCCGCAGGGTTCGATACTTGGTCCATTCTTGTTTTTGGTTTATATTAATGACTTACCTTATTTTGTAAAAGACAGTCATGAGATTTTATTGTTTGCTGATGATACTTCACTTTTATTCAAAACGAAAAGACGACACACAAATTATGACGATGTCAATAATACAATCTCAAAGATTGTTCACTGGTTTAGTGTAAATAACTTGCTATTAAACGAGGGAAAAACCAAATATGTTAGATTTGTATCGCCTAATTTTAAGCAAGTAACAACTAGTGTACAAATTAAAGATAAGAATGTGAATCCTGTGGACACCACTGTGTTTCTAGGCGTCACGTTAGATGCCAAGCTTCAGTGGGGCCCACATATAGCTAAAATGTCGAATAGACTTAGCTCTGCGGCTTATGCAGTAATGAAGATCCGTCAGTTAACTGACGTTGATACATCTAGATAAGTTAATTTCAGTTACTTTCATAGTGTAATGTCGTACGGCATTTTACTGTGGAGAAATGCTGCCGACATTCAAACTATCTTTGTGCTGATGAAGAGGGCTATTCGAGCAATATATAACCTAAAGGCTGGTGACTCTCTCAGAGAGAGATTTAAGGATATAAATATAATGACTGTTGCATCACAATACATTTATGTAAATTTGATTATGTTCATAAAAATATTGAAATGTTTTCAAAAAACAGTGATATTCACAATGTAAACACTAGAAGTAAGAACAAATTAGCAGTACCTTATACTAGGCTCCATAAAATAAATAATTCTTTTAAGGGTCTGTGTGTAAGATTTTACAACAAAGTACCAAATGATATTCAGAAATTAGATCTTAATAAATTTGAATTCAAAATCAAAGAAAAGTTTTATAAAAAAGCTTATTATAAAGTGTCAGATTACACAGAAGACAAAACAGCTTACTTACTTACATTGTATTGTAGTTTTGTGTTGAATAATTTATTGTTTTTTGAATTCATATTTTGTATTTTATGACCTGGTAACGACATATTCTTTTTTATTTGTAAATGTCGTTGCTTCTGTGCGCTGTGGTTTCTTGCGCCCGTTCTTTGCCACAGTTAAAAAATGACGTCCTGAATGGGTGGTAGGTTAAAAAGATTTGGACGATTCAAAGTACTTATTAATTGAGTTTATTGAATAAATATATTTTGACTTGACTTGACTTAACCTTGTATGAAATAATAGCGTCTTATGAGTTGAGGACAAATCATCACAATGAGCAGCAAATAACCTCGTTTTTGTGTTTAACGTAGTTCACGACTTCACGACAATCTAAGAACAGTTTTCATCTCTTCGGGAAATCTTTTGGATGCCAATGCTTGTCTGTTTATTAAAGTGTGTGGACAGTATTGATGGATTTTTCTCTTTGAGTAATGTTACAAGTCCTGAACGACAGCCAATCATGCTAGGAGCGCCGGCGCCGTCTGTACAAACTCCGATAAGTTTTTCCAATAAAATCCCATGAGTGTCGAAAAAATTAGTGAATGCCGCCATAACATCAGATCTTGATGTTGTTTTCAAATCTCTGACTAATAGTAGAATTCCTCTTTTATGTTGTCTTCCGAAATGTAACGCGCAAATACTAAAAGTTGGCAGCAATTTGCCACATCGGTGCTTTTGTCACACTGCACTGCAAACCAGGGAGAAGACTTGATCCTCTCTACAACCTGGTCTTGTAAATATGCACCCATATCATCGATACGCCTTTTCACTGTGTTGTCTGAAAGTGAAATATTTGACAACTTCTTCCCCTGTGGTCCTAGCACTATATCTGCTGCTTTGAATAAACAAGGCTTCACGAGGGTCTCGCCAACAGTGTGAGGTTTTCCGTTTTCAGATATGATCAGTGAAATTTCACACTTTTTTGGCACGATCGCTGTATTGGTTTGAATTCGTTTCAGTTCTCGGCTTTTCATCACAAAGTATTCTTTTGGTTTGTCTTTTAATGCTCCATGTTTTGTTTCAAAATGTCGCAAGAGCCGTGTAGGTCGCAACGTATCGTTACAATCACACATTGTGGTTGCTCAGTTCAGGTTTTGTTTGTAACAGTGACATAAAATTTTATATAATGTACTTGTAAAAATGAAAAAAAGTTCATTTTACTTTTTACCATTAAAGAAGTCGTTATTCTAAAACCAATAGTTTTTATTTCACTTCGATACGAGAAGTATTTACAAATTTATTGTACATAAATAATTGCATAACCTCACTTAGTTCGCTGGCACTCGACTGACCTGACGTGACGTCATCGTATCCGATAACCCCCGCCGCCGCTCTCGCCGCCCGCACCCGGCGGGCGTCCGATTACATATTTGCACAATTAATTAATAAGTAATCTGTGGCACAACTGCACTGGTTCAGAGCAGACATATTAATAAAACGAAATCGCGCGAGTCGCGCCACCCGTGCGAGAGAATGGAATCCGATGACGTCACGCCGCGGGTTTCGCGCGTATTTTGATTGTCACAAAAACAATAGCGCGTGGTAGGTAATTTTTATGAATCTTTAAAAAAATATTGTGAAGTATTTTGAAGGGCTACAGAAAAAATTTAAATGTCATATTTTAAGTAAAAATGTAAATATTTAAAAAATAAATAAATAAAAATACGGCCGCACGGGTAGTGCCGGCCGACCGAATTTTTGTTTTAGGAACAAGGGACGCATGGAGTTGCGATAGCAGTTTTTGTCAGTAATTATTTGTTATGATTCAAGTAATATTGTTAATAATTGGTAAGCATAACCAATTCATTGTATTTTTTTTAAATGTTATTATATATGGGACGCACAGTTTGTGCACATAATTAAAATAATAAAAAATACACCACCGCATTCAAAATTAATTAACAGATTTAGTACAGTGTTCGTGTGTTATCCCACAATAATGCGGTTCTTAGTATTATGAATGCAGTGTTCTTTATGTCACAAGAAATAATACTGCATTAATACATAACTCAGAACCGTATTTCATTTTCATTTAGGTCTTCAAAAATGATCAGTTTTGTTTCACAATGATTACCCACTTTTTTATGTAATGGCAGGCTAGGCGCACTATAATAAGTAAGTAATCTAATGATGTGTATCGGATACACATCATTAGATTACTTACTTATTATTTACAATGATGAACCGAACAACAAAAGGAAGAAAAATAAAACAGTTGTTCTATTCTTAGAATTAATTCTTTGTATCGTTCTTTCTTTTTCAATTTAGGCAATGTTGGTGTTTTCCTTTTCCCCATTATCAAAAAAAATATATTTAAAAATATTTGAAAACAGATTTAGTCTGCACTGGAAACGAGGCCTCGCATGAACTGACATCGCGCATAGGTCTGTCATCTAAGAAAGCTGTCGCAGCACTGACTGAGGCCACCAGAGCGCGACTCGCCAATTATACCTAATTCTTACGGCAATAAGGTCGTGAATACGCTGCGCCCAAAAGATATCGGGTCGCTCAAAAATTCTGACGTAAGCGACAAAACATAGATAATTCGTTAAAAAAATAACTAGGGGGATTACAGCAAAATGCTTCTGTACAATCTTGAATATTGATAATGTCTACTAATTAAACCAATTTCCTATACAATTGCCAATCTTGTTTATGAATAAACTTCAATATTCGTATTTTTATGAGGTCATTTCAATAATAAAATGTATCGAGGCAAAATGACTAAATCATGTTTCTGGTTCTTCTCAAATCTAGACAAAGGTATGAACAAATGTATATCTTTTGCTAGATTCGTAATAAGTTTAAGAGTGCTATAAAGTTATATCAAAAATCAAACTTTTTTTCGAAGTAGCGCCTTAAGCCGCCGTGCATTGAATCATGAAGGGGGTTCCTATTTCTCCATCGGTTATATTTGATAAGCGAGTTCTAAACGGAATTTATTTGTACTCAATTTTACATTTTAATACTACTCTAAAGACGGCAGCAGCAGTGGCGCGCGGCGCTGAATCTCAGGTCTGGCATAGGATTCCCAGCAGGGGTTAATTTAAAAAAAATTGTTTTCTAACGTGGATTAAACTTCGCCGGCAACACATGAAAATACACTGTTATACCATCTGTATAGTACGCACTACGCAGCACAGACATATAAACTTATTATACGTCTGTGCTACGCAGCCGGTCATGTGTAAGACAGAATCTATATTGTCTTAACCTCAAGCAACACGCTGAGGCTTACATAAGTCCGCGATTTACGGCGTCTAAGATTGCACGATAGATATGCCTAGCCTAATCTTAACTCTAGGACTTACTACAAGTGTCCCATTAGCAGCCTCAGGAGAAGAGAGGAGCGCTCCTCGTATACCGGCACCATGCCGCGCCACTGATAGCCTACCCTGAGCGATTGCTCTTCACGTTTGGAAACACTTGCACACGATACCACGATACAATAACTGACCAGGGGACCTACTTAGACCACCAAAACCACCTGGATTATACCTTAAAGACTATTTATATCAAACGGGAGTGCGAGTATGTGCGCAGCATCAATATGATCGTTTTCTATGATTGCACACGAGAGACTGGGCAGGGCGCCACTACGCGCCTTTGGTTTATAACATCCCCCCGGCCCGGACCGTCACAAACGGTACGTTAGTCTAAGGGTAAACGAGAGAGAGTGGTAACCGCTCTCTTCAAGACCGAATCTCCAACCAAGACCTCAGCAAAACGAGGAACCCCATCAGCACCGAAGTTAACTTAACAATGCGTCCCCGACGCCAAATCAAGGGCGGAAGGTTAGAATCCTTAACTAAAACGAGGTCACCATTCTTGGGTGGATGGGTCTTGTCGGTCCACTTAACGCGCTGCTGTAATGTGAGTAAATACTCCAACGACCAGCGTGTCCAAAAACTCTAGGACAACTGGTGCAACAGCTGGAACCGAGACAATAACGATGGGATTTAACATCTGTAAATGGATATTCCGGCAGTGCGCTCAGGGGTTGTCCAACTAAAAAGTGTCCTGGGGACAACGCCTCCAGGTCTTTTGGGTTGGATGACAGAGGGCACAGTGGTCTCGAATTAAGGACGGCCTCAATCTTACAAAACACCGTATCAAGTTCCACAAACGTAATGACGGTGTCTCCTATCACGCGACGAAGGTGGGTCCCGGCAGCCTTTACACATGCTTCAAAGATCCTTCCCCCAGTGCGGACAAGCTGGAGGACTAAACTTCCGGATTATCCCACGTCGGAATATTGTGGAACCAATGAACTTTGACAATGAACAATGAGCTTTTAGAACCACAGCTAGGGTTGGCTAGAAGAGATCTCTTTTAGATCTCTAAATATATAAGCTCACCCTTGTATATGTCTTGTGTAACGTATGTGTAAATGTTGTTTATTTGTACAATAAAGAATTATTATAATGTCTACTTAATTTCCCGATAAAAAACTGTGCATGTCATCTAAATAATTTTTCGCTACTTTGTAATTTGTCCCACAATGGGAACGTATTAATGATGGCATTTCCCTGAAGGAAAAAAATCTGCTAAGAGTGGAAATTAATGCCTCAGAGGATAATTCAGAAACCACTTCCAAGTGGACCGCCTTGGTTGACAGACACACAAAAACACACAAATACGCTTTATAACTCTTAGCATTACGAAGACGCGACGTCTTGACCATGAAGGGCCCGGCAAAATCTGTACCCACTCCAGTAAAGGTTCTACTCTCCGTAACGCGAAACGCTGGCAAATCTCCCATTTGGGGCTGCATGGTAGTAGCTCTAAGCCGGCAAAATGGCAGCCTGCGGACTGACCGGCATCGCACCTTGAGAAACGGAGGCGGTGTAACTGGCAGAACTATATCAGTAGAGGGTAGATGCCAGAGTGCGGGGAGAAAACCTCGCTCACGAGGAGCTAAAAAGGTCTCGCGACCTGGCCGACGAGGATCTGTTGGCCAAATGGGCCGATGATTTGTGGTCGTCGGTGTAAGGCTGCCGGTTGTGCCAGGCCATTGAGCCGGGATTAGGGAGATGGGCCCAGTGGCAACACGGAACCCTCTCTTTCCACTTGGTGCAGGTGCTGTCTGGGCATTGATGCTTTGGACACTACTTGTACCGAGTGGCAAGACGGGAATCGACACCGGGGTGCCACAGCTGTGGAGCTGCGCAGGACACAAAAACGCACACCCTTGAGAAGTGCGGATCGTGGCGCTGCGTAGCGCCACAGTCTGATGGCGGTCGTGGGGGGAGACCTCTCGCCGTCCAGCGTAGTGAAAGCCATGCTGGACAGCGACAGGTCATGGAGGGCCATGGCCTCGTTCAGTGAAGCAGTCGTTTCTCTAAAGGCGGCCGCGGAGAGGGTCCGCGAGGAGCAACTCCATGCGTTCCCGATCCGACGCAGGCGAGTCGGAAGAAGGAGGCGGCAGTTTGCCCACCTCCTTCCACCGCAGTGAGGCTTACGTGACTATGGGGTGGGAGACCCCATAGCCGCATTTCACTAGCGTCACGGGAGTATGAAGAGCGCCCAAACTATCCCGGGCGCCCTCCCCATTGGCAGGCCGTCTCGTAGAGTGGAATTCGGAGTCCGTCAGCTCCGTTCGAATGCTGTCCGCAGTCCCGAACCACCCTGACGACAAGTGATGGGATGGTACAAGGAGTTTTAGTAGGTAGGGTTCCTCTTCTCTCGGGTCCCTGCTGAGGCATTCAGATCTGGACAGGGAAACGAGCGCTGAGGGAAGAGTTGCCACATAATCAGCGGGCTTCCCCAGGTCTGCTGTTATTATCTTGGTATATAAAAAAGGGTCCTGAATGGCTCGTCACTTGTGTTTCTTTATTTGTTATTTTTTGTTTTTGTATTTCATGTCTTTTATTTTATTTTTAATTATGTTATTGTGACAGTCAATAAATATCTTTTCTTTCTTTCTTTCTTTCTTACTTTCTTTTCTTACTAGGTATATACCTAGTAAGAAAACACTGTTTAAACAAATAGAATATATATATATTCTATTTGTTCAAACAGTGTTTTCTAATACAGATATTCAGTTAATTTAGCATACTAAAGAGTATTTTTTATATATTGTTTGTATTAATATTATTGTATTATTTTTTAATATATATTTATATTATTTTTATATATTTTTTGTACATATAGAAGTTAGATTTATAAGGGGTTAGAACACCTAACAACTCTCTATACCCTTCGCTACTCTTACTACAAGAATCGTGGGATAATAAAGTAAAATGCCTTGCAGTGGCAACAATTTCACTTTTTTTAATTAATTTTGTATACGCTACATAATTGACTGCCTATTTCACGGTTAAAATTGGAAACGAATTAATTAATCTGTAAAAAAGTTTTTGTAATTAACAAATAGGTAATTATTACAAAGTTGCTTTACGTCTTACACGTTGGAAGCGTCTTACAAAATACGTATTTAATATGGGTTATTGAAAAGTGAGTGATTTTAGAACTATTGAGAATATAACATTTTAAACTTTCATGGTCACTACAATTATTTTTATGAAAAAACGGGATTTTTACCATGTCTGAGTTGTTTGTTTAGCATTAGCTGCAGTTACTCCGTGATCATGGTGCATGCAACTGCGACGATCACGACTATTAACCCCGAAGGGTTAGTCAGAAACTAGGCAACGAGGACAGCAAAAGCAGTCTTCTGCCATGTCCACGTTTCAATAAATAGCGTTTCAATAATAGAAATTTATTGTTTCTCAAAATATTCTCCCTTTTCGTAAATGCACTTTTTCATTCGATTAAATCTATTTTGAAAACTTTTGTGCCACTCCTCCGTGGTGACCTCAGAAACGTGTTTTTCATACTCTTCGACAGCCTCTTCGGTGATGAAAATCGTTGACCGCGCAATTGGTTCTTCATTTTTGGGCACAGAAAAAAGTCACAAGATGAAAGGTCGGGACTGTATACAGGATGGCTCATAAGTTCTACGGTTTTCGCCTTCAAAAATACGTTTGTCTGTCTGGCCGTGTGGGAACTGGCATTGTCGTGGTGCAAGATGACACGGCGTTTACGGTTATTTTTACGGAGTTCGTCAATAATTTCCGGCAAACAAATGATTGTGTACCAGTCACTGTTCACGGTACGACGATTCTCTAAAGCAACAGTAGCCACGTGTCCAGTTTTATTAAAAAAGGAGCAATCATCCGCTTAGATGCATTTTTCTCGCAGCGCTTTAGTTGGTTTCGGATCATCTTGAAAGACCCATACGCTCGATTGCTGCTTTGTTTTGGGATCGTATCAATAAATCCATGTTTCGTCACCTGTTACTGTGTCCCACACCAAATTTGACGCACCTTCGTTGAATCTGGTAAGCATGGCACTGCACCAAGTGACGCGGTCCGTTTTTTGAGCCTCGGTCAAATTCTGTGGGATCCACCGCGAGCACAGCTTTCTCACACCCAAATGCTTATGTAGGATTGATTGTATTTGACTCATGCCTATGTCTAAGGATGCGCGAATCTCATGGTAGGTCACATGGCTGTCTGTTTCAATCATACGGCGCACAGCATCGATGTTTTTGTTGTTCACAGCGGTGGACGGGTGACCATCGCGAGATTCGTCACTGAGATTGACACGACCGCGCTTGAATTCTGTAAAACCAGCTATAAATAGTCGTCTTGCATGGTGTTTCATCGCCAAAATCAGATTGAAACCGAGCGATGCTCTGTTGAGCTGTCATATTACACTTAAAATCGTAGAAAATCATACTACGATAATTTTCCCGAGTTAAATCCTTGTTAATGTAGACACGCAATTTTTAAAATGGCGCCACAGTGTAAAAGCAATTGACAGTCAGATGAAATAAACTGCATTCTATAGCCAAAGAGTTCCATTTTCAAATGTTGTAATTTCTTTTTAAATATTGTTTATGAACTGGCCACTTAGGCCAGTTCCGCAAACTTTTAGTGTGACCTATGTAACAATATGATTCAGTAAAATTCAATATCATTGAATAAATTTGGGCTACAATAATTGTGAATGTTATTCGTAAGTCTATAGGCAAGGGCATTCTTTGTAAAATAAAAATTGGAAAATACCCTTCCTATAATAGAAGAACACTTTCCATTAGGTTGGTATATAATAAATCATAGTTAATAGTTATAAAAGAAACACAACAACATACAAAGGAATTACAATGATAGAGATTGTGAATTTTGTTACTATCATGACATTATACAGGGTGTTAGGTGCATTGTGTGCCAAATCGAATGGGGTAGTTGGAGGGGTCTTGGGCTACCTCTTCAGCCCCCAAAATCTTAGTCCAACTGAATTTTTTATGCTGATTTTAAATTGTTTTGGGTGAATAAAAGTCTACATTTAAATATTAAACAAAAAATTGTTAGGTCTAGCTTATTTTTTTTAAATCTTTATTTTGTAACGTTGTACGCTTCTATCGATACTAAAACTAATAGCCAGCAATGTCTAGTTTTTTTTACAGACCCGCAAATTTTTTTTAAGTAAAAAAAATAAACGTCAATTCGAACGTCAAACATTGAAAACGAACGTCAATTTTAGATCTCAATTTAAAAAAAACTAATAGTGATCTAGTTCTTCCAATGTTCTTAAACATCTCTGGACTGTCCCCTTTCTAATGGTGTGCAATATGCCATGAAAATTAATTAGTAACATCACATATTTGCAATTTTTCTGTACTTAGTCGCAATTTTCTAATATTCAACAGGTGACATAAAAACATGGTTTTGCGTTTATAACACTCACAAGGCAGGTTATATTTTCTTACTCTGTCATAAGGTGAATAGTAAACCGCCCGTTGTTTGTTTGAAACTGGTGAAATTTGTTTTTTCACTCCAATTTTTTTAGTCGAGTCATCACTGCCTCTGCTACCTAAAGTGTGTGCTAGTTCACTGTTCTCCACGATTCTTTCATTTATTTGTTTTGTTATCGTTTAGTTTTGTGGTTTTTTCTAAAGGGTGGCCAGTTTGACAGACGAGTGCATTTTTGTCAGTTTCTGTTACACACGGATGTGGATGATCCTGATTTTTTAAAATTAATACTGTGGACGGACGAAAATCTAAATTAACCAAAGAAGAGATCTTAACTTACACAATTTGCACCACTGGGCACCGATACCGGAAAACTCACGTGTCAAATGACAGAAATCTTTTCAAAGACGGTTGAACGTTTGGGCACGAGTGATTTGGAATCAGGTAATTGGACCGCATTACCTGCCCGATAACCTCAATGGCGATAATTATTTAGAGTTCCTGCAAAATGATCAGTCCCAATTATTGGTTGAGGTGCCCGTATTTAATGAAGATGTTCCCATAGTCTTTCAGAATGACGGCTGTCCCGCGCATTAGCGTTTGACTGTGAGGGAATATCACGATAATGTGTTCCGCAATGCGCGGATATCGCGCGATGGGCCAATTGCATGGCCGCCACGTTCCCCAGACCTAACTCAATCTACAATACTGTTGAAAAATACCGCAATACGGAACCGCACAATATTATTGATAATAGCTGTGCCCGCGACTCCGTCAGCGTGTAACTCCTTGTGTGTTATTAAGTTAATGTACTGGTAAAATTATTTAGATCACGTCACATAGAACGAAAATACTTAAGCGCAAAGCTTCGTGAACGTGAACATAAAGATTTCTAGAACTGCTAACCCGGGAAAGAGCGACGTACAACTGACCATGCGAGAAACAACTGACACCGAGATCTACTCCAGCAACACGAAAAGTCTACCCTTGAGTCTTATTAATTGTCATTGCATAACACACCAATACTGGGAATTGCGTTCTTTTAAATTAAAATGGAAAATAATTTGGTATTATGGGAATTCTGGGAATAAAGACGGTTTCTCCTGCACCGCAACCTGTTAAAATTTGAGCCTCGATTATATTTTGTTGCAACTGGGTTACTTTTAGCCGAGTTCCATTGCAAAGTTGTGGTGGTCTTAAATTTCGAGCTTTGAGACGCCCGTGATGTAGCTCGTCTCGCTCTGTCAGCTGCTAATCGCATCTCTCTCTCGGGAGAACTTTCATTGGCTCGAGATGTTGAGGCACTAACTCTCATAGAGCTTAACCGATGTGCTCTTTCCTCTGCCGATTCTTGAGAACGCCTATTTCTCATTCTCTTAGCTTCTCTCGAATTTCGAGATAAAGTTAATCGTTTGTGGCATTGATGCAGGCAAATGAAAATAAAGCAAAAACGTAAATGAAAATAAAACTAATATAAAAAAATGAACGTAAATTAGCCAAAACTTACCTATCGGTATCTAAAAGTCTATGCGTACCTACTACTACTTCACCTAAAAAGAAATAAAATGTAAACTATTAATAATTTGTAATTTGAACGAATATTTAAACACTACCAAAATAACTAATACCTATTTTAACACTACAAAAATATAGAAACGAATGAACGAATATTTAAGCACTACCAAAATAACTTATACCTATTTTATAAAATTACAACAAAAGGAATCTATCGGTATCTAAAAATCTATGCGTAGGTACCTACCACTACTTCACCTAAAAAGAAATAAAATGTAAACTATTAATAATTTGTAATTTGAACGAATATTTAAACACTACCAAAATAACTAATACCTATTTTATAAAATAACAACAAAAGTAATCTAAAAATAAACTATCAAAGACTAAAAATCGCGCTGATAAGCACGGTTTGTTAATATCAATTAGGTATTGTCTGTCAATAAGGTCGAACGCTCTGAACGTCTATTCGCATCAACAGGCAAAAATTGTATGAAGCTCGCGCTCGGACGCCAGGATTTTATGGCCGCGAGACGCGTCGAGCGAAGCTTCGAACTGCTAAGCTATCGGGAGTTACACGTGTTATTGTGAGTCAACCATAAAAGATAGACATATGCTGTCCTGGGATATTTTTTATATAATTTTAAGGAGAACATTTCCGTGATACATGATTTCTGTGTAGCTTTAACCATGAAGGTTGCACACGCGACAGAAGCTTAAAAAATGGAGTAACTTCTCCCGTTTTCCCTACATTTCCCTTCACTGCTCTGCTTCTATTGATTGTAGCGTGATGAAAAGTATACTATAACCAGCTCAGGAGTATGAAAAATAACTGTACCAAGTTTCGTTAAAATCCGTCGAGTAGTTTTTGTTTCTATAACGGTTATACAGATAGACAGACAGACAGACAGACAAAAATATTACTGATTGCATTTTTGGCATCAATATCGATCCCTAATCACTCCCTGATAGTTATTTTGGAAATATATTTCATGTACAGAATTGACCTCTCTACAGATTTATTATAAGTATAGATAGCACACCATTAAAAAGGGGACAGTCCAGAGATGTTTTGAAAAAATTGGAAGAACTAGATCACTTTTAGTTATTTTTTTATTGAGATCGAAAGTTGACGTTCAAGTTTATTTTTTTTACTCAAAAAAACTTAGTTTGGCTGTAAAAAAACTAGATGTTGCTGGCGAGTAATTTTGGTATCGATAGAAGCGAACAACGTTACAAAATAAAGTTAAAAAAAAATTAAGCTAGACTTAACATTTTTTTTTAATTAAAATTTAAATGTAGACTTTTATAAATTTTCGCCTAAAAAAAATTAAAATCAGCATAAAAAATTCAGTTGGACCAAGGTTTTTATGGGGGCTGAAGAGGTAGCCAAAAACCCCTCCAATCACCACATTTGTTTTGGCACACGATGCACCAAACACCCTGTATTATATATACCATCTTAGCTAACATTCTGAAACTGTTTTGTTTTATTTGCCAACTATCGTGCTCGTTAACGTACACTTATTTTATAATCCACCATTATTTCACGTTAATATTCGACAAAACTAAAAATTTTGAGAATTAAACAAAACTGCAAACACGAGGCTTTACTTTCCCGCCAAGACGTCCTTGATTTCCTTCATTTGTTTGCAGTTAGTCGGCTGGACACATAAGCGGGAAATATGGCCAAAACACCGCTGCTTGTGGTAAATAATTTTTTAAGCTATTCCTCATATTTTTTATTTTATTTTATAAGGATACGCAGTTATGAATTGTTTAAATGGAGTTAAAGATTAATTACTATTATTGTGTTTTTGTTTAATTTATTTTAAATATATTTTTTTCGAGACGCGTCCAGTTTAATAGTAGATTATGCACCAAGGGGATAAAGTGGTGTCTTATGTAGTTGGCGCCCAGTATTGAATCCCGAGCAAAACAAAGGATTCTAGCGTTAACTTCCGAGCACAGCGAGGGAGTTTAGAGTTAACTCCAGAGTAAAGCGTGGGAGTTAAGACAAGAATCCTGAGTTCAGCGTGGGATTCAAGGTCACCCAAGACGAAGGCACCTTTATCCCCGAGGAGAATACTCTATTTTTCACACCATCTATGAGACAATAAGAAGCAATAATATGATTTGTTAGCCGTAGGTCCAATACGCAGTTCGGCCAAATGGTATTTCAATGCTCATTTTGTCCGACTTATTATAACGAAGCAATTTTCAGTATTCGCGCCTCATTTAAATTTGTGTTCTATTTTCTTTTATTTTTAATCTACTCGTGCGCAGTGAACTGGCCACCCAGTTCGATTTTCGAACTATTTATTTTTTAGTGCAGATCTTTGGTGAATGCATAGAATTTGGTGAATGTATAACCCGCGCCAATCATCTAGCTCGCTGTGAACACGAGGCGAGTGCGGTTAGGTGGGGCGGGGCACACCCCCGCGCACCCCTGCGCATGCGCGCTCGCCATGTGTATTCGTTTGTTTTGCTTTAGCAGTGGAAAGTACAGTCACGTGTACATTTTATTTGATATTAGGTATTAATTGTGTGTTGTTATTACGTTACTGTTATAAGTTGTTGATTTTTTTTGTTACACACTGTTATTGTATTAGGAGTACTGTTTTAAAAGGCTGTTAAAATGCCTAGACGTAATACAGTTTTACGTCGGCAAGCAAGAAAAATTATTTACAACGTATCGGAGTTTATGAAGAAAGAAGCAGAGAAAGGTGTCTGTCTCTGTAATCTGACGATGATGGAAGCGAAGTCTTGCCATGCTCAAGCAAATCATTAACAGACTATATAAAAGGTGTAAAACCACTGTAATGTAATTTAATGTTTCCACAGCTTCATAAAAATTATATTTAATATAATTATATAATTTAATTGTTGTTATTTTAATTTATCCTGCTTAATTTTGGGTATTAAAAGATAAATAAAACGCTTAATTTATAAATTGTCGTGTTATGTTATTTTATAATTATAACGCTCTAATGATAATGTTGCTAACTGTACACCTGCGCGTCGCAACTTCAGAGCGAGCTAGAAGTTTGGCACGAACTTATACCTTTCTACTTTATGTTCCAAATTCAAATCACATTAATGACCACCCATGTCATAATGAAATTCAGTACAATATTAATGCCCTGCTAGAGTGACGATTTAAATCGCGAGCGAAGCGAGGGATTTAAGTTCACCCAAGACTAAGACAAGACAGCTTTATCACCGAGAAAAATACTCTACTTTTCGTACCATTTGCGAAAAAATTAACACAATAATAATATGAGATAAGCATTTATTAAAAATAATGACAATTAAAAGTAAAAGTTTATATTCGAAACATTGGTCCAATTATTGATAGAGAGAGTTACATTTTTGTTTGGTACATTTATTGTTGATGAGTTGATTTGTAATTTTTTTATTTCCTTTTTTTTTTGATTTATTTCTTTTTTCAAAATGATTTATATACAAACTCAATGGTGTCAACACAGATGTAGTTCACATTCTCCCCCTAGAGGATGAATGAAATTCAGTACAATTTTCTTTCCCTGTTTTTAACAGATTAAAAATGACTATTGTTATGTTCGCTTTTTGTGGCATAGATAGTCACTTTTTTGAGCAAGTGGTACGAAAAATGTATTTACTTTATGGTTAACAGACTTGTACACACGACTGCAGACCAACCTATCAAAAACTGACAATACAATACCATGGATTACCTATAAGTTTAAACTTTAATCGAATATTCTCTAATGAAATTCATCATTTATTGCCGAAATTTGACGTTTTGTGGTAAATTGATCTGTTGGCGTCTGTAAAGCGTTTAATTTGTACATAGTGCATACAAATGTATATACTAAGATCGAAGATCTAAGATTGTAACCAATGTACATACATATATTTACATCCAATCACGACTATTATCCCCGAAAGGTAAGTCAGAGACTAGGCAATAAGGACCGCATAAGCAATCCTCTGCCATAATCCACTTTTACCAAATAGCGACTGCACATGTGCTCAGCGTGACAGGTGATTAGCCCATCGCCACTCTATGCAGTTGGATGTATGTGTCTTTAGTCCGTTAGTCGCCTTTTACAACATCCAAGGGAAGGGTGGTAGTATTCTATTAAAGCCGCTACGCGACACGGCCGAGCCAATGTAATATTATTTTATTCAGAAATTTCAAAAACATAAATAATAAATAAAAATAAAAATTGTTTGCCTGTAAAGTCGGTTTTACGGGCGAAGATTTTACGTGACAACGTCTTTTTCTCGGTAGAATATTTATTGATATGAATATAATTAAATTGCACAATAGGAACAAGGAATTGAATGAAAATAAGAATTGCACAAATTTATCATAGTTGAGTGGGAGAGAGACGCAAGGCATTCGGCGGGCCTCTCTCTCGTTCGGTGACTCATCGTAACGTTACCCAGCGTTACACTTTTTCATAAGTGACTCCCAGCCGCAACCTAATTTAAGACGTTGTCACGTCAAAATAAAATTCATTTATTTCAGACAGTGATGTCCATAAATTTGTTAGTAACAATTAAAACTTAAAACTATGTTAGTAATTATGCTATTGTTAATACCTTCTTAAAGCTATGTTAGTATTCAGCACATGAATAATAATACTATTATTTATTTTCAGGCCCTGATCATTTTAACATTATGCATTATACACTCTGTAAATGGTATTAATGTAAAAGATGAATTATCAAAAAAATGGAACGAAATTAAATGGTCATTTGAACGATTTGGAAAGGACTTGGAGAAGGCTGGCCAGTGGCTTAAAAATAAACTGAATATAAAATGTTGAACATAATATCGCCTTGTTTTTACTGTTGTCGTTCGTATATTTATATGTTTAGTTTCTAATAAGAATATTATTACACACGCTGGCACGCACGCACGCACACACGCACGCGAGATCATGGCCTAAACCATCTAGTTTGAATCTCGACAGGCTGAATAATCATAAAGTACGAGCGGCCACTGCAAGTTTACCGACGTCATAAGATTCCGAAACAAAATAGGAAATAGGTATTGCCCATGACTTTAACAAGTACCACTGAGTGTGTCTGCCAAACTTAAACTGACCGAAACTGCGAAAAAAATGTTCTACTTCCGGTAGCAAAAAGACACCGGATTTCACCTCATTAGATACCGGAACGCAACTTACGCCATTAGTTACCCGTTTATTGTTAGACTTAAAATAATCTTGTCTGCCAGTTCCTCGTTGGCCGAAAGGACTTGGCAGACACGCGAGAAAGTGACCATCCGTACCCCCTTATCTACGTCATTAGATACCGCTATGAAATTAATGATAAGTGTTAGACATTGTTGTCCTCTACAAAAATATGTCTCCCAACATTTAAATGGCCAAACCGCCCGGCAGACTAGAAAAAGAGAGATAAAATGATTTATCTTTTATTTGAAAAAAGGTACAACAGCTATTATCGAGATTTGAGTAAATCTCTTAAAAAAATTACTTGACTTCGAGGGTAGCGGCAAGTTTTAAAGTGTTAATTAACCGACTTCAAAAAAGAGGGTTCCTATTTCTCCTTCGCTTTTATTTGAAAGGGGAGTTCTGATTCAGATTCAGATTCAGATTCAGATTCTTTATTTGCATAATATGAGTACATAATAGTTGGTGATATATAAGTAACGTTCTTTCACATTTTACCGTCTTTGGGTGTGCAAATATTAATTGTAAATTATAGAAAATAATATCAAAAATAATATCAAAAATCAAAAAAATAAAATAAAACATAAACATAAGTACTAAAAATTGAATTAAAACACGTAGGTATAACAATTACATTACATAATATTACAATCCATAAACATACAAAATTTACATCTAGAATATTATTATGTATAATTTAATTAAAGGATATAAAAAAAGTAAATGTCAATTATTATGTGATTAAATGTCATGTCAATTAAATTAATTTAAATGTCAATTAAATGTCAGTCATATAAAAATCAAAGGCAAATTAAAATTAAAATGGAACAATGTCAAAAAATAAAAACAGAATACAAAAAATAATTTCATTGCAAGTCGTCCTTTAAGAAATCTTGTGTGGAGTAATAACATTTATTTACTAGCAGTTCTGTAACTTTTTTCTTGAACTGCGGTTTGTTAAGCAGCTTTATATTGTCTGGCACTTTAATGTAAATGAGAGGTGCTAAGTGAAGTACGCTTTTCTGAAAAAGAGCTGTTTTGCCTGAAGGTACAACTAATTTGTTCTCATATTGAGCTCGCGTAGGGTTTCTGCGGTTGTCCGACCATTTATTGAAAAGAGGTATATTTTCATTGACAAAAATAGCCATCTCCAAAATATATATGCAAGGTAATGTCAGGAGTTTTAATGTTTTAAAAAGGGGTACACAGCTGTCTCTATATCCGAGTCCACCTATTGCCCTAATACATCGTTTTTGGGCTCTAAATATCTGCTCACGATCACTACAGTTACCCCAAAAAATAATTCCGTATCTTAACACTGACCCTACTAGCCCATGATATGCTGACAAAACTGCTTCACGATTTACTTTTCTAGATAGGGTATGCAGAGCAAAGGCTGATTTATTTATTTTTTTGCATAATTCTTCTGACTGTTTATGCCATGTTAGCTTACTGTCTATGTAAAGGCCTAAGAATTTTGCAACTTGCGTCTCTTCTACACTATTTTTACGATAACTTATACAAATATTACCTTGGTTTTTCGGTCTTTGTGCGAAGTGCATGACTTTCGTTTTATTTAAATTAATTACTAAATTATTATTATTCAACCAATTTATTATGTCCTCTAAAGTTTCATTAATGTCATTTTACATAATTTTTTAAGTTATCATTTTTTATGATCGTTGTACTGTCATCAGCGAAAAGAATCATACGATTATGCACTTCTTTTGGCAAGTCATTAATATAAATTAAAAATAAAAGTGGCCCTAGTACACTACCTTGTGATACTCCAAAACTTACAGCTCTCGAATCTGAAATATATTTTACATCTATTCGTTTCTTTGGGCATATTCTACGTATTTCAGTAACCTGTGTACGATTTGAAAGATAGGATTCTATAAGATTAAGTACATTGCCTCTGATACCATAAGCGCTTAATTTGCCTAGCAGGGTTCTATGGTTTACACAATCAAATGCTTTTGTCATATCGGTAAAAATGGCACAAATTGGATTATTTTTATCCTCTAATCTGAACTGATTTCATTTGTTTTTAATTTTACATTCTTAATATAATACTACTCTAAAGACGGTAGCAGCAGCGGCGCGCGGCGCGAAATCTCAGGTCTGGCCCAGGATTCACAGCAGGGGTCAATTTAAAAAATTATGTGGTCTAACGTGTATAAACCTTGTCGGCAAAATATGCAGAATACACTGTTCATCCATCATGAATATTTTCCAATTCTCGGGGTCCATTATGAAAAGCCATTACTCTTTTTTATTTTAAGCCCGGAAAATGACCCTACTCCACCTGATTTTGTATCACATTATTTTGTGCAGACACATTGCAGCAGGTATCTGGTATCATCATGATTTGCTTTCGAACTAATGGTAACATATAACATAAGACTTAAACTCCAAACTCCAAGGTGTTGAACCGATATGGCATTATGCCTCCAAAGTAGGAAGCTCTGGCAACAAAACGTCCTTATTGAGGCTTCCAACAGGGGTGAAGAAAGACAACTTTGATTAACAAAGGAGGACTACCCTTGATAAGAAAAGAGACGACTTAAAACCCAGACCACCAACAGCTATCACTTACAATAATATAAGCAGGGTTCTGACATCTCCTACGTGCTGAGAACAATTATTGGATACAGGATACAGCAGTCACATAAAAGGGCACCAGCGGGCAAAAGAACTGCCTCCGTGGTCTAGTGGCTAAGCCACCGGTTTCAGACCCAGAGGTCCCGGGTTCGATTCCCGAAGGGGGGGGGGGGAGGAATTTTTGTGTACTCGGTTTGGTTGGTGGTAGGGCTGTTAAGTGCGCCTGGCTAGCTACCACCATCTTATCTAAGTCTGTCGCCATAACAACGATGTTTATAGCATAGTTGTGTTCCGACAGTTAGAGATAAGATAGCCAGTTCCTCAGTGGTTAAGGATTCCGGGTGAAGCGCGCTTCCACCTTCGGCCTTATCGTCACTTACCATAAGGTGGGAAAAAAAAAGAGAAACAGACAACGACTAGAGCAGTTACTGTGGTCGAAATCGATCAGAGGCATGATCATCGAAGTCGTGGGAAGATGGGAAGGCCCCTCGCCCTCTTCAATCAATTTATTAAAATTGGTTACTCTTGGTTGTATCAATTTAATAAAATTGATGAAATTTATATTAACTCGAGCGAAATAGCGGCTGAAATTTAGTGAGTTTTCTATTATTACTCATATTGTGGATACCGTGATAAGTCACACAAAGAACGTGATCTCAATGTTATCTCGGCGATAAGTTATATTATTATAATAAAAACTTACATTTTGTGTTCCGTCATTTATTTTTAGTTGGCTGGACAGTTAGGCTATAAAAGCAATTTATGTGTTTTCCGTTTAGCAGCTATGGCTAAAACACTGTTACTTGTGGTAAGAAAAAAAATTTCAAACTATTGCTTTTCATTTACTCTTTTATGTAGCCTTTTTCAACTGGAGCTAAAGATTATTTGTGATTAGTATTTTTATTGTTTTACGATTTAATTATTTTTATATGTTGTGTTTTTGGTCATGTGTTCACTTTAAATATTTTTATTTATTGTTTTATTTAAATGATACACATTTAACTAGCGTTGAACTTTAATTTAATACTAGTAGTAAATTAATATAATTTTAGTATTATTTTGATATTTTTAACCCTTTACAAGGTCTGAGGTAACAGGGACCGTATAGTTTCATTTTTACGTGTAGTGTCAGCGTAAACTTTAAACCAATATTATTCACTATTTCCAGGCCCTGCTCGTTTCAACGTTGTGTATTATGCAGTCCGTGAACGGTAGTACAAGAAGGCCTGAATTACTAAAAACTTGGGGTGAATTTGTAAGCTCCATAAAAAAACTTGGAAAAATTGCTGTCAATGAAGTGAAGGATGTTGGAAGTGCCACTGGCAAGTGGATGAAAAATACACTGAGATTATAAAAATACAATTTTAAAAGAATACCGCCTTGTTTTCACTGCCGTATTTATTTATCTATAACAAAAGATTGGTGGGGACCAAAGACATAGATTTATATAGATAACGCAAATGCATGTACTTCGCGTGTCCGAAAACCCCGACCAACCGTCGGGGTTGGTCGACGCTAACTTCAGTCCGCGCGCGTCTGTTAAACTAAAATAAAATTAAACTAAAAAAATGCCTTATTGCGTGATAATTCACTGCAATAGTCTAAAAATTTCGAGCACCCAAAGGCCTGCCTTAACGTAACGTCAGCTGTGACGTCTACAAACCGTGATACATGCGTTATCTATGTAAATCTATATTTGTGGTGGGGACCGCTAAAGATCTAGAAGTATGTAAAGATTTGGGGAAGATCTTTTACCCTTTGTGACGAAATTCGTAAAATAAGAATTAAATAAGAAAGTGTCGATTGTTTCAGTTTTCATAGAGTTGTATAATAAAATTCCTTTTTTTAATAACAATATTGAAGTTTTATTACTGCACGTTGAAATTGTGGTAGAGATCAACCATTTCAACATCTTTATATATTGTTTCTTGAATAATTTCTTGGTATATTTATTATATTCAACCAGTGACAAGTACTTAAGAGATATAAAAGCAAACATTTTCTTTGCATAAAGTAGATGATAGTGAGAGATATTATGAAATTTTAATGGTGACAACATAAGACTGCATGCTTGCATAACCTGACCGCTGTGTGGTGGCGGTTCATTCAAAGAATACCACCGATCCGTCTCTTCCCTTGGGTGTCAACAACCAAACCGAGCACACGAGAACCCGGGCCCTCTGGGTCTGAAACCGGTGGCTTAGCTACTAGACCACAGAGGCGGTTAAAATATTTAAACAAGATTCCATTAAAAAGGTGTTCCTTAAGACTTATTATTTATACCATTAACATAAGGTAATAGGCGACTAACGGACTAAATACTGCACATACATTCAACAGCAAAGAGCGGCGATGTGCTCACCACCTGTTACGCTGAGAACATGTGCAGTTGTTATATGGTGAAACGTGGACATTAACAGAAGAATATTATGTCAGTGTCAAATCATACATTGTGGAAAAAAAGACCGTTGTTGGAGGAAAAGTACCCTTAATATTGATGATGGAAAATTTTACTGAAAGGAAACAAATTTATTTTCAAAAATAATTAAAACAGTATTTAAAAGGGGAATCGAACCGGTGAAATGTGATAAAAACATCCTGTATATTATGTTACCAACCGAAAGAGTCATTCATAAGGATCAATTTTTTTTAAACAACATAGTATCTTAAATTATAGAAAGACCAAGAAAAATAATGTTTTATTGTAAAGCTTACTTATTATCTAAAGAAAGTAGTTCACTACTTAACTTAGGAATTGCTCAAAATGAGACTCATTTTCACGTATGCACAGACGTATTTTTCGAATAAATTCGTTTCGTTCATTCATTATTCTAACGTTATATTTCGTAAAGGTTAACTATTTTTTTAAAAGAAATTGATCCTGTTGAATGACTCTTCCGGTTGGTATCATAAAATACAGGTTGTTTTTATTTGTCACATTTCACCGATTCGATTCCCGGCTCAAGCAGGTGATTTTTCAAAAATCTTTAAATGCAGTTTTAATTATGTTTGAAAATAAATTTGCCATCATTAATATTAAGAGGCTTTTCCTCCAACCACGGTCTTTTTTTCCACCATGTGTATAAACTTACATCTAAGTTATTCAACATTTTATAAAATTAAAAAACGAATGTGATGTTGGGATGTTTATACTCGTACCTATTAACTTACGTTTAAATATTATGTTATTGTAAAATAAGCAGATAGGGTAACTTAGCCAGTTATCGGCCACTTAAGCAAAGTTTCGTATTCAGAGCGATTTCTTACCATGACAGAGTAAACAAAAGTAAAGTAAAGAGATTTTTTTGAATCATTGAACTAAAACAATTTTCGTTTTCTAAGCTTTGTCTAAGAAAACATTGTGATTTATCTATAAAAAAATAAATCCCGAAAAGTTGCGATATTGCCGGCTATCGGCCACCTATTCTAGTTTTCGGCCGTATTTATGTTAGTTTTCGGCCATGTATTTTTAGTGCTTTTTTATTTTCTGTTTTGTGTAAATAAACATAATAATTATATAAATTATACTTCGTAACAAAAATGTTTGACTAATTACTCTTATTTCTATGGAAACAAGTCTCTTCTTATATTAAACATGGCCGAGAAGTAAATTTTAAAATCCAGTTTTCGGCCGTTTTTAAACATATGGCTGAAAACCAGATTCTTTATTCTTGGTTTTGGCCATTAAAATAATTTATTAGAAAAGGCCGGAATATCGATTTCACAGGTTGACATAACATGGTTTGTCTCATTAAATGTTATCACCGTTTTTTAATTTTCGTCTACATTAATTTTGCCTATGCCGAAAAACAGTGACAGTTTTCGGCTGTCATATAATAACTATTTTAAAAGTGTTTTTCTTGAAATACTTGTATTTTGTAAACATGCGGCCGTAAACTAAAACTTCAAATCAATTGAATTTAAAACCTTACCCAATTTTTTTAAAGTAACTATATACAATATTAGATATAATTAAATATATTTATTAGTTAGTCACCTTTCGGCCGGCTGGCCGAAAAGTAAAAGTTTCTCAAAATCGCATCTAGTTATCCGACCACCAAATAATTAATAATATACCAAATATTTAACCCATTTAAATAAAAATTATAATTAGTCAACTCATTTTCAGGATACATTGACAACATATTCATTTACCAAACCATATACAACGTTGTAACTTATCTTGCAAAAATTAGAACTCACTTTTTTTTTGCTAATTTAAATGCACATTTGTACTGCTTGACGTTCGAAGGCAAATTGCGGAAAAAAAAACTAAAAAGGTATAATGCTGCTAATTTAGGGAGATGTTGGGTACATTTGAAAATTTTAGGAGGCATCGTTTTTTAAAATGAGTGGACCTAAGATTTCTTATTATATGGATATAACTACATAATGGCCGAAAACCAGAGGGGGCCGGTAAACCGGCTAACTTACCCTATGCGAGAACAGAGAACATTGAACGGAAGCCCAGTCATTCCCGCGCTTCAATTGTGTAAGCGTCTATTATATTTTTCTATATTTCATTATAGAATAGTTTTATTACACGACACACGCGTGACACGCGTGGTCCAATCCAATAACCTTACTGAGGTAACAAATCCTATAAGTAACTATTATCGTTAGTCGGTATACCTACTCAAAACGGTTTTAATACAGTCGTGGTTTAGACAAAAAATAGTAGAGAATGTCTTATAGAAATACATAAAAAATTAAATAAACGTGGTTCAATATTTTTAATTTGGTTGTTAAAAGTTTTTTCCTATTTGTTACTTTTTTCGCGACATTAATATTTTCCTGTCAGTTGAGTTGTTATTATGTTATTGGCTTATTGAGCCATATTACACCTCGACTGTGATTTTTGCGTAAAATGGCCAATTTTGGCGTTCTTGATCTCAGAAACAAAAATACATTAACAATTTTGACTAATTGAATAGTGTAGAATGGCTATTGGCATAGTTCGTAGCGGCCTCGCATTTTGTTGCTTAACTTTTTAATTAAACCAACAAACCAATTACACCAAAATTGCAGAGAATATTCATAAATGCGCGATGGCACTTTTTTGAGCTCCTGGATTGAACTACTGTTCTAAACAAATGAAATAAAAAAAATAAAATGTTATCTCTTTTACAGTCGTATAGTTAGCGGCCTCGGAATTGTTAAATATCATTGATTTTATTTGGATTTTTGAAAATTCTATACTAAAAAACTTCGAAAGTCGTTTTAAGTTAACTCTGAATTTCTCCTATCTACGATAATATTATTGAGCAAGATTTATACCAGATTAATAGTTACATCATGAGAAATAAAGATTTTATAATAAGCATGCATTTATATATATTTCGATAAAAATGATAATGATAAATAAACTGCAAAATTACTACAAAATGCGATGCGCGGGCCGTCCGAACTCAGGTACTGCGCGAGCGAGTCTCGCAGAGTGGAGATTTGTAATAGGGCTCTTGATAAATTTATTAATATTTGATAGTACAGGAAAACATCTGTCTGCAGACGCATTACAACTATTCAGTGGGCGGAATTAGAGGAATGTCAATGCTATGCATTTTTGTCAATATCGTAATCATTTACAATGTGATTTTGAGCTGTTTTGTTTAATTGGCCAACACTCATGCACGTTTAAAAACACTTAACGGTAAATAATTCACCATTACCTTACATTCATATTTTACACCACACAAATTTTACGAAATAAAAGAAAATTGCAGTTATGACGAAGGCGTCAAAAGTAAGGACTTTATCACCAAAAATTTTGTGTTCCTTTATTTATTTACAGTTGATTGGACACTGAATCAGGAAGGCGGTTTATGTGTATCGGCAATTAGCAGAAGCTATGGCAAAAACACTGTTGCTTGTGGTAAATGATATTTCAAACTATTATTTAAAGTTTTTATGTAGCCTTTTTCAAATAGAGATAAAAATTATTTTATACCAACATTAATTTTATTTAGAACAAAATCTTTTTTTCTCAGGAGTTTAGTTTATGTGACACTTCGCTTTTTTATTTATTTTAAAATAGAGTTTGAAACAATGTTTGCTAATGTACTTACGTAAAATTTTACATAATACCTAGTTACAGTTAGTACAGCATATAGTAATAGTTTAAACACCCTTAATTTTTATTCGTTTTAATGAAATTAAGGGTGAAAGAACAAAAAAAAGTTTCATCTCTGTCGTCAGCTGACCGGTCAGTTTTTATGGGAGGTCGTATTTTTTTGTAATTTTTGCACATAGGTTTCTTGGGGAAAGTTGTTCAGTTTCATGGGTGGAACTCACCCTGAATTTCATTAAAACGAATAAAAATCAGGGGTGTATATAATTTTAACACAAATTTTGTTGCGAACAAAATTGAAATTGGAAAATGTTAAAAACACTTCCACTAGGAAGATTCGTACATGCACAATAATATTTTAATGTATTGATAATTCAATTTTGATAAATTTCGGCGGGCTGGATAAGAACCACGGTTATTGTTAATATTATTATTTTATACTGACGTTCCTATCGCTCCTATTGCAAGGGTCACAGGGTTTTGTCCGTGGTCACAGGGACCCTGTTGTTTTAGGTGTTTTATTTCTTTGCAATTTCTTGTATATTTGTCAGTATACTATACATATTTGTCCGCATAAATTGTAACTAGCTATATGATTATTATTTATTATTTTCAGGCCCTACTCATTCCGACACTATGTATAAACTGTAATACAAATAGTTTACTAAATAAATTCTACGGATTCTTGAATACCATTACAAAAATTGGATGCTATGGGTTCAACAAAACGAAGGTTTTGATCAATGAAGTGATTGATGCTGGAGTTGCCACTGGCAACTGGTTGAATAAGACACTGAGCCACCACTTACCTACAAAGACAACTACAAAAAAACCACAAAATAATGATGACAATAATGATAAAGATGATAATAATGATAATAAAAATGATAATGATGATAATAATGATACCAATGATAATAACAATAAAAGCGATGATAATAATAATGAAAGCAATGATAATAATAATGATAACAATGATAATAATGATAATGATGATAATAATGATAAACCATAAATAGAAAAATTGCCCCAGATCAACACCAACAGGCAGACTACTCAGTGGACTAGCGGTAGACTATTGCCTCGCTGGAGGCTTATTCGTTGATCCAGATAGCTGCCTCCATCAGTTTTTTTAGAATGGTCTTTAAAATGTGGTCCTAATGTCTCTATGTTAAACGGATGAAACATGAGATCTCCAGTCAGATTCTCATACTTGTGCCGTTTGAAGTTTCGCTTATTTGCAGCTGAGAAGCGCTGATGCTTGTTCTTGGAAGGTGGGACAGGGCAAGCGTATCGTAAGTACATGTTGCATCCCACTCAATTGATAAAGAGAGAGATAGAGAAATATTTATTGACACCCAAAAAATATTATGAAGCCTAAAAAAAATACAATTGTCAATCAGTACCCCGTCTATGCTTATGTTTTTGCGTTCGTAAAAAAAGTTTTTATGCTCTAATTGGAGTTGCTTGAAGTAGTCATGCTTTCTTTATTGTCTCTGCGGTGGTGGCACGTGCATCAGCTATGCGATTCTCTAAGCGACATCTGTGTCGCAGACGCTGCGCGCATAGCTGTGATCTGCTGTCTCTTTCCAATTCTATGAATATGAAAGAGACAGGGTCAATTCTCAGCGCTGCGGCAGCCGCTGCTACCAAGGCTTTAACTTAGAGAATCGCACAGCGGGTCGTTGCGTTCCCTAAAACATGGCTGAGCGAAGCCATGGCTGATTCACGTGTACCGTTCACGTTATGAACGGGTGCCGCCAGTGAAGGGGAATTTGCTTTTGCTCTATTGTATTATGTAGTAGTTATAGAATTACTTTTTGTTTTGTTTTATTGATACTGTAAAACATTGTTTAAATTGATGAATATCTCAACACTATTTACTTTTTACTTTGAAAGCCAAAGGCGCTCAACTTTTTCAACATTTTCCAATTTGTAATTTGTTCGCAACCAAAGAGTTAATGTTATATTTTATTTTATAACATAGCTTGCCATTGTCATAACTGATCTTTAATATTTGTAAAAATATTAAGATCGGATGTTGATGACGTAGTTGTTGACACTAAATGGGCGGCGCCTTTGGGTTTGGCAAAGTAAAAAGTAGGCTGTATACGTGTAAGTCTACGATAGCTTGACGAATACCTGTTTTTATTAGATATTCTTTTGAATGTTGTTGTGTTTGTCTTGTAATCTTCCTTCTATATGATAGGGCATTTTCCAATTTGTATTTGACGCTGTAAGAGAAAGGGAGAAATGAAATTCCCTTGCTGAGTTTCTTGCCGGTTCTTCTCAGTACAGGATCTCTCGCTAGACTAACGATGCGATGGCGTAGTGACATTCGTATGTGCTCATTATTGTAGCCTAAACTGAATAAATGATATTGAATTTTATTGAAATTGAGCCCGTCCCATCCTTCAAGGTACTACAGTCAAGTAGAGTTGCCAGATCAAATTGATAAAATGATCTAACATCAACTTTACTAACACATCCGTCATTGATATCACGCTCAGGGGGTGCATTGCTGATGATAGTGAATAATGAAACATCAATACAATAGATTCACGACATTAGAACAAACACTGTATTTTACCAAGTTTCGGACTTCCTCTACCTGACGCAACTTTTTCTTATGAAATTCTTTCATTGCCACTGGAGCCAAAATGAAAATATTTTCTAGCTCCACCGTGCTTCAAAAGAGACATAGAGCCGTTGGTTCTGGTAGTTGCAATAATGGCAGTCGTTAAACCCATGACAATATTCCCGTGTGCTGTTATCCATGTGGGAAGTCCTGTGCCCAGCAGTGGGACGTTTATAGGCTGATGATGATGATGATACCTTGAATACACAGTTATCCTTAAATAAGTCTTGTAGAAGACTCGGTGACTAATGTGTAGTTATTGAGCGGAGTAGCGTTGAGTAGGACCGATTCGTTGGTTGAGTTGGGTCTGATTCAATTCTTGGTATTGTGCGATTATCGTGATTTTGTACGGCCGTCACCTCCGCCGGACGGCGATTACCCAATTCACCACAGTCGGTGACAACGATGTTAGATAAATATAGGACATAAAAAAAAAAACTTATTCCTTTGATCATACATTACATATACAATTGCCTTGATCTTAGCTGCTTGATTTGTGGTCGATTGTGGAGGCTGTTCGGAATAAAAATATAATATTTTAATTACCTATTTTGAAGTGAATTCTGAAGTGAATAGTTTAGGTGCACTTGGTCTGCAGCGCTTCAAAATACCCCGATTGTGGAAGCGCACTTTACACCCGGGTACCTCGACTGCTGAGAAACTGCAATGGTAATCTTAGCTCTAACTGTTAGAACACAATAATGCTAGTAACATTGTTGTTATCATGCCAGATAAAATGGTGGTAGCTGGCCAACTATTGCAATGGAATTTCTTTTTCTAAGTGTACTTCGGAGATTTCGATAGCGTAGCTTGGGTTTATGATCGTTAATCAGCATTTTACAGGCACGGTGACTCGATTTCAAGACGTAGGCTTGAACCGAGCTGTGAACGTTAATAAGTTGAGGAGGTCTAAAAATACTACATAATATTATTCTAAGTAACAAGTAAACCAACTTTTGCTTATATAGAGCTCATTAACTCATCTAGTTTACTAGAGTCCTGGTTTCAAGTAACAACTAACAACTAAAGGCCGTTTCAAATATTGCTTTAATTTTAAAACTAAAAACTTGAGATTTCTAGATTTTTTTTGACACTTTTTTTGGCGCAACTGTCAACGTCAAATTTGACAGAATCGAGCATAGACTATGCGATATTTTGCAATAACAATATATAAGATGTACCACAGAACCGAAATAACCAAACTTGTTTATACTAAAGTAGTCTGTAAGTCTATGAAAACACGGTACAAAGTCAAGTGTGTTTTTGTAGGTGCGGTCTCATGCGACCGCTTGGGGCCTGAGGGGTTGGTTAAGCTATGTGCAAAACTGTTTTCTTTCTTTATTATTGAAAATTTTGCATTCACAATGCTATATAGATAACGGATAAAATGTTTACTACCACTCGAGCTTCCTGAGACTGGTTGATTTTTTTCTAGTAAACATTTTATCTGTTTATTTCTGTTTTTTATGTGAATGTTTCTTTAAGAAAAATAAAAGTTTTCATAAAACCATTCTGAAACGTCATTCCCGAATGACACCGAGGCGGCAGCGAGGAATGGAGCGACGACTATGACCTGTGTTCATAGACACTGACATTTATATGGCACTCATACACATCGCAATCCGCGGGTTTAGGGGTCTGGGGTACCCCGCGAGCTATATGATCACTTTGTATCCCACCCCACTCCTCCGAGAGTCCAACGGCATGTTCTTCCTCTTCAGGTGCCTTCTCCTACCGGAGGTCGGCTATCATTATAGACACTGGGCTCGTAAAGGTGCAGCTCGGAAGACTTGACTAGTACTCCAATTGTACCAGTCGGCCAAGTTCTGAAGCCATTGTTTCTTCTTACGATCATGTCTTCTGCGGCCGTGTGTTTTATCTCGTAAGCAGTATGAGTTGTAGGAGATTGTTATTGATTGCTGCGCATGATGTGACCGAAATACTGCAGCTTTCTCCGTTTTATTGTTTTCAGGAGTTTCAGGCATGTCGTTCTTTATTTTATCCGTCCACTATACTTTTAGAACCTGTTTTTCTTATACATCCAAATTATATTCAACGGCACGGGGGCGATACCCACTAAAAACAAAATTAGTACGTACCCAACGATTTTGGAGGTTGTTTTCATACCACGAACCGAAGGCACCGACTCCCGAACCCCGCGGCAGTTCACCAAGGGGGGTACATTTGACCAACTACAGAACTTGACCAATATTACATTTGACTAATGTCTTAACTCTCATCCAGTTTACGGTCAACCATGGTCATCCTAACCGAACCTCAGGAGGTGCCGCCGTCAGCCCAGCGTGGCAATCGCGTCGTACGTGTCCAATCAATACTATTTATAGTGATGGTGCATTTAAAGTATTTCGCCCATTTATTGGCAGACATAATTTAAAATGATAATATTTTGTTCAGTGGTAGAATTCTGCCCTGAGTTGACTGGATGGCTTCCACGCTGATAGCTATTTATAGAGGCAAATAGTATTGTTATGATGTGTACTGATTTAAGGGTGCAATCCAATGAGGTATCAACAGGGTATAATAACTAAAGCTTCAGAGATCCGTAGTGAAGCTAGCGTCCATGGGTTGCGCTTTTCATCAATTGGGCCGTAGGTAAGCTCGTTTACCAGCCCAATAACATTGTTATTGTATATTATAAAAACGTTAATCGGAAGATCATGAAGACCTTGGATCCTGATGATCTTGCTTTCGGACGATAACAATACAACTTGTAATGATTAAATGATAATACACTTTATGATGAAAGTGGTAGCTAGCCAAGCAAACTTTAAACCCCTGTACCTTACCTGACATTTATCAGGGAATGTAGGACCACTGTCTGAGTTCCGTGGAACACAACAACACACATAGTCACTGCGGAATAAGAAATTAATGTAAAATCAAAATCGCAGCCAACAATAAACAAACACAAATAAAGGTTGAATGGCACGTGTAACACCGTAGAAAATTGTAAAATAGAGTTCTGTTAAAACAATTCGATAACCCTACTATGTGTAGTACATATAACATGACGAAGCGATTGCTAAAGAATTGGTGCACAGTTTTTTTATTGGTATTATTATTTATTTATTATTAGCCTTACAACCAGACTTTGTCTGCGTGAAAAAGTAGCCCGTAAGTGGCCTTTAACTACTTCTTGGTGAAAAATCACCTCATCCGTTGCCTCGATTTATTGGAAGGTCAAGAACTGACAGGAAACACATTGTTTGATATTATCATCAACATGTAAGTGTCTTCTGATAGTTTCTAAGGCTCACGAGTCGTAGATAGGTAACACCGAACAGTGGAGGTAACCAAAGAAACAACTCGCAAACCTCAGCATAAGGTATAGTCACAGAACAGAAGAGAGAGGTTTCTGTGCGTGTAGTAGTGGTTACTGGTCACAATTTGCGGGTTGTTAGATTGTTTGCAGACCATTTCTTAACGAACTGCGTGTTTCTCTATAAATACTTTAATTTACTGATCACGCGTAACATTTTTAACATTATCAATGTACCTAGGTACTAGTAAAATCTCGGTATGACAAGGACAAATTTGCAAAGTTTCAGAAAGGTACAAAAACAGTAACAATAAACGAGGCTATTTCCTTCTTTCAAACGGTGACTCAAATACTTTGTGCGCAGCCCTCGAGAGTTGGACTTATCATGGCTCATTGTCCCCTATTTTGTTCGGCTGAGAGATTACTGCGACACACGTGGTTGTCCGAGACAAATTCGAGCCTTCCTGCCAATCCTTGCGCTCCAGTAGAGAGCGGATCATCGCGTAGCCAACACACTTTCGCGAGAAGCCCACTTTCATTTGGAAATTTATTTTAAACAATGGATTATCGGCTGACGATATTCTTCTGTTTAGTGAGTATTATTTTCCTATTTGCTTAGTACCGTACGTTATCGATATTCCGCAAACATTCTGGTTTCGTAAATTTTAGGTACGAGAAGTTTGTCAAATATTATACTACCGCGACCACTATTTATGAATGTTCGTCCGATTAAATGGCGCGCGATCAATTATTTAGAGAGTTCCTTTAAAGGCGTAGGTAATTATTGACTTCATTAACAACGGCAGAGATTCCGCGTTCGATTCCTAGTGATTAGATATATTCGTGGACTTGATTTAGTTGATCGTAGAGCTTGTTTTTAAGACTTCTGTTCTTTCCTCTTTCGCTATTACTTACAACAATGTTAGTAGCAATATTGTATTCCGACACTTTATAAGGATTGCCAGTTCCTCAGTAGTAGAAGATTCTGGGTATATTCTGATACCTTACCATAAGGTAAGACGAATGCCATGCGCTTTCACATTATTAAATAAAAAAAAACTATAATAAGCGGGACTAAAGTCATGGGTGTCGTGGTGGGTGGTTTGTGTCGCGTAGCGGTGAAAGAATACTACCACCCTCTCTCTTCCCTGCGTAAAAGGCGACTAACGGACTAAAGACTTCACATATATCCAACAATATAGAACTTCCATGGGCTCACCAACTGTCACGTTGAGCACAAATGCAGTCGCTATTTGGTGAAAAGTGAACCATGGTAGAGGACTGCTTTTGCTGTCCTCATTACCTAGTCTTTGACTAACCCTTCGGGGATAATAGTCGTGACTAAATGTATGTATGTAAAGTCAAGGGACTAAAATACGAATGACCCAAACGTTCTAATTGGCCCAGCACATTTATTGAGCTAGCATCAGCATTGGAAAAGTTGCTTATCTCATAAGAACACGTAAGAGACTTACGGCACCAGAACTCTTCCCGATATGCTGTTATCGCTAAAACATTAACAATGTGCTCCGATTTATTGGAGAAAGAGGAAAATTAATAACAAAGACAAAAATAGCAACTAGAAGCACTTACAAAAGGAAGTTGTTGTTTAGTAAAGTGCTCGAGTGTGTGCGTGTTTGTGTGTAGGATGTGCGTACACCCGATATTACTATAGGTACCAATGCCCCAAGCACGAACCATAATGGTACTAGTTAAGGTAATCGTAATCGTATTATATTGTATGAAAACCATAAAGTTAGTAAACCTTTTTCATACAAAATAATACGATTACCTTAACTAGTACCATAATGGTTCGTGCTTGTACGAACAAACATTTTTGTATGAATTCTAGTTTCTAGCCCTTCTATTCCTTATACGACGAAACTAATAACAGAAAAACAATAATAGATAGATGGACAGATAGACTCACGGGTGTGTGTGTGAAAATATGCGTGTGTTAAGCTGTAGGGCATAAATATATCTTCCGATTCGATGTAGTTAGGTTTGCAAATAATTAGTTAATAGATCATAGGGATATTGACTAGATTATAGATGTTATACCTGTGTAGCGGCACTATTACTATGAAAAGGTTTCCTAAAACTGTATTTCCTTGCGCTTAGAAGGGCACTTTGCCCGCAATTTTTTTCGCCCCGCACACTGGGCCGGGATTGTAGTGTCTTTTTGGACCGATCTCTTAAGCTCTGATAATCTTAGTCTATTATGATTGTGTTACCCACTTTAATTCTCAATAATCTCTACATTACTGACTAGACATCATCTTGCCCGATGCGTTGTCAACATCCTCCCACATTTGGATAACATAAACATTTTAAAGATATTTTATTTTTAAAGGTCTTAATCATCGCGGTGTCAGCGTACCCGTCTCAAGAGAACGATGAGAGGATGAAGCGTGACGTCATGGAGTCTATGAAGAGCGCATGGAATGACGTAGTGAAGACGCTGAGCGACGCCGGGGACGCCGTGGTACATGTCTTCAAGCCCACAGAGAAGAGCGTTCTTGACAAAATGGCGGACACCGTCAAAAATATAGGGCAGTAACAATGTACTGGCTGGTGAATTTGAGACGGACGTAAATTTATAGTAATGTAGAAATAATTGAATAACGCATTTGATGCTTCGACGAAACTGAGTTTAAAACAGGGTAAAGTTTGAAGTAAAAAAAATAGCTCGGACATGTTTTAACCAATGAATCTAATCAATGTCGTGGAGTAAGGTACTAGTAATTGGTCTGAATATAGCCATTACAGTAACAATTTACAAATGGACGCTACTCGAATCAAGTCGAATCGTCTTTAATTAGAATAAAAGGTCACAGATGATAGGCTGTACTTTAGCGACTGTACATGGGCTCAGCGTGACAGGTGGTGAGCCTATCGCCGCTCTATGCTGTTCGATGCGTGTGCAGTCATTAATCCGTTAGTCGCCTTTTACGACACCCAAGGGAAGAGAAGGGGTGGTAGTATTCTTTCACCGCTACGCGATACGATTATTTAAGTTATAATTTTTATTATTCAGCCTGGCTTCACCCGCAGCTGCGCAAAGGCCTTCTAACCCTATTTCCACTTTTCACGGCTTAAGGGGAGGTATTTCGAGCGCTTCCCTCTCGTTCTCTCGACAGTACAACGGTAAGGGACGGGTATAACAGCGAAGCGGCGCGAATAATCGCGTTTTATATTTTAAAAAATTGATAGATGTAATAAATAAAAAACCATCGGTTATAACAACTCAAGTTATTTACGAGCTTCATTTTGGTAAATGACTCATAATATCAAATCACTTATTTTAAGAATAAAACCTGGAAAAGAAGATAAAATGATACAAAAATATGTAACTTTGTGAATTTATTCTATCGAGCCAACTTTAAAAAATCGTGTTTCCATCGGGTGTATTTCACAGAATAAAGCCTCAACAATATTTCATAATTTTCGCAGATTTTAATTTTATTGTTTACTACTTCAAAAAGTAATTCTAAGAACGTGTTATTTTAATTTTTCACTAACAGTTCTTCCAATAAAAGTCCAGCTCGTGCCGCCATCTCCTTTTAGGAATGAGGCTACGTTTTCACAGTTTTAAAAGCATAATATACAGTAATAACTACTGTGACGTTGTCTAACGTTGTTAGATGTTAGAATGTTGCTAAACAATAAACCGCAGTACTTTAGTTAGGCTTCATATTATTTAACGCCATGTTTTCTTTCGCACTATTGATTAGTAAAGTTTTCACAGTGTGTATTGCTCCGTCGAGTCCGTAGGAGTAATTTATATTATGTTACGGAGCAGAGGCACACTCCGTAGAATGATTTCAATCATTTTCATTATAGATAAGAAACTGATTTCAACACTTTAAAAACGATTTTTTTAATAAACAATATGTTAGTAATTTTGTTATGTAATGATGTGATGTAATAGAAGTAGCACGTTTTATGATATAGTAATCTTTATTGATAATAGTTTATTTGAACAGTTGTGTAGTATATAACTTTGAATTGATCGAAACGAGTTTCTTCACATTTTGTTTAGTCTTGACGTTTCTTATTGCAACATAGCTAATACTTTGATAATGTAGAGAAGCCTTACATTTTTTACAATTTTTTGTTTACTTTTTCGCATTAGGCAAGCGAGTGGCGCATGCACAAATGTGTTTCGAATTTAACTCTCTTCTTATCGTGGTTACACGTCTGAAATGCGAGCCTTTTTTTAAAATTTATGACGCACTTACCTTCTGTGCAGGCCCTTGTTCGTACAAGGCGAATAATTTAGTCAAGTGGCTAACATTGCTTCTCTAGCTTGAATATTCTAAAATTAGTTTTAGTTATGCAAAGCGTCAAGTGCCTATAGTTAGTTTGAATTCACCATTCGATCAAGTAAACGTACCTATACTACAATTTGTAATAATTTGTATGGCATCGGAGCAGTATTAAATAAGTTAGTTGATACGTCGGCGTCGGTAGTCTAGCGGATAGATGCTCGGATTGAACGCGAGATATCGTGGTTCAATCCCCATAGCTCCGTTGGACTACTGACGTGAACCCACTCCGACACTGTCATTTAGATTTAATAGGATGGGTTAACAGGACTATTATTAATGTGTTAATCTTGGATCAGTCTTGGAATTTTTTTTGACGCTAACTGTCAACGTCAAATTTGACAGAACCGAGCATAGACTATGCTATATTTTGCGATAACAATACATAAGATGAACCACAGAACCGAAATAACCAAACTTGTTTATACTAAAGTAGTCTGAAGTGTATGAAAACACGGTACAAAGGCAAGTGTGTTTTTGTTGGTGCGGTCTCATGCGACCGCTTGGGGTTTGAGGGGTGCGCACATTAATAATAACCTCTTTTTTAAATAAAGAACGAATAAACGTTACACGATTTGGCGCTGAATGACGTTACTTCAATCCCATACAAATTGTAATTAATTTTTTTTTTTGAAAATGATCAATTTGTCTGTTGGATAGTCTACTTTGTGTCAAATTGCTAACTCTATTAGCTCCTTTTATGTCACAAACACTCCGGTAAATAATACTTACTCGGCAACGGTATTGGTCACGTAATTTGCAATTGAAGAACACGTTCGATGCCTTGTTGCGCAAAATCTTCAGAGAAATCTGTATGAGATAGAGATGCATTGCAACACTGTGTAGGTTGCATGCGTTGCATAAAAACAGGTTCGTAGTTTCATACATACATCAGGTTCTTCGATATTAATAATAATGTAGGATATTAGTTGGTAATGCATTTTGGTAATACAGGGGTAAAATTAATTAAGGTAATAAAGTTTTTAACAATACATTTGGAGTTTATTTTCATTGGTTTTCTACTAAAATAAAAAATGTTCTTAATTATAGTGCTTATAGCTGCTATACACAGGCCGTGATTTGTATATTATGTGCTGAAAATATCAGTAAGGTACACAAGGTCACATACACAAATAAAATGTTTAGCGGGGTTTCATTGCTGTTGTGTTTATGTATACAATATACATAAGGTATCCTAGACATACCTTTTTACGTAAGTACCCGACAAATCTCGAAAAGGTATGCTTATGATATTTATTTATACTAAGCAGTTTGCATTGAACTTTAAACAGATTTCTGAGTATGTAGCGCGAAAGTGTAAATTATTATAAGTAAGTATGACAATTTTGACTTAATTACTATATCTTTATTATTGAAATTTTGCATTCACAATGCTATAAGTATAGATATAGGATAAAATGTTTACTAGAAAAAAACAACCTGTCTCAGGAAAGCTTTTTTTTTATTTGTTAAATCAAAATTTCAATAATAATGATATTTATAAGCAATTACGACTTTATCGATTGTTAAATACTTGCAATAGTATTTCTTTCAGATGTGAGGGTAGACTTCACAGTGACGTAATACGGCTGGCTTGCAGCGTATCAACTACTAGAAAAAATTCAACGAGTCTTCTGGGGTCTCGGTAGCTTAGCGGTTAGAGCAGTGGACCGGCAATCCAAAGGTCACGGGTTCGAATCCCGTTCGAGCTTTCCTGAGACTGGTTGTTTTTTTTCTAGTAAACATTTTATCCTTAATTACTATACTTAAGTTAGGTATTCATGACTGAAGAATAACAACAACTAACAGACATCGTGCAATTAAATACATAGTAGGTACACATTTGCCGTATATCGTGAAGATCAAAGGTAAGCAAATAAGTTAAAACACTTTGTCGTCCTCTGTGGTGAGCACGCCGGTTCTGGCGATCAGGATGGCGTCGCGTCATCTCTGAGGTCACGGATTCCCGGTCGGGTTAATTTAGAAACATCTGTTTTTCAAAATTGATTTCGGGTCCGGTGATTTTCTATGTTTATGTATTTTTATTATAGCCGGCGTCTGTGTACACAAACTATTTAAAATTACACAAAAAGACTAGGTGTCTTCGCCAAAGGAGATCATTCGGGCTCCATACATTTTTGGGCCTTTTCTGAAAGTGCCGGCCAACAAAAAAAAAATAGTAGGAATTGTTAGAACTAGCCATTTGGAGTATTAGTTAATATGGCACAAAAGTTGTAGGATTGCTCTGCGCCAAGTTATACAAGTTCGATGATTCATAATTTTCATACATTTATTGATTTCTGAAAGTGCTGGGACTGGTAAACATAAAATAATGATAGATATTGCTAGAACTAATGATCTGGAGCAATTGTCTGTGCTGTGGGGTTATCATCTGTTCTGTTTATACAAAAAAAATTTAGGAATCAATAAATGTACGAAAATGATGAATCTTCGAACTTGTATAACTTGGCTCGGAGCAATCCTACAACTTTTGTGCCATATTAACTATTTCTCCAAATGGCTAGTTCTAACAATACGTACCATTTTTTTTGTTGGCCGGCACTTTCAGAAAAGGCCCAAAAAGAATGATGTCCTTTGCGCCAAAAACCACGTGTCATGCTGACGTTACCGTGTGCACCGATATTGCTCGCGAAAACGTATCACGTAGAAATGCACTGATTAACGGCCTCAGACAAAGATCACAATTGTCTATGGCCTTAGATCACGTTGATGCTGCGGTGATGGATGTTTATGTGATACAAATTACAGATAAGTACCTATGTCACATAATTTATAACTGGGATGTATTTTAACACTTTAACAGGCACAACAATGTCATGTTGAATTTTTACGTTGTATTTCGACCTTATTACAAGAGAATAGAGTTAACAATATGGCATACAATTAACACTTCGAACTCGCCACTAAAGACAATAGAAATTCTAATTCATTGTGCACTAATCAGTGTGCAGCCGCAGTTTAAAGTTTAATAGACAGAGCCCTAGAAAGGGTTAAAATCTTTTATAGCGTTCAATGAATGTGTAACAAAAAAGTTCCATCACGAAACCTATTTGGTAGTAGCATATATATAGTATGAAGAAGTATCTCAACCGTACAAAACTCTCAATGAAGCACTTTACACCATTGGTTATTAGCTAAATACAACAGTTTCTTTTGTGTAGTAGGTATATTGCGTCACTCAAACGTCGCTGTGATAAGCGGCATTGTTGTCCACCTCAACAATGCCATCCTTGTAATGTATATCGGCGGTGCTGTCGTTGAATATCTCTATCAGTTTGTCGGTACCCGTGTCCATCTTATGCACGGGACTCTCGGGGTAATCTGGTCTCATTTCGTATTCATCCTTCTGCTTGTGACGTGAAGGCAATATGAAGATACCAGCGGTAACACCTTTCTTCTCCACTTTTTCCATGTTTTCCTGTTCCATCGCTTGCTCTAAATGCCTGTGTTTCAGATCTGATATGTTGTACTGATAATACTCCGACTTATGTCGCTCCCTCACGAACATGCAGTATACCATCCATATCACAACCAATGCTGCCTGTGGAATAAACAACGAGCGACGTCACAATTTTATGATAACTCGAACTAAATGAAGAGGTAGTACAGTAAGGCAGTTGCGTAATTTACAAAAACGTTTCTTCATTTGACAGTTTTATATTTAAGACTGTTCTTGACATCGTACTGCTTCGTAGTAAAGCATCATTGATTGATAGCAATCAAATGAATGAGATGTTCATGTACGTTAGTTACTATTACGAGACTAGCGCGCTGCAGTATCTATAAAAGGTACTTCTAGTTGGAAATACCAGAAATGTTTGTTTGTTTGTAAATAGACTACTGATGTTTAAGACATTTGTCAAACCACATGTTTTGCAAATAAATGATTGATTGATTGACTGAGTTTATTATTTGCAAGTTGATGAAAGCAAGTCTGTTGATTCCCAGTAGTGCAGCAAACATTTTTGTATGGATTCTAGTTTCTAGCCCTTTATTCCTTACACGACGAATCTAATAACAGAAAAACAAAAATAGATAGATTGACAGATATGGACTGTGTGTGTGCGAAAAGTGTGTGTGCGTGTGTTAAGCTGAAAGTCTGTAATGCAAAGAAGTGCCGCAAATATTATTCTACCATGAATACCTCCACTAATCCCATTAGTCCTGTCCTGTCTGACATGATACAACTTTAACGCTACTATGGAAATACACCTTAAAAAATACACAGACTTACTGACGTTTACAAAAGATACACCATGATCTGTGGACTACTAGGTATAATGGCGGAACCGTTTCGAACACACCCACAAGTCATTATACTGTCAGTAGCTTACACAATATTATCCTAAACCGTCTAGAAGCATCGTAAGGCCAGGTTTCCACTGAGGCGGAGCTGAGCGGAGCGGAGCTGAATTGACCAATCACGATGGTCGAAATCTCCGCTCCACAAGATTTCGAGCATCGTGATTGGTTAATTTAGCTCCGCTCCGCTCAGCTCCGCTTCAGTGGAAACGCACCCTTAAGCACGTCAGTTACCAACACGATTGCGAAACCCGTGTTAAACACTTAAAACGTGGTGCCACTAGGCACAATAGAAATTCTGTTCAATAAGCACTGACCAGTGCGCGCCCGCAGTTGAAAGGTTAAAGCATGTTAAGGTAGTAGTTAACTTACCAATACGAGAGCGCAGATCAGGCCGGCTATGTAGACGCTCATTTTTTTCCCAAATTAAAACTTTTTAGTGTACAGACGTTGCAGCTAACGAGGCTAGATTGGAACAGTCGCGATCGGCGCGCCGTACGTCGGTCGCGTTCAATTAATGTCACTGCTTCAGTTCGTGATGTCACCAGTATCTTTCATTGAACGGAATGCGATGGTGCTAACAAGGGTTTTGTGACCAACCTAACGGAGCTGGGCGGACACCTTGGTGGCTGAGTGTTTAAGACGTAACACTAAGTGGAAGTGGCATGCAAAATTCTCATACAAAACACAGATCTAAAACAGAAAAACGACGTTTCGTAGTCCCTGTTTCCTCCTTTAGAACTGGACCAATTTTTATGTTTAGATCTAAAACTGGAAAACGATGCTTCGTAGTCCCCTGTTTCGTTGTTGTCCTACAGAACTGGACCAATTTTTATGTTTTTATAAGCATCGGTTAAAGAAAGAGATTTTCTACGTCTGTATGTTTAATTTTTTAGCATTAAGTCATTTATTTAACAACAAGAAGCCTTCAGAATTTAGCGAAATCACTCCGTTTTAAGCCGTTTTCAGAAACATTAATTGGCTTTTTAAAAAAAAAGATATTAAAAATTTCTTTCTTTATCAGATGCTGAAAAAGTAAAAAAAAATATGCAGTTCTGAAGGAGGAAACAGGGGACTACGAAACGTCGTTTTTCTGTTTTAGATCTGTTGTTCGTATGAGAATTTTGCATGCCACTTCCACGTAGTGATTCCTCTTAAGCTCTCGGCCCGATACAGGAGGTCTGCGGTTCAATCCTCAGGGTCAGGCAAAGTGTGTTTCGGATGTTACGATGCATACGACTAGCCCCAGTTTGTGATCTCAAAACTGCCTTTGACAAGCGATTAAATGGAGGCCATTGCCTAGCAGTGGGACAGTATACAGGGTGTTTCTTGTAAGGTGTCAAGCCGATGCGTAGTGATAGGGGACTACCACACCTATCTATTGAACCCCCATGTATGTTCATCGATTTTTGGTAGTTTTCGAGCTATAACTGTTTTTATTTTCTAAGTATTTTATTACAAAATCAGTTTAAATAATATTTTTGTAACTTGTATTGACATTAGGGACATGATTACTTAGTTAAAGAAAAAAGTGCACTGAAATTTCTACGCAAAAAAAGATACTTACTTATGCTTAAAAAAAATAAAGTCATGCGTCATAAAATACTTACTTAGAAAATAACAAAAAAATAGCTCGTAAACTACCAAAAACCGCTGAACATACATGGGGGTTCAATAAACAGGTATGGTACTTTCTTATCACCACACAACGGCTTGACACCTTACAAGAAACACCCTGTATATGTTATTTATAATTAACTTTTTTATAAATAAGGATCCTATGAAATCCTCAGTCCAGCAGACACATTTTTATTATTTACTCATTTTCTAACAATGTATTCTTTATATCACTCACGCAAAGTACTTGCTTGTTAACTTGGTAATAATATACAGCTCGCCTTTGTTCACAGAACGGTACTTATTCATATAAAAGGTCACTTTATCAAATGACAAATTTCTCAGAATGAACAATTCTTACAATGCAAAAGCACACCCGACTGAAAGATGAGAATTAGTGGTCTCGAGTTAGTAATATATAAACGACTTAAAAAAAGTAAATTTCGATTACATACTTCATCATTAGCCAGACGTCCTACTGCTGGGCACAGGCCTCCCACGTGAACATTAGCACGTGGGGATATTGGGCCATAACGCACCATGGTAGCCCAATGCGGGTTGGTGGGTTTTAACGACTGCCTCTTACGACAAAATCCGGGACCAACGGCTTAACGTGCTTCGGAGCACGGAGGAAGCTCGAGATGTTTTTAATTGGTCACCCATCCAGCGACCCGGCATTGCGAAAGTTGCTTAGCGGGCAAGATCGCAAGTCGAACGCGCTAGCCGCTGCGCCATCGAGCTCCTTACATACTTACCTCAGATTACCTACCTTATCTTACATTCTTTCTTAGATTACATAAAAATAGATGCACAATCGACTCTAAAAACGGTTTATTCCCAAAGGTCCACGACTCCAATTGTTCTTCTATTCCCACTGAATCCATGAAATTTTAAAATATATTTTAAAACTTTCATATATGAATTCCCAATGGGTCCACGAGACTTATCCGAAGTACAATCAACAAAAACGATACAAGAGGGTATGTGCTATTATTTTGTAGTGCAGAAAAACAACAACTTGTACGTATGAATAATGTCTATCCTTTCATAACCCATCTTTAAAATACTTTTAATGCTGATTGTACCAAACATTCTCATGGCCCTGCTGAGAAAGAAAAAAAACTAAAAATTGTTTGAAAACAATAGAGTTATCCAGGACCTTTGGATATAATATAATATAATATATCCTCCCTAAAAACGTCTGCACAAAAAGAGGACCTAGCGAGATGTTTGGGTACTCCTTTCGTGTAGTAGTGTGCAAGCTAAGTAATTGTCAAAATGGCGAAGAGCCCCCTCAGAAATTGCGATTCCGTCAAAACCTAGGATATAATAAAATTGATACATACACACATAATCACGACTATACCGAAGGGTTAGTCAGAGACTACACGGAAAGAAATTATTAGTTGGGTTTACCATATTTCAATAAAATTTTAGGGTTAATATAGCACCTACTCTTGAGTTTTGTTGAATAAACAAAAACTGTATTGTTGATCAGTTACGGTAATTTGAACTTATTACATATGTATTTTGTTGTTTTAACGTATTTATGTTGTAAATTTAACTTTAAAAATGGTTATTTCAACAACTTGAACAGTAAAATCAACAAATATCTATTGAATTATGCATGAATTGTTACGCCAACATGTACAAATAGGTAAAAACAACTGTTTTCATATCAACAAAAACTTTTCTGTGAAAACAACAATTTGTTCATGTTGCTATATCCCATCACTTTGTTAATTCAACTAATGTGTCGCCAACCCGTGCAAAATCAACCTTTTTGTTCTTTCAGTGTAGGCAATGAGGACCACAAAAGCAGTCCTCGGCCATAATCCAGGGTCCATCAATTAACAACTGCACGTGTTGTCGTGACAGGTGGTGAGATCATCGCCGCTCTATGCTGTTGGATGTATGTGCAGTGTTTAGTCTGTTAGTCGCCTTTGACGACACCCAAGGGAAGAAGGGGTGTAGTATTAAATCACCGCTACGCGACTCGGTTAATAAAATTGATCCTAGGCTAAAACACATAGGTAAATTTCTTGAATTATATAGACATGTTTAAAGTCAAAGATATGCCTACGTCAAATGTACTCGTTTAATATGTCAAAACTGCCACTACTTATTCCTCATAGGAATGTGTATCTAGTTTTACCATTGAAAATGGTTATCAGATGCAAGTCGCCTGAGACGTATTTTTAGCCGCTCCGAGAATTTTGGGAGGATCGAGAATATGTGAATAGTAGCTACCAAGAGTTGAGGAATTTATCGAGACACGTGTGAATGTTTGAATTTTGAAAATCGGTTTTTTGGAATTTTGTGAAATGTAAAAAAATCGGGTTTTTGGGGGGTATTTGTTAAGTAAATTGTAAATATTTCGAAAACAAAATTGACTTAAGAAAAAAATTAAAAAGCCGGGTCCTAGGGTACCTACCTATTAGTTTACCTACAAAATGGCGCAAAAATTTTAAAAATCAGTGAATAATTTGTGACCTGTAAGGTGGCCCCTTTAGATTTGGAATTGTAGAAAAACGTGTATTTCCGTATATAAAAGTGATGTAGCTTATATGATTATTGACCGCTCGTCATGATGCAGGCGAGAAGAGCATTCGAGTTGGAATTTCGAAAATCTCTTTTTCTTTTACAATCCAAGTAAAATTCATCGGACGCCTTGGCGCCCGATGAATGAATTTCATTAAGGTTGTAAAAGAAAAGAAAATATTATTCTCTGTGTTGTGCAGTGTTGTAATTCGACTTGTAAGTAAGGGGCCGTCCATTAATCACGTGCGTGAGGCTCAAAAGGGGGGGAGGGGGCTTGGCAAAAATCACGAAATATCACAAGGGGGGAGGAGGGGTGTAGTAAGATATCACGTGTATTTATTTTTTCGTCAAACGCCGATTTTTAATTACCGTAAACGACGTGTAGTGTGACCTGAAAAAAAAACAACCTGCAACCTTACTGTCTACGTAGACATTTGTAACATGGTCCCTAATTTTCTAAAATAAAATTAGATTATACTTTATACTTGTACTTATTTAAAGATATTTTAAAAATTTTAAGATTCCTTGTAGGCACTAAAAAATACACGTGATTTTGGGTAAGGGGGTTGGGGAGTAGTCCTAAACCTCACCACGTATCACGAAGGGGGAGGGGGAGTTAAAAAACGCATAAAAAAACATCACGTGATTAATGGACGGCCCCTAATGTAGTTGTGTAATTTTAGGGAACTACTTAATTCTCAATAAAAAATACTTATTATTCAACTTGTAATGTGTTATTCAAAATAAAAAAAATTTTTTTTCGTAAATTTTTGTATTCATTTTTAATGCTCCAATTCTTGCGGGGACTGCGAAATCTGATCAAAGCTGGTAAATGATGAAATAAGGCAGTGACACATAGGAGATATTTCTTATAAGCTCTTCCAGCGAGTCCCGATTCAGTCTGCGATGCAGTCAGTGATACGTTCGCTGACCGATTTCAAATTTACGTACGCATGGTAGCTACTCGTACTACAGAGAAACAGTCGCGATACAAATGGTTGAAGTCATGAGTATTGTTTCCCTCACCTTATATCGACCAGTCGCCCTAATTATACAGATTGTTTGTAATAGGCAATAGCTTTATAACCCTACTACTACTAATACTCTAAGATTGCGAAAAGAATCAGCTGTTCCAAACTGCAAAATATCATTCGACCTAAATGTAAGGAAAAGCTGTTTATTTCGCATTATTTGAGTGGCTCTCATACCCTACAAAATAAATAGCTGTTCGTTGCACTTAGAATTGCTCGTTGGCTCCAAACATCCTGTAATATCCAAACTTAAGACACAGGAAGTCACTGAGAACGAGTACCTACAACACAATCGGTCGTTTAGTACGTCTCTTTAAATTTGATTATTAGGTGCCACTGATTTAATAGGCCACCTTGACCCAACGATTATGGAATATAGGACGCGTCTACTAGACGGAAACCACTCTGTCATGATTTGATCCAGTACACACGCACTGGGCGACTAGTCTCAGAGTAGGGTCACCAAAATAAAAAATACATACACACATCCATAATCACAACTATTATCCCCGAAGGGTTAATCAGAGACTAGTCTATGAGCAACGCATAAGCAGTCCGTTGCCATAGTCCATATTTTTACCAAATAGCGACTGCACATTGTGCTCAGCGTGACAGGAGGTGAGCCCATCGCCGTTCTATGCTGTTAGAAGTATGATGTGCAGTCTTTATTCCGGTAGTCGCCTTTTATGACATTTGGATGTCCAAAGGAAGAGAGGGGGTGGTAGTATTCTTTCACCGCTACGCAATACGATTAAATAAAATAAAATATTTATCTTATTGGCAACGAAGATACTACTTGCCATTGAATTTGGGCCAGCGTGGTGAGTTTTGGGCATTTTGGCCCAATCTCTTCATGCGGTTGTGTATGTGCTAAAACCTCTATCCAGCACTGGGACGTTTATAGGCTAACAATAAAGCGGTAGTAATCTTTTTGGTTATATCTTGCCTGAACAAATGGTCACAAGTAACTAATAGATAGTAGATAAAATAGAGAAATAGTTTAAAGAGCAGCGGCACAGACAAGGAAATAAAAGAAAAAGAGGATATTGAGTCAATATGCTTGTAAGTCACTATGCGTGTAAGTCAATATGCGTGTAGGTCAATATGCGTGTAAGTCAATATGCGTGTAAGTCAGTATGCGTGTGAGTCAATATGCGTGTAAGTCACTATGCGTGTAAGTCAATATGCGTGTAAGTCAGTATGCGTGTGAGTCAATATGCGTGTAAGTCAGTATGCGTGTGAGTCAATATGCGTGTAAGTCAATATGCGTGTAAGTCAAAATGCGTGTATGTCAATATGCGTGTACGTAATTAGTCATTATGCGAGTAACCCATTGAATGGTGTGCTTCGAACAAAATGACACTGACATAACTCGCTAAAATGTACACATAAAATTTACAAGAAAAAGAAACTTTCTTCCCAACTTGTTACAACATCACTGGTCAAAATTTAATAGAATCGACTTACTATATCGTGATCTTGGCGTTTCACTTGACATTTTTTTAAGTTAAATTTTGTTAATCACAATGATAAAATCGTAAGTTGATGCTCTTGGAAAATATTAGGTCTTGCCAAACGCCTAGGTAAAAACTTTAAAATTATGAAAACCCTTATAATACTGTGTAATAAAAATGTAGGAAATGTACTTGAGGTCTTCCTTCTAGTAAAAAACTACGTATGCCCACTGAGGCACGTGCTGATGGGTTTCCAGAGATCATAGAATTCGAATCGCTTCCCTGCTCCTTCGTGTAAGAATCATGGCTGGCGGAATGATTTGTCCCATTTTGAGGTACTGGATCTGACTCCATGATCTGGGCCATGATGCTCGCTCGCTTAACTGCAGGCGAGTTCACGATCTAGCTTTGGAGAATTGTATACTGGCCACTAAGTGAACATTTAATAAAAATAGCTGAATCGAGGCTCTGGCAACCCTACCACAGGGTAATGCCGTAATAGGAGTTGACAACGTGAGTTTGTGTGCGTAAGCGCGTAGGTCACTTATAAGTTTCAATAAGTACTAGTAGTACCATTGAGGTATTATAACAAGAGATGACACCGCGAAGCAACATTTTGCGCACTGAGTTTTGACCTTGTGGTCCATGGGCGGCAAACGATTGACAGCAATGCCACAGAATAATATTACTAGGCAATGCCCCGCTCGCCTTGCCTGCCTCATACAGGGCACGCGTTGCCTGCTGCCATCTAGCTGAGCACATTTTTTGTACGGAAAGCTGCTCTAGTTATAATACCTCAATGTGTAGTAGGTAGTACAAAACACGACGCAACAGCGGCAGCGACATAAACAAGTATTGTTTTCCTTGAATTATTTTATTTTTCGTACGTTGCATTTTTAAATAAAATTATATACCGTCACAAATTGTGTGTTAAAGATTCTTTATTAGTTACTAACTTTTGCCGTGACTTAGCCTGCATGAAAGGCCTTTATGGTGGTTTAAAAGACTGCCATCTTACGACAATAACCCGTGACCGACGGCTTTACGTGCCTTCCAAAGCACGGAGGGGCCCGGGACGTTATTAATTTGGCCACCCATTCATTGACCCGGCATTAAGAAAGTTGCTTAACTGGTAAGGTCGCAACTTGCCTTGGCTGCTGCGCCATCAAGCTCCTCAAATTATAAATGAAAAAAAAAAAAATGTAATTAGAACAGGTTAACAAGGTTTTTTTTTGTAATAATCGGTGGTCCTTGCTTTGCTTACTTTAAAACTTTTGATATTGCCAGGTAGGCTACTCTTGAAACAGAATTGCATTAATCAATTTCCAATCACAAATCTAAAAAATGTCAAATGGCACTTTTGTAAGCGACAATACCGCCACATTGGAGTTATATTGCGTGGAAATTGATTGAACAAATTATTATCGAGATGGCGTTCCGGAATTATCTTTACTTATCCCAATATCGATACATATTAATCGCATTCGAATTGTATTAAGATTGAGTTTGCGTTCGAGAGTAACCCCCCAGGTAAGTAAATACAAAATATTATTTTCACTCCTCTTGCTCAAAAAGACCGTCATTGTAGCGTTCTAGAGCGGGGCTAAAATAGCTTTTCTTGCCCTAGGGGAATTTTTTTTTTTTTTAATTTTTGTCTGTCACATGACAATGAGCCTACAAAAACGAAAAAGTATCTAGTCTTATGTAGAATAAGGTTACCTATCACAAATTCGAAATTTGCCCGTACGAATTTTATTTGGCCGAAAACGTTTTGTAATTTTTTGTTTTCCATAATTTTCTTTTTACCGAAAACACAATTTACGAAGTTTTGAAATGCCGATTATCGATTGTTATTTTTTTCAAAATCTCTATATTTTAAAAAATCCCACTCAACGTTTGGCCGAAGCTATTAATGCTAGACAATTCATTTTCCTTTCTGGAACACGTTTCCAATATTATTAAAGTACAACATTTCAAATAATTGAAATCCATAATATCATCGAACAACTTGTAATCGTAGTAACGTTTAAGCATGCAAACAAGCATGTAGCATAGAAGCAAGCATGCACCACGAAAGCAAGCATGCAGCATGCAAACAAGCATGCAGCATGTAAGCAAGCAAGCTTAGAGCTTGCAAGCAAGCTGCGGCATGCATGCAAGCACACGAAAAGAAATTATTAGTTGGGTTTACCATATTTCAATAAAATTTTAGGGTTAACATAGCACCTACTCTTGAGTTTTGTTGAATGAACAAAAACTGTATTGTTGATCAGTTACGGTAATTTGAACTTATTACATATATCTTTTGTTGTTTTAACGTATTTATTTTGTAAATTTAACTTTAAAAATGGTTATTTCAACAACTTGAACAGTAAAATTAACAATTACCCATTTGAATTATGCATGAATTGTTACGCCAACATGTACAAATAGGTAAAAACAACCGTTTTTATACCAACAAAAACTTTTCTGTGAAAACAACAATTTGTTCATGTTGCTTTAACCCATCACTTTGTTAATTCAACTAATGTGTCGTCAACCCGTGCAAAATCAACCTTTTTGTTCTTTCAGTGCATGCAGCAAGCAAGCAAGCAGCAAGCAACCAAGCATGCAGCAAGTATGCAGCAAGCATTCAACTTGCAACCAAGCATGCAACAGGCATGGTTTCTGTCGCGGCTCCGGCGCTGCGAGGCTCCGGCGGTCCCACGCGAGCTTATCGTCGCAGATGGCTTACGCTCACCACCGCAGCTTCGGCTTGTTGGCCGGTTCCGCCGGCCAGCCTCAGCCGCGGCGGCGAGCGTTAACCCACCTGCTCCTCAGCTCGCGGGCCGCCTCGCCCCTCCGCGCCTACGCGGGCTTGAATTACACTCTAGCGTGGGGCAGACAAGACTACGTGGAGTCGGTTTTGCCGCGATTCGTTTCTGTTAAGACATTTAAAATTATTCACCTAATAATATGAATATATGAAAAACAAAAAAAAAACTGGGTATGAGTATGATATTTTAGAGTAAAAGTTACTTCGAATTTTAATACTTCTAGATATTAAATTTATTGTAAACAAAACATCTTCCGAAAGAAAAAAAGTAGTTTTGATAATCGGCTAATAGTTTTTCTGGAAAATGAAAAGTATGTATGATAAGTTTATGAATTAACAAAATTATGTAAAAGCAACGATCTGGTATTTAAAACTTCGTCATACCGTTTTCGAACAATTGAAATTCACAGGAAAGTTTCGAATTTATGATAGGTTACCGTAGAATAATCATGAATAAAGACTCGACTTATTACTGTTTACTTAGATCAACAACTTTTAAAAATAGTTATTATTAAAGTTTATGGTAAAATTAGTAATCATTTGAATCTATGGACAACACAGACCACGCTTCAGCAAGAAAACACTGCACAGTCTGCACATGTACTTAGGTGGTGAGCCTTTAGCCCGTTAGTCGCTTTTAAAACACCCAAGGGAAGTGAGGGGTTGGTAGTATTATTTTGATGAGCCCATCACCGCTCTATGCTGGTGTATGTATGTGCAGTCTTTAGTCCATTAGTCGCCTTTTACGAGAGCCAAGGGAAGGGAGGGGTTGGTAGTATTATTTTGATGAGCCGAACGCCGCTCTATGCTGTTGGATGTATGAGCAGTCTTTAGCCCATTAGTCGTCTTTTACGACACCGAAGAGAAGAGAGAGATTGGTAGTATTATTTTGATGAGCCCATCGTCGCTCTATGCTGTTGGATGTATGTGCAGTCTTTAGTCCGTTAGTCCCCTTTTACGACATTGAACAAAAGTGAAGAGTTGGTAATATTATTTTGATGAGCCCATCGCCGCTCTATGCTGTTGGATGTATGTGCAGTCTTTAGTCCGTTAGTCACCTTTTACGACATCCAAGGGAAGAAAGGGGTTGGTAGTATCATTTTGATGAGCCCATGCGCAGTCTTTAGTCCGTTAGTCGCCTTTTACGACACCGAAGGGAAGAGACGGGTTGGTAGTATTATTTTGATGAGCCCATCGCCGCTCTATGCTGTAGGATGTATGTACAGTCATTAGTCCGTTAGTCGCCTTTGACGACACCCAAGGGAAGAGATAGAAAGACTGCACATACCTGCTATCCAACAACATAGTGCGGCGATGGGCTCATCAAAATAATACTACCAACCATTCTCTTCCCTTGGGTGTCGTTCAAGCAACTAACGGGTTAATTTTTAATAAAATTAACCAATTCATATTGTATTGGATTGTTTTATTTTCTCGCATTCGTAGTGAAAATCAGAGTGTAACACAAGGCGCTAAAAACACATTAAAACTCGGTTTCTATTTACTCCCTCGCTAAAGCTCGGGAGTAAAACTACCTCGTATATAATGGGTCATTTTAGCCCCTTGTATAACAATCTACTATTCTATATTTATGTGTAATCTAGTGTCTTAACTGTGTTGCGTAGCGGTGAAAGAATACTACCACCCACTCTCTTCCCATGGGTGTCGTAAAAGGCGACTAACGCAGACGACAAAAGGACTGCACATACATCTAACAGCTTAGAGCGGCGATGGGCACACCACCTGTCACGCTGAGCACATGTACAGTCGCTATGTGCACGTATGTATGTATATAAGTAATTTAGTAAGGTACATTCTATATCCTTTTTATTTACGTGACTTAAGGTTTATGTAGCCTTAGCGTTTGCTTACGGCAATGGCTTCATTAAGCGAATTTGCTAATCGTTTATAATTTTGATGCCAATGCCGATTTTGTGACGAACAACTTACATCGCGTAACAATGAAAGAATACTAACACCCCCTCTCATCCCTTGGGTGTCGTTAAAGTCGACTAATGGACTAAAGACCGCACATTAATTCATACTACCTGTCACGCTGAACGCATGTGCAGTCGCTATTTGGTGAAAAGTGAACTATGGCAGAGGACTGCTTCTGCTGTCCTCATTGCCTAGTCTCTGTCTAACTCTTCGGGGATAATAGTCGTGATTATTATATAATTAAGAATCAAACGAACTTACCTTGTGAAGTTTGATATCTAATTATACGAATGTCTTGACCGAAGATGATTCCTATTTACATGCAGCAGCACACGAGATGATGCCATCCTCACCATATTTTAAAAATTGTTTAAAAAATATATTTTTTAATAAAAGATGTTTTTTGATTATTCCCTACCACAGTGTGCAGCCCGCCATTTTGACCGGCGGCCGCTGTCCGTCATTTTTTAGAGCATTCATTTTTCTTTTGATAGATCTTAGGGTATGTTTACAGGGGATGGGTGGGAGTGTAATCATCTTCGGTCAAGACATTCGTATAATTAGATATCAAACTTTACAAGGTAAGTTCGTTTGATTCTTAATTATACTTCATATCTCTCCCGAAGATGATTCCCATTTACATGCAGATGTTCAGAGCATCAAAAAAAAATGTACAAAAAGAAGCTATCAATAATTGCTACAAACATGTTTATTAATAATCAATATTATCATCTCTGATACAGTTATATGAAGAACAAATCATCCTTAGTATTTATCTATTGAAATAAAGCATTAACAAAATCACTATCCGCTGAAGTGGATATGCTTTTATTGTAGTATTTTAGGAACACTTTTGAGGACTCTGTCCAGCCTGCAGCTTTCCTAATAACTTCTAGATTGACTCCAGCCCTGTGAGCTGCAGATGTTGACGCGTGTCGAGTGTTGTGAGCGCTGTATACACTAGTGTCTAAACCACTTTTTTCTAAAACAAACTTTACCCAGTGAGATAATGTCTGGGATACTACCTTTTTGTGTGGTTTTTGATAACTGATAAAAAGGTAATCCTGATTACGTAGACTACTAGTTTTGTCTATGTAGGATTTAAGAGCTAAAACTGGACAGATCTTCAAGTTTTCTTTAATAAATGGCAGAACAATCAAAGGTTGATAAGTACCTGGTCTAGAAGTTTTAATTAATTCGTCGATTTTTATAGTTATTTTGTTTAAATCAATGTTAATATTTTTTATTTTAATTAGACTCATAGTTTGCATTCTGTGAGCTGATGCTAGAGCGAGAAGAGTGATAGTCTTAACGGTAAGTTCTTTTAAGGAAATTGAGTCATTGGGAAAATAACTTTCTAGGTAGCGCAAAACTACATTTGGATCCCAAGTGGTATTATATTTTGGAGCAGGCGGGTTAAGACGATATACACCTTTAAAGAAACGTTTAATACAATCGTTTTCGTTTACGTCATAGCGTATTAGTATGGACAATGATGAACGATGAGTGTTAAGTGTACTGTAGCTAGCTCCTGAATTAAATTTCATTGTTAAGTAATTTATTAATTGACTTATGTTTGGATCATAGAAATCGATATTATTTTCATTACAATATTTCCACCATGATTTTAGCGATGAATTGTATTGATTTAATGTATTTGCCGAAAAAGAGGACATTACTATGTCTAATGAAGTTGCTGGGATACCACGCCTTAACATTGCTTGCCTGATAATTTCCCTGCCATCAGGCTGAGATCCGCATGGAGGGGATGTTTGTCCCTGAAAGGAGAAAATAATAAATTCGCGTCAGCTGGAAAGTATAGGACTTTTGAGACAAGCAACATTGACCATAGTGGGTACCACGGTTGTGTAGGCCAATATGGAACAACTAAGATCCCTTCGGCCTTGTCACTTTTAATTTTTTGTAGAACTTTAGTTATTAAACTAAAGGGAGGGAAGGCATAAAACCTCAAGTTTTTCCAATTAAAAGTAAATGCGTCAACTATTTCAGAGTTGGGGTCTAACTTCCAAGATGCATATCTGTGACATTTATGATTTTGAACACTCGCAAATAGGTCGAATTCTGGTGCATCAAGTGATGCTAAAATTCATTAAAAGCATAATGGGCTAACTCCCATTCTGTATCTACGTTCGTTTGACGGGATTCAAAATCTGCTACTACATTTTTACTTGATTGAATGTATGAGGCGAAAACATAAATATTGCGTGTTTCGCACCACTGCCATATTTCGCGCGCAATGTCATTTAAATGTTTAAATTGTATGCCACCCATTTTATTTATATAGGCTATAGCAGTTGTGTTGTCAATTCTCAAAAGGACATTACAATTTCGTAACTGTGACGCGAATACTTTTAGACCGTAAAAAGCAGCCAAAAGTTCAAGTGTATTTATATGAACAGTTTGCTGTGAATAATTCCAGTGACCGTTGGCGGTATGATTGTCACACGCCGCGCCCCAACCAGTAGTGGAAGCGTCGGTGAATATTACTAGAGAATAATCATTCATTTGAAATGGACAACATGAAACGTCGATACTTTTAATCCACCATCTTAAATCTTCTCTAATATATTCTGGTAACAACATATATTTGTTATAATTGTCGGAGTAATTAAGTGCTAGAAACTTTTCCCTTTCAAATAACTTGGTGTATACCCAACCATATTTTACGGCGGGACACGCTGATGTTAATACGCCAATAAATCTAGCAAATTTTCTAATAGTAATCTTTTGTGTGTGTAGTAATTTTGTAGCCATCTGCTTAATTCGATTTTTCTTTTCTTCAGGTATTAATAAGGACATATTAATTGAATCAAATATGAAACCCAAAAAAGTGCATCTACGTGTCGGACATTGTTTACTCTTTTCTTTGTTTATAATAAATCCTAGTTTGACCAATATTTCTTTAGTTGTACGAATATTATCTAGACACGTGTCGTAAGAACGTGCGATTGTCAGAAAATCATCAAGATATGTTACAGAAAGGTAACCTAGGGAGCGCAAGTAGTATAAAACAGGTTTTAATAATTTTGTGAACACATAAGGTGCCGTGCAAAGTCCAAAGGGAAGTACGTTAAATTCAAATAATTGATTGTTGAATAAATTTGAATTCCAATAGAAACGCAACCAAACCCTATCATTTTTATTGACTGGCAATAAAAAGTATGCGTCCTGCAAATCTAAGGTTGCCATATAATAATTTTTATCTAATAATTTTAACGCTGTACGGTAATCTTCCAATTTAAAATGTCTATTGTAAATGAATTTATTTAATTCTTTTAAATTAAGTATAAACCTGTGTTTCCCGCTAGGTTTGGGAACAGTAAAAATAGGGGAAATGAATTGATTTTTACAAGGAGTACAAGGCGAGATAAAATCCTTTTCAAGTAATTCGGTAATGCAATTATCAATTATTGTCGTTTCATTAACCGTGTAAGACCTATTTTTGTGCACCTCTGTTTAATAAGGGTCAGTAAGAAAGGGTATTTTGTATCCCCCTATCCAAGACAAAATGTTTTTATCATTTGTAATTTTAGTCCATTCATTATAGAAATATTGAAGTCTACCAGCGACTGGATAATCAATGTTATGTACCTCAGGTAGCTCGGTTAACGTTTCCAATTCTGTTGACCGTGGTTGGTTCTCGCCCTGTTCGGGCCGCGGTAGCGATCGCGTGGCGGCGGCGGCGGCGGCGGCGGCGCGAGCGGCAGCGGCGGAACCTGGCGCCGAGCGTGTGTCAGGGGGTTCACTCGCTGCTCGGCGGCCGCTGCTCGCGGTGCCCCCCTGGCGTTTAAAGCTTCCGGTCGACGTATTCCGGACGTGCTTGGGTGGGCGAGTGGTTGCTGTTGGTACCTCGCACGACCAAAAGTAGCCTTTAATTCTAAGGCAGACTTTGATATAGCCTTAGAAGACTTCAAATGTTCATAAAAATCAGATCTGAATAAGTATTCATCAAATTTTGTGTTTTTGATGATCTCTTTTTTCTGTTTGCTGATGGAGTTTGTAATAGTATACCTCCTTGTTACAGATTCTCTGTAGTGAGTATCGCACAATAACCGGCCTGCGTCACTTAACGTTTTTATTATTTCTTGTGGTACGTTTTCAGTACGAGTTAAGGCCAAATTCAAACCCTTACCAATGGCAGCGATGCAGCTCGCCATTTGATTTTGCTTTTGCTCGCTATAAGAGTCCTTTTTTTGATTAATCTCTGAAAGCGCCGTTTTTATTTCGGCGTTTAATTTCGGTGCTTTCATATAGGTACAGTTTTCAGCAGGTAGGTATCGTTTTAAAAGATCAGATTTTTCATCTTTAGACAACCCGTTGAGCAAGATATGTGTCCATCTGATTGCTATATCTTTTTGTAGATTATCGCCAAAACGTTTCTCTTGTGTAGGATCTGTGCCTAATAACTCTAAAAGATCTGGTTCTAAATCCTGACTGTTCTTGACATTAACCACTTCTTCTATTTCTGATGGAGCCTCATTAACTGGGATCTCATCTGTAACGACGCAAAACAACAACCATAAAAATGTGTTGTTTAGAGAAGGATTCCATATCCACACGCGATATAGGTACGCCGGGATAAGTTAATGACAAACTGTACTAAATTCGTCGGAACATTAGTTAGTGACCAGTGAACTTTGAACTTGATCGAAAATATTGTCCACACACGATTTACGTCGGGATCAGTAAATATTATCCACACACGATTTACGTCGGGATCAGTAGGCTGTATGGCATTTTTTATTTTAATCCACACATGAATTTCACCGGGATTATGTAACCAGCAAGCTAGGTAGGCCATAAGCGCTATCCATACATATTAATTAACGTTAGGATAGTTTTATAACGTTAGGTAGGTATTCATCAGAAAAAAATCTGATCGTGAGAAGTTACCTAAGCAAAAAAATAGTTTTTGGAGGTAGTAGCATTTTAAGATAATATTTAAACTTACTTGTGTTTTCTAGATCACTGACTACATCAGATTGATGCTCCTCAATCAATGGTGACGATTGTGTCGTCATCGGTTCATCATCGGAAGAAGACGATTCTATTCTCCTACGTTTTTTTACTAACTTCTTTACTTTTCGTAACAAACTTTCTACTACATCACTATCTTTTTTATTAGATCGCTTTCTTTTACCCATGTTAAACACTTTTTATAACGTAATTTATTAATAAAAAATTCAATTATGTTATTACGTGTGGTTCGGATGACACCAAAACGAGTAATGACGGACAGCGGCCGCCGGTCAAAATGGCGGGCTGCACACTGTGGTAGGGAATAATCAAAAAACATCTTTTATTAAAAAATGTATTTTTTAAACAATTTTTAAAATATGGTGAGGATGGTATCATCTCGTGTGCTGCTGCATGTAAATGGGAATCATCTTCGGGAGAGATATGAAGTATAATTATGTACAATGCACATACATCCAGCAGCATAAAATGGCGATTGGCTAACCACTTTGTTAATAGGTGTACCTACAGTGGACTATGCGCTGGTTTTGCAGTCCTCATTGTTAATAATATTAACCCGTCGGGGATTATTATCCCTTTAAAGTTTTAATATTCCCAATTTAAAGTTCGTTAAAAGATGTATCTTTGACATAAGTCAATCTTGTATATTTATAATTCTATTCTACAAGCTTACTTACAACCAATTTTTTTTTGCCCTCTGAGCCGGTAATGAAAGAAAAAAAATTGTTTTAAATTCTTAATTTCAGTGTTTATTGACTTTGTTTCGTAACAATACTAGTTTCAAAGCAAACACGACACATTACATTTAAATTATCATTACATAAAACTAAAATCCTTTTCTACTTCTATCGCGGGCTTGGCCTCCTGTAAAAAGAAAATTTATGAAATTTGTTTTTTATCCATAACAACTTAAGTAAAATAAGTTATATTAACAAGGAGGTAAACATCGAGTCACGTCAGAATACTACCACCCCCTCTCTTCACTTGGGTGTCGTAAAAGGCGACTAACGGACTAAAGACTGCACATACATCCAACTGTAGCGGCGATGGGATCACCACTTGTCACGCTGGGCACATGTGCAGTCGCTATTTCGTGAAAAGTGGACTATGGCGGACGACTGTTTTTGCAGTCCTCATTGCCTAGTCTCTGACTAACCCTTCGGGGATAATAGTTGTGATTATATGTATGTAAACATCGGGACTTATCAAGAGAAAGCAAGACCGTGAAGAATAAAATAATGTAGAGGCCTTAGCCAATTTGCGTTAACAATTATAAAATATAATTTTCTATCTTTCTAAGCTCCTACTCCCCTATTACTCTTTACTATATTTCTTTACTCTTCAGCCAAGGTTGCCTGGAAGAGATTGCTATAAAGCAATAAGGCCGCCTACTTGTACTCTCTTCTCTGTCTATTGTCCTGTTTTGTAACTGGTAATTTCTTAGTGTGCAAATAAAGTGTTTTATTATTATTATTTATTTATTATTATATAATAATAGAATCAATTAAAAAGTAACGCGAATTGTCTATGGACTTGGGTCAGGACCTAAGTGCGAAGATGCTTTAGTTATTATTTTACAAGCGGTCGCTCGCGGTTTCACCCACGTGGTTCCCGTTCCCGTGGGAATATCGATATAAAAAGTATTCTATGTGTTAATCCAGGTTATAAACTATCTGTATGCCGAATGTCATCCAAATCCATTCAGTAGTTTTTACGTGAAAGAGTAACAAACATCCATCCATACGTTCCAGTGGGAATATCGGGATAAAAAGTATCCTATGTGTTATTCCAGGTTATAAACTATCTGCATGCCTAATTTCATCCAAATCCATTCAGTAGTTTTTACGTGAAAGAGTCACAAATATCAATACATACAAACTTTCGCGTTTATAATATTAGTAGGATGTCAGGACATAGAATCCTACTAATATTATAAACGCGAAAGTTTGTAAGTATGGATGGATATTTGTTACTCTTTCACGTAAAAACTACTTAATAGATTTGGATGAAATTTGGCATACAGATAGTTTATAACCTGGATTAATACATAGGATACTTTTTATCCCGATATTCCCACGGGAACGTATGGATGGATGTTTGTTACTCTTTCACGTAAAAACTACGAAATGGATTTGGATGAAATTCGGCATACAGATAGTTCATAACCAGGATTAACAGATAGGATACTTTTTATCTCGATATTCCCACGGGAACGGGAACCACGCGGGTGAAACCGCGAGCGGCCGCTTGTAATAACTAAAGCATAGAAGGAGTCCAAATGAGACTCGTATAGTTGTAATATTTTTCAAATTGGCCATAAACATTGAAAGAAAAGAGACAAAATAAGTTGCTGAAAACGTCAAATGTCTAGCGAAAATAAAAAAAAACCGGTCACCAATGACATAATTATATAATCGTACATACCGAATTCAAAAGCGACCTGTACAAATGTAATTTGAATAGTGCCCAGACGGAGTGCCCACTCAAATGTTATTGCACTCCTTCTATGCTTTAGTTATCACTAGCGGCCGCTCGCGGTTTCACCCGCGTGGTTCCAGTTCCCGTGGGAATATCGGGATAAAAAGTATTCTATGTGTTAATTCAGGTTATAAACTATCTGTATGCCGAATTTCATCCAAATCCATTTAGTAGTTTTTACGTGAAAGAGTAACAAACATACACACTCACAAACTTTCGCTTTATAATATTAGTGTGATTCTATGGGTCTTGAGAATGCCACTAAGGGAAAAATGCGGGTTGGTGGGATTTAAAACTACCATTTTATGAGGGACCAACGGTGTACGTGGTGCGTTGGAAAAATGTTACTTAAGACGGTAATAATAGTCTATGGTACTTAAAATAAAGTTAGAAGTTATAAACATTACTGTTTCTTACCTTGAGTTTGATCCACAACGGAAACTGAAAAAAAAAATAGTTGTTAAAATAATGTTTGCATTAAGCTTATTAAAACAAATTATTAAGACCATTTTTTTTGACGACCTCCTTGGTCGAGTGGTTTGTACACCGGTTTTCATGGTGTCGCCATCTCTGAGGTCCCGGGTTCGATCCCCGGTCGGGTCAATTTAGAAACTATTGTTTTTCTAAATTGTCTCAGGTCTGGGTGTTTTCTATGTATAATAAGTATGTATTTAAGTATGTTTATCCGTTGTCTAGTAACTATTTAACGAGTTTCATAAGGAAGCTTATCTTGGGTTAGATAATTGGTGTGAGTGTAGGAAAGTTTATTTTTTATGATTATTATTTTAAATTAATAATCTTTTAAAAATTACTATTTATTAAATTTACATATTTATCATATAAACTGTGCCGAGTAGCGGTGAAAGAATACTACCACCCCCTCTCTTCTCTTGGGTGTCGTAAAAGGAGACCAAAGGACTAAAGACTGCACTTACATCAACAGCATAGAGCGGCGATGGGCTCACCACCTGTCATGCTAAGCACATATGCAGCTATGCGATCCTCTAAGCGACACATCGACGCTGCGCGCATGGCTGTGATCTGCTGTCTCTTTCCAATTCTATAAATTTGAAAGAGTCAGAGTCAATTCTCAGCACTGCGGCAGCCGCTGCTACCAAGGCTTTAGCTTAGAGAATCGCACTGCTGTCGTTATTTGGTGTTATGAGGATTGTGGCAGAGGACTGCTTTTGCGGTCCTCATTGCCTAGTCTCTGACCTAACCCTTCGGGGATAATGTAGTCGTGATTATATTGTATGTATATATTTATTATTTTTAATTAGCCATATAATTACTTTGTGCGCCTCCATCCACGACGTTCACTGAAAATAAAGTTAAATATTAATAAAAAGTTAACAAGGCAAAATCAATTTAATCGCTACAACTGATGGGTTTTGATTAGCGCCCGAAATGAATGACATATCGATCTGCTGTTTTGAATAATAAAATTTTTTTTTTGCCAAAAAAAAAAAAAACCAGGGGCCTGTTTCACGAAAGGTACAAGTTCACAAGCTTCGATATTATAACAAGGACTTGTAAATTCTCTTTCACGAAGTAAATAACAAGTGTTGCTTTTTACGGTACCAAAATAGACAATGTCACTGACATGACATTACATTTGTAGTTTTATGTTATTAAAATTTCTGATGGTCTCTCAGAGACAGCAATTGACAACTATGAAAGCACTAAAATGGCTGCCAACTTGTCATTCTGATGTTCTACAAGAGTAAAAATACAAGTGCTTCTAAAATATGTTTCACAAAAACATAACAAGCCTTGTAAATAACTATAATAATATGCCATTAAAACTGACGACGATAACTTTTCACAGAGGTGATTGAAATCGTTGAAAGTTTCCAAAGAGATTTTAATAGTATTAGTTTAATGTCTTTGAGAGTCTCAAACAGAATTTAACATGAAACATCACGAGTGTGATACAGGCACCATTTTTTTATTTTAATTAATGGACAATCATTCAATTTTAAGATATACAATGTTTGACAAACGAACGTATTAAGATTTTGACCCGTTAGTTTCTCTTTAGTATTATTATATAAAGCGACAAATAAAAATTAAGAGTATCTCAACACTGCTAGAATAATATCTGAAAGTCACCAGTTACAAGTGTCAAGGCAATTTTTTGAGAAACAGAATTAGTTTTACACTAAGACTTGTAAATATTTACTTGTGAGGTTGATCATTAGATTGAGATTTTATTCTACATACGTGCTAAGTACAGTTTCGTGAAACGCTACACCTGAAGTTTGGTATTTTACAAGGGTTACTATGATAACACACTTGTATTACAAGACTTGTACCTTTCGAGAAACAGGGCCCTAGGTTATTAGTTATGCCAAACTTATGCTAAACTAAAGATAGTTATTTATTTCAGATGTTAATCACTTGACTTACTTTTTACAAACAAATGTAAAAAAAATAGGATTTAAAAATAAAATGTGAAAAAACAAACAGCTTTACTATACATTTAGGTCGAATATTATTTGCAGTATTGTATGGAAAAGCTTTTTGTTTTCGTGATTCCAAAGTTGCTCCTTTATAAATAGACGTTCTTTGCACTAAGGGTGAATTCGACAAAACTGGAATAGGACTTACTCCGAGATTAGTCTATACTTATTCCAGTTTGGTCGAATCCACCCTTAGTAGTATAGGCCAATTGTGGGATTATACACGAAGACTTTTATGGACGTACTGATTCCGACTAAGTAAATGATGGCCATTGCAATAATAATAGTTGTTACATGTTTTCTTTTTATAAATTAAATTTTGTGTTTATAATTAAATTACAAAAATAATTAGAGTGAATGGTCTTCCTACATTTTTATGAAGTGAAGACCTGTACCACATGAGTAATTACTCATGTGCCTGTACTTATGAAGAGGTTTTTTTTGTAACAAGGAGGAGGAGAATGACCATGATTTTAATATTCATAGTTATTAACCAGCCAAAAAAAAAAATAGAACGCTGACATGTAAGTTTTATTATTATTGCAATGGCCATCATTGAATTAGCCGGAAGCAGTAGGTCCTATCACCGACAAAAAGTCTTCATGTACGAGTATACCTATTAGGTACCACACACCCAGTATGTTGCTATTATGTACATACCTTGTTGTTCTCCGTTGACCACTTTTACTGTAAAGGAAAGATGATTTTATTGTCATCATCATCATAACCATCACCAGCTTACTTATAATAAAAATTAAAAAAATAAATAAACAAAAATAAGAATTGGCAGCCGTTCTGAAGTGAAACGCGAACATTGTACTTCCTAGCTTTAGGTTAGTTAGATTATTAAAACCAAACTGGCCATGGTAATATACGCAAAAAACTATATTAACAATAAAGCCATTTCAAATTAAAAAAAGCAATCAATAGAGATTTTTCATCTGCATTACTTAGTCTTTTGTTATAATTTGTATGTGCAGTCAAAGACAAGAAACAAATTATACAATTATGTTAATTATATTTACTTAATTATGTAAGGTGACTGCTAGAAACCGCAAGAAACTTCAAGGGCTGGTCAGGTCAAGTAACATGACAAAAATGACAAAAAATAAATTCGTGTTTTTATTCATTTCTATTAAAATAATTCATTTTGTACACTTAAATTGTCTGAGTATCTAATTTATTTTAAAGCAATAACATAAGAAAAATAAAATGAAAACATTTTAAAAAACGATTATTTACAACGCGGCAACGGCTGGCCGGCTGGCCGTCTGTTGACCCGTCAACGTAGGTATTTATAGCACAGCTGACGCGTAAAAAACACGAATTCCTTTTTTGTATTTTTTGTCATGTATAGAACACTTGACCTGACCAGCCCTTGAAGTTTCTTGCGGTTTCTAGCAGTCACATTATATTGAGCAGTGTGATGGCGGCCTCAGACTTTTTATTTGGTCTTAGATGGCGGATAACAAATTATACAATTATATTAATTAAAATTACTTAATTATATTGAGCAGTGTGATGGCGGCTCATTAAAAAACTACTACACGTACCCATCTCTTTTCTTGGGTGTTGTAAAAAGCGACTAAGGGACTAAAGATTGCACATACATCCATCTCACAGCAAAGAGCGGCAATGGGCTTGGGCTCACCTGTCACGCTAGGCACATGTGAAGTTTTTTTTTATGTTTAATGGCGCGCCAGATTTGACATGTGAAGTTGTTATTTGGTGAAACGTTGTCATGTCTGAGGACTGATTTGCGGTCCTCATTGCCTAGTCTCTGACTAATCCATAGAGATTATGGTCGAGAGTGTGTATGTAATACATCTATTTAATTATGAGAAGCAGGTTTGTACTAATATAATAATAAACCTACTTCCACCGTCATCGGGGTTGCCACCAACATACACTGGAAAACGAAAAGAAAAATAAGGTTACATCATCGTATACCTACTTACTATTTATGACGACCTCCGTGATCGAGTGATTTACACGTCGGGGTTCTGGGGCCGTAAACTCTTTGAGCAGTAAGTATTACTTTAATCTTATTAAGCAAATTCCCATAGAGATAGAAATGTCGTGTTCCGACATTTAAAGATAGGATAGGACAATGACCTTTTATTTATAGACTAGTTATACGTGAATGAATTGCATTTTAAAATGGCGAAATTGTTTCTATGACGTATACACGTCGAAAGGGAAAACCATATCATTAGCCTATTGTTAAAGAGAGATAGACAATATTTTGACTTTTGGTAGTTGAACATTGGAGCTCATAGAATATATCGTCGCCGTAGAGCGAAAAGTCACTAAGTAGGTAAAACTGATATTTGAGTTAGGAAGGTTTTAAGTTTTACTAAACAAAAAAAAATGTAACTTAGTTTTGGTATAACATCATTTTAATTTTATGGTCTCATAAATTGGAAAATAAATTAGCGTATTAGGTAAAATTACTAAATTCAATGTATTTCATTTATTTTCGGAGATAATGAAAAAAAACATACTTAATTACTTTTCGCCCTCAAATCTTGTACCAACATTTTTAGTTTTTGATTTGTAGAAAGGAGTTGGTGAGTTTTCGCCCGTGTTTGTATTATTTTCAAAGAGAATAACTCCAGTTAGTTAATATTCGACTAAACTTAGGAAATTCAAAAGGTGTTTTAGTGATTATTCTTAATTACTTTTTTATTTTTATTAATTTTATTAGAATTAATATCTAGTCAAAATTAAAAAGGAGAGTAATCTAATGCAGTTGTTGAACTTTTATAAAAATTATATTAATAAATACACACACATATTGAGCGTTTCCCGAGTAAGTCAGTGATCCAGATGCAAAGGCTTTCAGAAAATGCATATGCGGGAGATTACTAATTGGGCTGCACTGCCAGACCCTATTAAAGACTTTGGAGATATTAAGCGAGACGGCAAGAGTTTCGCCGTGTTTCTTGATCGCTTCATTCTAAAAATGGATGGCATACACAAAAATATCTCCATTCGACTGACCGTGGCGAAATTCGAACTGGCGGTCACTAAGGAGATCATTGGTCTCAAGGTATGTCAACAGTCGACAGTTCAGTTCACGTTCCATAATCTTGCAGAGTTTAGACGTGACTGAAATCGGTCTGTAGTTAGATAGATCGGCACGGCTACCTATTTTGTGCCCTTTCCTGGAAGTGATACAACCAAGATAATCAAGCTCTCCTATATTGTAGAATCTTTGTATCTGGCAAAGTATACTTGGTACACTTATAAATTATACTAGACGATCACTAGAAGGCCCTAACCATCACAGTGTACTAAAGTAGGTTGCTTAGCCTGGGTGCATTAAGTCTACTTAAAGGTGCACTTAAAATAACCTGGGTGGTATCACTATCTGGTAGATTAGCCTGCTTCTATGGCTGAAGAACTAGACCAGTCTCAAGTGAGAGGCGATACAGGCGTGTTAGAACAGGAAACAACTCAGGTGCACAGTTACGTGGGACAATGGCCAGGATTCCATCAGATCAGAACCACTAGTCTTATTCACGTGTAGAGTAATTCCGTACTCTACACATAGCCTTCCTAACTCAAATAGCAAAGAGGTTCTCAAAGCTCTCCAGCTTTGAGTACCTCTTTGCTGCGAATGTGAAGTTCTCACATAGAGGGGTTGGCTTAGGTAACTTTGGTGGAACTTTGCTGGCGACTTACAGACGTCAGTTCTTTGCAAAAAGAGAGGCAAACAAATTGCCTCCTCAGCTGCAGTGTGGGCAAGTGAGCCGTCAGGCTTTTTCAGTGGTGGAAGTAAAGGGCGACTTAAATTTGCCTCGGCTGCTTTGCAAAAGGACCAAAAAGCCCTACTCCCAAATGGGTGCGAAGCAAGTTTAACACCGATGGGGCATTGGCCCCATCGGTGATTGAATCGTGCCCTACGTAATGTTCTTTTACTGGACTTGGCGGCTTCGTTATAGGCTTTCTTCAGGGTCTATGTGCCCGACGATTTGCGCGCTCGAGCATCAGGCTAAGAAAGCTGACTGTTTCTGTGCTTCAGCACTGCGACGAGCTTTGCTAAGAGATGGAACATCGGAATATGGAATGTAATATTTCATACCCCGCAGTATTTGGACGGATAGTCTGAAAGAAACAGCACTGCCGCCAAGGAAAAGGTACATAGAAATGTCGCATCTCATACCAGACTGCAAAATTTTATCGCCACACCCGTCTCATACAACTGGGGTTTAATCAGGTGGGGAATAAAGGATACAGCTTTTACCAGACAGTGATCGGATGATCCCAAAGGGGCTGATACCGATATGGAATGTTTGTCTGGATCAGTCGTCAGCAGAAGGTCCAGGCATTTGGCAGTATGTGAGTGTGTATGTCTGGCATGCGCGTAGCGCAGTTTACAAGCTGGGAGAGATCTTGCGATAATGCAAGTCTACGCGTCTCCCGCCCAGCATGGTCGGTCATCTGTAACGAGAACAACCATTGTTGGTTGTGGGCATTAAATTCCCTCAGAATGACTAACTGCGCCGAGAGATAACGAGCCAGAGCTAGATCAGCCGACTGACTTAGTTGGTCAATTATCAATGTGGTTATCTTCCGGTCCCCGCTGTGCGAGCGGTACACAGGACGCGTAAAGATTGAGCTCTACTCCGGTATTCACCAAAGCCCATAGCACTGAAGATTTGGGCTCCATAAATCATTTGAGACGCTTGAAACAAATATTAAATAGGGTATAAATTACGTTGCCACAAAAAAAAATCAAGCGCATGCGCATTCGCCGATGTCAGCGCGGTGAATAAAAGTCACCAACCACCTACGCGGCAAAATCAAAGACTTAAAACTAACCAAATCGCCCGAGTATAATAGACCATTGAGGAGATGTTGCTTAAAATTATCACCAAAACGTTTTAGCGACTGGTCGAAACAAAGCTTTGTGGCTATACCATTAGGATAGAACTGATTAATCAAGTTTAATGGTTTCTCGCTCTTACGTATGGTAGTGCAAATTATTATAATTCTTGGTTGAAAAGTCACTAAATGGACTTAGTTAGTTTTTGCATACATGTTCTGATTCGAAACAGTCATTCTTAAACTAATCAAGTGGTTTAAATTAATTTTAGAAAAGGTTGGGTCCTAGTTACCATCCATTACTAAAAAAAGGAAAAGTAATTAACCCGACTTAGGTACAACTTTGCAACTCTTTCCAAGAAGGAAAAAATGTTTAAGTAAGTTAGTTTATTTTCGAGTAAAATGTTGTAGTCTTAAGTAAGTGTTAATGATTTTTCGCACTTCCTACAATAAAAACTACGATACCTATTGACATGATAGTAAGATTGAAATTTGCAGAAAAAATCGGTGATGTTGATGACATTTCTAACTCAATTTCGGTCAAACTGCGACTTGGTGACTTTTCGCTCTACACAGATAAAAAGGATTTCTCAAAGCAAGAAAAATAGTTTTCTTGACATATTATGTTATTTTAAGGAAAATTGTCTTAATACAAGTTATGTTCATTCATTTTTAGATATTGGCAGTCTTAAAACAAAAGATATATTTTCTTGTTGCATTTTTACAATCAAGAAAAAATATTTTCAATGAAGAATAAGTAAAATTAATCTAAGAAGTTCAAATGTTATTACTTTAATACAATGAAATACTTAAGTTTATTTATCACAATGATACAATTCATTAGATGAAGAAAACATTATCTTGAATCATATCTTGAGCAAATTAAAAAAAATATCTCTTGAACTAATGACATCTAATCTTGTTTTGAGTAAACATCCTGGTTTGCTACAAAATATTATAGTACCTTGTTTCAATTAAATAAAATATTGAAAAAAGATAAAAATATTTTAACTCAATGACTAGACAACTTTACCATTTTTGCGTAGAGGTTGCTTCCAAAGCATAATTTGGAACATTCTTGCGAGTTACTGAATATTCTTTAAGTACTCTCAATAGAGAGGACAGGTGTCTCCTGCAGGAACTAATAATATTAAACTAAGAAATATTATTCCCGGAACAAGAAACTTGAAGAAAGGTTTTTCTATATTGAAGGTAGCATAAATTGAAATTGAAAATATTAGTTATAATTTTCTCAAATTAAAATAAACACCTTTGAAATTAGTAAAATTAGTGTTCAAGCAAGATTTATTATTGTTGAACGAAAAGTTTGTTCATTAAATTAAGCGTATATTATTTCTAGTGAAGTGATTTCCTATCTGAATTGAAATCAATATTTCTTGAAATAAAAATACATCTTAGGCTTGCATCAAGAGAATTATCAACTTACATTTAAGAATACTTATAATTCTTGGTTAAAGATGTATTATTTTAAATCAATCAAGAATTGTTTTATTTCAAGATTATTTCAAATATCCGTGTAAGATTATTTTTTTTTAATGTAAGAAAATATTAGTTTCAATATATATGAGGCAACCATAATCTTGGTTTAATGCAATTTGCTTTCATGCAAGATTATTTTACTTATTCGGAGAATACCTATCTCGGCCGCCATTGTTTTTTCTTTTTCACTCTTACAGAAAACATAGTATACGCTCCTCACTCATGCATATCGGATTGGCAACATGGCAAATGTCATCACTAAATGAAAATTTCTATTTTCAATTTATATTTACAATACTTTCAAATGAAATGAGACATTTTTATTGTCTCTTACGGTTGCAGTATAATTTTTACAATTTCTGGATACATAGGAAGGCATTTTAACCAATTAACAAATCAAAAACTTATAAAGGTAACGATCGTGTAAATCGTGTTGACGTGACACTGACTGACGTGCAATGATATTATATGTATGTGTAGATACGTTGTCTGCCTTCCGTAATTACTAGAACAAACTCAGGTAATTGCCCGAGTTTCACTCAGTCACACGAGCTCATTGGTCAACTACCAAAAGTCAAAGTATTGTCTATCTCTTTTTAACAATAGGCTAATGATAGGATTTTCCCTTTCGACGTGTATTACGTCATAGAAACAATTTCGCCATTTGAAAATGCAGTTCATTTACGTATAACTAGTCTATTTATGAAAAGTCATTGCTGACGTGTGACTAAGTGAAACTCAGGCAATTACCTGAGTTTGTTCTAGTCACTACGGAGGGCAGGCAACGAATCTTCACGTTTATTATCATTGGGATAGGAGCAGTTTTTTTGTTGTTGATGACTCTAGGTGGCTCAACTCTAGGCCTTATTATCACTTCTTACCGTCAGAAGGCTAATCGCTTCCCGGTTGTGGTATAAAAAGAGGTCATTTTGCAATAAAAAAACGAATGCATTACTAATAAATTACCTTTGGGTTAAAACCATTCAATGTTAAGAATTTTTCGTCACGATTGTCAAGTAATTACTTACCCACCAAAATGATTAATGATATTAAAAAAGTGACATTATATTAAGTACCTACGTACTCTAAGGACATTTGTTACTCGTTGTATTCTTTGTATTCTTTGTGAATGTGAATTCAATTAAAGTTGTGAATTGTTATTTTTTATCATTTTATTTGTTACTTATTTTATGTTTTTTTAACTTACCGAACTTACGGGGCTTTGCCGAAGTGATGGCGAACAGCGCCACCAGGGCAAGATGGAACTGAAATGGACAACAAATTCAAGTTAGATAAATCATCATCATCATCAGCCTATAAACGTCCCACTGCTGGGCACAAGCACATGGCGAGATTAGGTCATAGATAATATTCAAAATTCAAAATTTCTTTATTTGCTAGAATACATGGTAATTAAGATGGTAACAATATTTACGTACCAATTTTAAAATGATTCATAGTATAACATAACTTTTTAAATTAGGTATGTCTATCGTATATGTAGTATGTAGGTATAACGCATAAAAGAAGCTGGTGTGTTTAGAAGAAATGGATGATTGAAGGCGAGGGCGAGTACAATAAAATAATGCGCTAAGGGAAGCTTGCGTGCGTGTGATATGTTTGTAATTGGATTAGGTCATATCCAAAATCGTAAGTATTGACAATGGGCTATTTGACAGTTGTAACAATAAAATATGGAATATGTCGGATATGGTACTTAATCTATACTTATATTATAAAGAGGAAACATTTGATTGTTTGTTTATATTGAATAGGCTCCGAAACTACTAGACCGATTTAAAAAATTGTTTCACCGTTGGGAAGCTAGACACTATAACCGGGTGACATAGGTTATATTATTTTTTCAAAAAATTAAGGATCCTTACTAAAACTTAAATAATTACCTTAAATCGCGTGCGCAAAGAAATCTATTGATGATAGAATAAAATAACGTAGACCCAATTATGGCTATTCAGAACACTCCATTATCTACAAAAAGTGTCGCGATAGCATAATATATCTAACTATTTTAGTTGGGTGAATTTCCCGGGACCAAAAATTGCGTGGCATCGATGAAATCGGTACTAAAAAACATAGTTATAATGTTCTAACATTTTTTACTGGTTAGGTAAAATAGTTATCTATGTGTGGCACTAAATACTTTATTAATTGGATTAATAGGTCCTCCAAAAAAATAAATTAAACCTCGAAATCTTTCATTTCCGTGTTTGTCCACATGTCACCTTGATGTGTATTATACCTCATTGATAAAAATCTACTGGTTATTTATATTAAAACCTAATTTTATTTGATACGCGAATAGTAAAAGTATTGTTACGGAATACATTTATTCAAATAATTAAATAATGCAACAAATGGTTAATAAAACAGACACAGAAATGAAAAAAAAATCATTACCATGCCTTGTAAAACAGTTTAATTTCATTGCCGTGGCCAGGTGTTTCATTTCCGTTAATAATGTTTTCATCGCCATGGTATGATTGCGTGTGTGATGTTTGATATAATACTTATGGTCTAACGTTCAGATAATATTTGTCACGCAGTTTTGCGTTACCGTAGTGCACTTGAACAGCTGCGTTAAAACTGTTTTTATGACCCGATCCTGTTTGTATACGAATAAATGATGTTCTATTTCGTATAGCTTATGGATGAAGCTGAGTATTTAAAAAAAATAGTACCTGTAATGGTAAAATAATTTATAAGAAATTCGGTAATTTTGTTAAAGAGAAAATTCCGACTTGTAATAGGAATTGATTTATAGTATTAAATCTAAATCAATAACTAGTGTTTTTTTACATTATTTAAAACTAGAACAATATCCCATTAAACTTTTTATGATTTGGAAGCAATTCAATAGGATTAGTATCAAAACAAACCCCATCACACACAAAAAAAAAGTATGGCGTGAACTGACATAAATTCTTCAAATTATTTATTCAACCAATCACAGGCCTCTTCTACTTTTTTTTGATATATTAGTGTTGCCAAATTTATAATCAAAATTACCCAAGAGGTTTTGGCGTGGCTGTATATAAAAAAACCTGCCGAATGGGTAGAAATCGAAGAGCGATCGGCCCGGTCCTGTAGCACCGCGCGACAAACGACCGTCTTTTGTTCGCGGTGCTATAGTACCGCGAAGCAATCAAGTGAATACAAGCAAAAATGCAGCAAGCAATCAGGCATGCAGGATGGAGGCAGGCATGCAGCATGCAGGCAGGCATACAGCATGCAGGCAGGAATGGTTTCTGTCAAGGCTCCGGCGCTTTGGGACTCTGGCAATCCCACCCGGGCTTAAATTACACTCTATAGTAGGGCAGACAACTCTACGTGGAGTCGGTTATTATGACAATATTTGAAATCAATTAAGGGTTAAAATGCAATTTTTATTTATAGCTAAAATTATATCAAATGAAGTTATAGAATATGAGTATTATAATATACGTGATGTTGTTATAGGAAGTGTATTTAAAACAAGTAAAAATTATATCCAATGAACGTTATGCCCTTTGGAATTAGTTCATTTGGCATTATATGAAATGATACGCACCTGTATGATTAGGCAAATAAAACATCTTTACCTGTAATACAGTTCTTTCATTGCCGTGGACGCTTGTTTCATTGCCGTACACGCATGTTTCATCGCCGTGGCACGAAATGTTTGATCTTGTATATGTCGTTAGTTTTTTAAGTTACCTACCAGATATTAAGCAAGAATACATACATTATCAAAAACTTTAATAAAAGTGAATTTTTTCTTTAAAAAACTTAAAGATAAAAATCCACTGAAATGAAGATTTTAACGGACCTGTTGAAATTTACCCAGTTACTTCACAATAAGTGTTCTTGGGAGGGGAGTCATTTTGGAAATTCGTCACGGGGTACGCGGTCTGCTAGTTTAACAATAAATTATCCAATACTTTTTTTATCAAGATAATTTGTGAATATTTTATTTTTACAAAATAAAGCGATTTTTTATCTGTGGAGTAGGTACTTACAAGACCCGAAACACGGGCGGCCGTGATAAAGCTTCGTGTGACGTCACATTTCACAAAATAAACAAAAGCTATCTGTCAGGTTTCAAGATAAAATTTCTTTGTTTAGAGAAAGTGACGTCACAGAAAATATCACGTGACCAACCGTTTTCGCGCGAAATATGAAATTAGATGAATGATTAGTCTCGCTGCGGTCGATCGCAGCGAGACCAATCATTCATCTAATTTCATATTGATATCAAGCGTTTGTAATTTTTTAAATACTTTTCCGAGAACTGTCAAGAAGCCAATTCTTTGTGTAAATATCTTGTGTCACTCACGGACCTGAAAAGTATCACTCGGATTTTTATAGAATAGAAATAAATTTATTCAGCATCAAAACAGACAACATAAAATTATTTGAAATATTATAAGACACTGAAAAGGCATCTACCTATCTACTCAGCATTTAGTCGTAGCATCTCGACCCCTGATCTTCCGTAGATACTCGTACCTACACTAAAACTAAAAAGCTTTTTGCACAAAGACTTTTAATTATGCGAATATTCTTCATCGAAAGTTGTCTTAATGTTTTCTTGCTTTCGTTGGAGTTGCTCGACTGTGTCATGCTCTCTCAAAATGTCTCTGCGGTGGTGGATGTGCGTCGTCGGATAGTTACGTTCCCTAAAACATGGTTAGGCGAAACGATAACTAATGTCATACTCGTGAACGGGTGCCGCCTGTGGCTGGTCTGCTCTTGCAATCTTATTTTATTAGTAGTAGAAGTATTTTTTCTTTTTCTTGTTTCAACGACACTGTAAGATGTTGTTAATTGTTTTAAATTGAGCAATACCTGTTTTTGCAAGCTTATAAGTATGTGGGTACTTATGTCATTTGTTCGGGTGGAATTTTGCAACTCAATTTTGAAGCAAATATCTTCAACCGCTTGAGTTGAAATTTTGCATACATGTGTAAATCGCGTGACAATAATATATTATGATGACATGGTGCTGATCTGATTATGGAGCCAGAAGGTGGTCATAGGAACTCTGTAATGAAACGACGCAACCCCATCGAGTTTCAGCTCGTTTCATTCGTCTTGACGAGTACTTTGTTTTTAAATAATTACCAGGGTCTGATCTGATGATGGAGCTGGAAGATGGCCATAGGAATTCAGTAATTAAACGACATAACCCCATCGAGTATGGGCTCGTTTGAATCGTCTTGACGAGTACTTTGGTGCTAGATGGTAACCAGGGTCTGATGATGGAGCTTGAAGATGGCCATAGGAGTTCAGTACTTAATTAAACGACACCACATCGAGTATGGGCTCGTTTGAATCGTCTTGACGAGTACTTTGGTGCTAGATGGTAACCAGGGTCTGATGATGGAGCTAGAAGGTGGCCCTAGGAACTCAGTAATTAAACGACATAACCCCATCGAGTATGGACTCGTTTGATTCGTCTTGACGAGTAGGTACTTTGGTGCTAAATGGTAACCAGGGTCTGTGGATGGAGCTAGAAGGTGGCCATAGGAACTCAGTAATTAAGCGACACAAGCGCGTCGAGTTTAATTCGTCTTAATGGGTAGACCGTTTTTGATGGCTGGTGAGTGGTGGTTGTTTGGTGGACGTGATACGTTCATAAAAAATAAATTAAAGTAAAAACAAGCTTTTATTTAAATGCGTTTAAAAGAAAAAAATAAACTTTTACTTTAAAACTTTTACTAACAACTTACAACGTCATTCATTACACAATTTATATGATATAAAAGGTTGTCGCGAGATTTACTATACAAGTACTATATTTGTCAATAAACAAGTAAATTAAATAACTTGATGTTTTTTTTTTGATGTTTTGATTTTAACTAAGTATTAAAATTTTCAATCTAAGAAAATACGAGTAGGTAGGTACTTAACCTCGCGACAACCACAGAAATATATCAAGATGGAAGAAAAGAGTATATCTTGTTAAAGAAAAGTGTCAAAATCGGTCAAAAACGGTCAAACAAAACTCAAATGACTGTCCTGTCAGTGTCATCATTAGCTGTCCCCTGTCATTGTTTTTTTTTATTCGGCCTGTGAGCATACGGGCTAAAGGTTTAAATATATATAAAAAATAGGTACCTAGTAGATTTAGGTTTAGGTGGTAAATAGGTAGACTGATAGAAAATAGGTAGAACTCCCTAAAAGTTGGTAGAGTTGACAACGCTGCCAGCGGAGCCGCGGCGCGGTGCGATGGGGGTGGCGGTGCATATAAATATACTCTTATGTATAATCGGTGCGTGTTCTAATTGATCTGTGAATCGATGCTTTTGAATGGTTTTCGCGCGGCTTATGTTTTCCATCACTAAATGACACTCATAACGTCAAAGTACCTACGCAAAATGTTACACGCTCGGTCTCCCTACAAATTGCTGAACTCTTTTCTTCTATCTTGATATATTTCTGTGGCGACAACCTTTTGTATCATATTTATAAATTGTGTAATGACGTTTTAAGTTGATAATGTTAGTTAAACTTTTAAAGTAAAAGATAATGTTTTTCTATAGAAAAATAAATATATTTAGCGCATTTAAATAAAAGCATGATTTTTAAAAAGGTTTTTAATTTTAATTTTTTATTAACTACTTAAATGTTTTTTTTATGTTTGTAATTGTAATGGAATATGTCCTTCTATGATAGGGAGGGCATTTTCCAATTTGTATTTGTAAAAGAAAGGGAGAAAAGAAATGCCCTTTCTGATTTTCTTACCGGTTCTTCTTAGTAAAAGGCTCCCGCCCCATAGTTAGGACTTACGAACCGATGGCATAGCGAAATTCATGAGTGCTTAATTATTTTAGCCTAAATTGAATAAATGATATTGAAATTGAAATTGAATTTGGCACTAGTACCTATAGAGCACGGACCATAAGAGCCGAAGATCGGGCTCAGTGGAATGCATGAGAGAGGTCGATTTCCAGCAGTGGACTAACACGGGCTGATTTGATGATAATACACCACGAGGTTCTTCGAAGAGGGCGTGAAAAGATGACAGTAACTCCTGGAGTGGTTTTAGGGCATTCATTTCAATTAACCACAGTGGCTTTTTAGACCTGCTGTTTATACGCGTTGCTTTTAATTAGTACTTGCTGTCTCATTTCAGAATTAAATTATATTCCATACCATTGTACATTGTAAACAAAATAATAAATCATAATAACAATTACCCGACATAACGCATGATAAAATCTAAGAAAAAAATCTTCCATTAAAGCGCAAAAAATGTGTGCGTACACCTTTTGCGTCATTACTAACGACTAAGTGATCAGTTGATCACGAATTACTGAGAGAAAAAGCTTTTAAATGCTAACATGCTCTGCGAACAGTAAAGGGATAATATAGCTTTTTAGCGTAGGGACCTAGCTACCTATTGAATTAAAACAATATTTGCAAGACTACTTATTCATTTTGTAAAAACTAACAAAATGTAAGTAGGTAAGTACTTATAGTTTAAAAAGGTAGGGATCTGTTATTACAATAAAGCGTAGAATGTTGTCTAAAGTCTTTTTAAGACCCGTTAATTACCTGAAAAAATCTTAGCTATGATTAAGAAACAAACACAAATTAAAATTATGCAGCTACTAATATAAATAACATGTCCTCCAATTGTTGGCTCATGAGAACTGCTCATTACTAATTCATTAGAGATTTTTTTAATGTAAAACGTAGGCAATTTCAATTATTTTGATATACTTACGTAGGTAGTAGGTATATAATATCTATTGTGTGCAGGAACACTTATAAATTATTTTTAAGTGTTCCGGCACACAATAAATATCGGAAACATACTTACTTAGACGCTACTAACGTACGTTTCTCGTAAAATAAAAATACGTCTTAGATTGAAACAAAATGTTTTAAATCTAAGAAATACTTAGATAAAACCGCAAGAACTATATTTACTTTATTTTATATTTATATTTATTTAGTTACTTAACACTTATCTCACATAGGTATTTTACAAAGAAGACTTATTTTTTTCTAGATTTTTTGCTAACTATTTAAAATAAAATAAAGCTTACTTACCACTACTTTGTTCATCATGGTAGGTTTTTAATTTGCGGTCAAAATGCTTGTAAAACTGTGAGCTAGAGAGGTGCCTAACATCTTTTATACTGAGATAATATTGACAAAGCATCAAATATTCGTCCACCTTTGACCTTTCGATAACTTGAAACGATTGGGAAATGGAGCTGTGAGGCAGGAAACGTATAGCAAAATACTAAATATATTCTTGGAAATCTTAATCTTTGTTTTCAATATTGAGTTAGGCTAGAATCGGACTGGATGAGCAAAAAATACTTACTTAAATAAAATAGGTATATGATTCTGCCATTGTTTTAAATTGCTGCGTTCTGGTTTGAAGGTATTGAGATCCAACTGGATCTATCTATCCATCTAGTATAACTATACTACAGAGTTTAAAACCGCTTAAATGAAGTTCCAGGGTAGATAGTGAAGTACTTTTGGGATAGAAAGCGTCCATAGACAACAAGTTTGGGATATTATGCTTATTCGTAAATACGAAAAATAAGCATAAATGAGTATAAGTTAATAGATTGATTTCTAATACATTGACGGCATTTAAGTCTGCGCTAGTGATAATTGGTATTCAAGGTGCTAACAACAACAAAACAATATGTTAAAACAAAAGCTGTAAGTATAAATTAATATTTTTACGATGCTGTTTTAAATTGCAACGGACAATATATTATGTCTAAACAATCCGCCGTTACGTTACAAGTTGTTAACTTCATTTAAATATGCATTTAACATGTTATTTAAAAACGTATTAATGTCATAATCCCAAGTTCAAGTTCATATGAGATGATTTATAGAGCTGGTTTATTCCTTAAACAGATAAGTCTAGGCTATTGAGTAGTTTAGGTAGGTATAGGAATAAAGGAAGCAATATGTTGTTTAGGTGGTTTATTTATACCTATAGATTGTTTATAATTGTACGCAAATTTTATTAAAAACAAATTATTACAATTTGGTAAAACGTTTATGTAAGGTGACTGCTAGAAACCGCAAGAAACTTCTAGGGCTGGTCAGGTCAAGTGTTCTAAACTCGACAAAAAGGGAATACGTTCTTTTTTTTCATTTTTAATGAAATAATTCATTTTGTGAATTTTAATTGAATAGTCTTTGAGTATCTAATTTATTTTAAAGCATACGGCCGTCTGTTGAACCGTCCGCGTCAGCTGGGCGATAAGTACCTACGAAAAAACACGAATTCCATTTTTGTCATGTATAAAACACTTGACCTGACCAGCCCTTGAAGTTTCTTGCGGTTTCTAGCAGTCATCTTACATAGTGTTGATTTTTTTTACCACTATCAGGTTACAATTCTTCACCTACCTACTCCATTCTACCTGATCTTAAGTTGAAGTATAGTCCAGACGATGGCCCAGCTGCGGGATTGCATACCTATCACCAAACACCCTGTATTCTGCAAGGCTTTCTATATACGCAAGTAGGGTTGCCAGGCGCAATGTATTTGCAGCCAGTACCTCGACAACGCGCGTATGAGTTCGCGCAAAACGATTCGCGGTGAATTCGCCCTCTTCTGGACAAGGTCAAAGGGTGATCAAGGGTTCGCTGGCAACCCTACTTGCGCTCGGTTTGCAACTCGTGAACGCGAATGCATCAACTCCAATTCTCTTGTTGTTTCGCAGTGAATTTGCAGCCTGATTCGCTTGCGAATAAGGAGCCCGCATTAGGATTGCTCATCGTAACTGGGAGAAGGAGCTTACAGAAAAAGCTTTATCTGTGTGTGGGACAGCTAGCGTAAATTTTTAAATAACTTGGTTTTAAACCAATACAGAGACAGACTGAAATTCTGATATTCAGAAGGAGAGTATCAAAAGGAGAAATAGAAGTTTGGAGGAACTAGGTTTGATAAAGAAGGAAGACTGAATGATGTCAGAGTGGTGAGAGGGACAGATGAGTAAACGATTAAATATACAGTGTATAAGTAGATACGTGGCGGCTCATTATTAATAGAATACTACCAACCTATCTGTTCCCGCCAAAGCCGGTCATTTTAGACGAGTAGCAAACGCTCATCCCCTGTCTATTCATAATTGGTCGTACACTGCTGTGTAGGTACTGTGCCAATTGCTAGTAAAAAATGCAGCAGAGCGCGCGCGTTGTTCGACGAATTACGAATAGACAGGGGTTGATCATATGCCACTTGTCTAGCCCCTCTGGTGCGGTTATGAAATAAAAATAATTGTAATAGATTCTTACATTTAGTGTTTATTGACTTCGTTTCGTAACAAAACTATTTTCAAAGCAAACACGACACATATCTGTATAAGTATTTAAATTATCATTACATTAAACTAAAATCACTTTCTACTACCACCGCGAGCTTGGCCTCCTGTAAGAAGAAAAAATATATTGTTAATTTTTTTTAATCCTTAATAACATAAGTAGAAGATTCACGAGAAGGTAAACGTAGAGTCTTATTAAAACAAGACCGTGGTTCATAAGTTCAAAGAAGAAAAAAATAAAATAAGTAAATAAAATAAAGTAGAAGGCTTTGCCACTTGGCCACCGACGCGTTGATAATTTATAAAATATATTATTTATAATCATAGAATAAATTAAAAAGTAACGCGAATCGTCTGTGGACTTGCGGCCCAAATGGGAACAAATGCGGGTTGGTGGGTTCTAAAACTGCCATTTTACGATAACAACCGGAACCAACGGTTTACGTGCTAAAGTTAGCATGTTATATTACATGTTAATAAGTAATAATCTATAGTTAGTAGTATAGGTAAGTTATAGAAGTTCATAACATTATTGTTTTTTACCTTGTGCTTGATCCACAACGGAAACTGAAAAAAAAGGTAGTTGTTAGAAATACCGTACAATGTTTGCGTTTATCTTATTAAATCATTTTAATAAATAATTTAATATTTTTAATGAGCCATAATAATTACTTTGTTCGCCTCCATCCACGACGTTCACTGAAAATAAAGTTAAATATTAATTAAAAGTTAACAAGGCAAAACCAATTATTGAAATGAATTTAATCGCTACAACTGATGGGTATTGGTTAGCGCCAGAATTTATTAATATATATAAGGCGACTGCTAAAAACCGCAAGAAACTTCAAGGGCTGGTCAGGTTAAGTGTTTTGAACATGACAAAATGACAATAAAGAAATACGTGCTTTTTTCATTTTTAATTAAATAATAAATTTTGTGAATTTATATTAGATAGACTTTGAGTGTCTTATTTATTTTATGGAATAACATAAGAAAAATAAAATAAAAAACAATTAAAAACACCGATTATTTACAACGCGCGGGAAGCGGCCGGTCGTTGACCCGTCCGCGTCAGCTGGGCGATAAGAAAAATAAATGGTCTCATTGCAGACTAACAAAAGTACGTACGTTAGTCTGCAATGAGACCATTTATTTTCCTATTAAGAAATGTGCGTATTTTTCTTATGTTATTGCTTTAAAATAAATTAGATACTCCAAAGACTATCCAATTAAAATTCGCAAAATGAATTATTTAATTAAAAATGAAAAAGCACGATATTTCTTTTTTCTCATTTTCGTCATGTTTAAAACACTTGACCTAACCTGCCCTTGCATTTTCTTGCGGTTTCTAGCAGTCGCCTTATATATCTGTTGTTTTGGATATTGAAGGCAAATTTTACACAAATTATGCCAAAATTAAGCTATTATTTTATTTTAATTTATTATTTTATTGATTTTGATAAAAACGACATACATCCATTGCCTTTATCACACTATTAATTACAAATGATAATAATAAAATTATAAAAAACAAAAACAAATAAAATTATTCGACATCCCCGCAATCGGGATGCCGGTAAAGCTCCATTGGTCACTTAATTTCCCACAATATTTTAATAATGCAGGTATTATTTATGACCGTTTGTCAAATGAAAAATCAAAATCAGTGGTTAGCGTCACGGAGTGCATTGAGGTGGCGCAGAGATAAAGAGCTAAAGGGCTAAAGAGCTAAATACTCGCGTCGATTAGGCTCGGCGAACAGAGTCGAATCGAATCGCATAAAGTCGCCTCCTATATATTTCCATGAAACTGCGTCCACCAGCGACGAGCCGCGGCGCGCCGAATCGAATCGACCGCGTGAATTGCTCGACAGGCGAATTTCTTCGCCGATGCGATGCGATTCGATTCGACTCGGCGCGCCTCAGTCGACGCGGAGAAACGAATGCGCGCCAACGTATTTTTATTATTTCTATATGTAGATATCGTTTAAAAACTCATAAAAATCTTTCTTTAAATTAAAATGATTTTTTTATAATTCTTTATTAAAAAGTATTCAAAATAAAAACATCTCTTCATCCGAGCTGTTCATGACGAAAACACGACCTAATTTGTTGAAGAGTTACCGTGAATAAACAATTCGATTCGATTCTTCAGAGATGGACGCACTAGGAATAAATGCGACTCGCTTCGATTCGACGCGTTTCTACTGTAGTCGACGCCAGGTCGCGCATGCTACGATGCGGACTCGGTCATCAAAAATCAGTTTATGTTACCGATGAGGGCCGCGTCTATTTTTTTGGGGTTCCATTCCAGTTCGTGCGGGACAAATAGCACACACAATAAATTGTGAAGGAGAAGGCAGTCAATAGATCCTCCTAGGGATTATACAACAGATATGTAGGTTATTAATTTCGGACGTTACTTATACGCTAACCAAACGCGGCTTGGTGATCACAAGCCAGGCTGTGCATAGAAAAATACAAATCACACTCTGCTGACCTGGGAATTAAACTCGGCCCTCCAGATATCGGGCGAAACGCCTGGCAATCGGCATGGAAAATGTCTAATTGTACTGCGGTTATTTATTTTCTTCTGAGTTTATTGACTTACTTATATAATTTTGAGAACAGAATTTGACTAGAAAAGCACTTTCTTCAAGAATTAATTTTAATGCATTAGTTTTAATAAAAAAATAAAAAGTTAAAAAACACCTTGACCATACACTAAGGTCGAATAGTATTTGCAGTATTGTATGGAAAATGATATTTTTTTCGTAATTTTAAAGTTGCTTCCATACAAATACTATGGCTCCTTAGATGAATAATTTGGTCTCGCTGCGGTTGAGCGCAGCGAGACCAATCATTCATAAGAGTATGGCTCATATTATAAAACAAAAAAATCTCTGCTTGAGTACAGTTAGAAAAGGATGGCGATATATGCGATGAGTAGCACCATCCCTTTCTAACTGTACTTAAGCAGAGATTTCATTCATTCATTCATTTCAGATTTGAGTTTGAGTTTGATATTAGAATTCGAGCCTTAGTATTGATCTTTACATTTGATAAGATGACTCAGTTGCGGGATTATAATCTTAGCAATTACCAAACACCATGAATGATGCTATTGCTCTCTCCTCAATATCTCGTGTTCTATTTTTTTAATTTTGTTATTAAGTAATAATTTATTAACAAAGATTATTTGTATAAGTAATGTTTTGTTTAATGTTTTATGTACAGTCACGAGCACCAATATGTCTACACTTTGACCCTTATTCCATTGTATTAAGAGTCACAATTGTTTACATATTTTTGCTCGTGACTGTACACTGTTGGTGTACCTTTTCCATAAATAAATAAATAAGAAAATACCTATAGCTAAATATTCATTTCGTATCACAAACACAGTTGACAGTTTGTCTGGTATACAAATCACACTTGAGTGTCGCATAATATTAACAAAAGAAATTGTATTGTGAATAAACTTAAAGTTAGTTAGTTTAACATAGGTACCTTGTTGTTCTCCGTTGACCACGTTTACTGTAAAGAAAAGATTATTTTATTGTCAACATCATCATCACCAGCTTATAATATAACTTTAAAAAAATATTTACAAACAAAAATAAGAATTGGCAGCCCTTCTGAAGTTATACTCGTACGCGAACATACTAATAGGTATGCTTCCTAGCTTAGGTTATATAGATTAAACTGGCCATTTACGCAAAAACAAACTAAGTTAAGTATATTATTTGAATTTTTCATCTGCATTATTTAGTCTTTTTAGGGTTTCGTACCCAAAGGGTGAAACAGGACCCTATTACTAAGACTCCTCTGTCTGTTCGTCCATCTATCTATCCGTCTGTCACCAGGCTGTATCTCATGAACCGTGATAGTTAGACAGTTGAAATTTTCTTACTTAATTTACTACTACTTATTTTACTAAAAACAGAATAAAATAAATATTTACGGGGGCTCCTATACAACAAACGTGATTTATTTTGCTCGTTTTTTCTCGACATTGATAACGGCAATAGGTAGACACGCTTGAAATATTCACAGTATATTTAGTTATATATTTACTTTTATATATAATAATTAAGTAAAAATAAAACAAATATTTAAGGGTGGCTCCCATACAACAAACATGATTTGTATAGATAATGGTTTTTTTTATAATTTGTATAATAATTATGTAGTCAAAGACAAGAAAAAACAATTTTAATTTTTTTTTTACAGTTATTACAGTGCTCGCCCAAGCAAATTATACAATAATGTGAATTACATTTACTTAATTATGTATGATGGCGGCTCATTAAAAGAATACTACGTACCCATCTCTTTCCTTGGGTGTCGTAAAAGGCGACTAAGCGACTAAATACTGCACATGCATCCAACAGCAAAGAGCGGCAATAGGCTTGCCACCTGTCACGCTAAGCACATGTGAAGTTGTTATTTGGTGAAAAGTTGACTATGGCCAAGGACTGATTTGCGGTCCTTATTGCCTAATCTGTGACTAATCTATATCCGTCTTATTGTTAAAAATGACCAAAATGTTACACCTTGGTTTAAAGTGACACTGTCTCGTTTTTGTTAAAGAAGACAGATAGAGACAGCGTCAATTTAATCCTAAGCGTAACTTTAATCAACGTTTATTAATAACAGGGAGAGATTAGAGTCGAGAGTGTTATACATCTATCTAATTATGTTAGAAGTACTAATACTTTAGTAAACCTACCTCCACTGTTAGGTTCGGGGTTGCCACCAACATCCACTGGAAAAGGATAAGAAAAATAAGGTTACATCATCGTATTTAAGACGACTTCCGTGTTCAAGTGGTTTTTACTTTAATCATGATATGCAAATTCACATAGGATTTTTGCACAGTAAGATTAAAAAGTAATACTATACTATACTATTATTTATTCTGTGGTAGGTAATACGTAGGGCCCCTGGTGACGCCGTCTCTGAGGGTTCGATTCCCGGTCAGATCAATTTAGAATTACCTACTTAACTGTTTTTCTAATTTGATTTCGTGTCAGAGTGTTTTCTAAGTTTTATAAGTGTTTGAGAGGGTTTACGCATTTCAGTTTTCCATACAAACTTCCAAGTCGAAATTTTTAAAAACCAATGAGACAATTTTGATGAAACTTTGCATGCTGAAGTAAAACACAGAGATCTAAATTGTTTGTTGAAAACATTTTTAAAAAACGTTTTTCTAGCTGAGTTATTGCGATTTAAAATCCACCATAGAAAGTTAAAAATCGCAATAACTCAGTTAAATAAACATTTTTTTTAAATGATTTCAACAAACAATTTAGATCCCTGTGTTTTACTTCAGCATCCAAAGTTCCATCAAATTTGGCTAATTGGTTTTTAAAAATTTCGACTTGGAAGTTTGTATGGGAAACCGAATGGCGTAAACCCTCATAAGTATGTTTATTATTTTATTCAGCTACCATTAAAACAAGTTATAAAAGAACTTCTTCTGCTCTATGGCACGCTCTTTATAAGATATCCATATTGAAAGTCCACTTGGCTAGCAATCAGCATAATAGTTTATTACTTGCGTTTTAAGAGTGGGATAAAACAAAAAAGAATCAACGCAAATATATCGCAAATGTACCCTGGCTTCTGATGATTAATGCCAAAGTTGATTGTGCCATATTGTTGTACCTTTAAGGTCAATAATAATAATTTATTAAAATTTTATCTTAATTAAAATTTGGAGGCTTTTTGTTACATTTTCATAGTTTCAAAGCATAAAGTTCAATAATGTTGAATAAAAGATTACAGAAAATAATAAGACTGATTACATAAACTAATATAAATTTGTTTTTATTAAAAAAAACATTGCGAAGCGTCTATCCCCGCAAGAGACAAGTATCCTCCGAAGCATTTTTAACTATCCGCTTGAGTAGGCAACTATCCTTTTTTTGAGAGGTCAAATAAATCAGGATTTACTTAAAACCGTTATTAATTATGTTCACAAAAACGGGCTTCTATAATAGATCAAAGACCTATGTTTTGATAATACAAGTTGTATTGTTTCTATTAGGTACATATTTTTTTATAATAGTACTTTTTTGAAAAGTGGGGCAATTATCCTTTTACCTATTAAAAAAGTGACATTAAAGTACCTACGTGCTTTAAGGACATTTGCTACTTGTTGTACTCTTTGTATTCTTTGTGAATGTGAATTCAATTGAAGTTGTGAATTGTTTTTTTGTCATTACGTTTGTTACATATTTTGTTTTTTATATAACTTACCACGGGGCTTTGCCGAGGTGATGGCGAACAGCGCCACCAGGGCAAGAACAAACTGAAATGGACAACAAATTCAAGTTAGATAAATCATCATCATCATCAGCCTATAAACGTCCCACTGCTGGGCACAGGCACATAGGGAGATTAGGTCATAATCAAAATCGTAAGTATTGACACGCAGAATTTCATGTAAATATCTAGTGTCACTCAGATTTTTATAGAATAGAATAGAAATTAATTTATTTAGCATCAAAACAGACCACATACAATTATTTTTATTTTATTTATTTCGTTTCGTTTTTTTACTTCGTACTAGGATGCCGTCAAATTACGGCATCGTAACCGATCGTACTAAGTTGCCGCTTGTGGCACTCTATTCACTGCCTACACTTTGTACTAGGATGCCGTAATTACGGCATCGTAACCGATCGTACTAGAATGCCGCTTGCGGCACTCTATCCACAGCCATAATAATATATACAGCGCGTTAGTTAAGACATATTAAGGGACATTAGGTAGTCGATTCCGATCCGAATAATTTAAAAAAAATCTTAATTTTTTGCATAATTATTCTATTAAAATTAAATAATGTTAGCGTATACACTAAGCGCGGGAAAAGATCAAATAAGATCAAGTATGAAAGAAAAACGGGTCATACCAACCACGACAGTTACTTATTCAATACCATACGCGTAAATCAGTCGAAAGCACTAGGGTGCCCAAACATTACGGAAAATTTTATGAAATCTTAACATCGATCTTCTGAATTATTTTAGTGCTTCGAGTAGTATTTTTTTATTTGTTTATGTTTACCTAGGCATAAACTACCATAGGATTAAATATGTCCCTCGTGTTGACTAACACGCTGTGTATATAATATTTATATTAACCTACATACGAGTATTACGTAGGTGAATATAAATAAATATGTATTAATATACGTAATATACTTGAAATATAATTAACAATTAACAATATTACGTAATGTTATTACTGAAAAGGCATCTAAGTAGGTACTCAGCATTTTGTTGTAGCATCTCAAAACTCAAAATTCAAGACAATTATTAGATATAGTTATACAAATAGGCTAATCAGGCTCAGGATTAGGCTCTCGACCCTGATCTTAGACCTACACTAAAACTAAAACTCCTTTCTTTCTTTAGATGCTCCCACTCCCTCTATTATTCTATAATATTCTCTCTCTTCACCCAAAGTTGCCTGGAAGAGATTGCTTTTAAGCAATAAGTCCGCCTAATTTTACTCCCTTTTTATAGTTTATCCTGTTTTTGTAATTCTTGTTCTTTTCTTTTTGTACAAATAAAGTGTTTATTATTATTATTATTAAAGAGCTTTTTGCACAAAGAGTTGTAAATTGACGACCTTCTTGGTCGAGTGGTTTGTACACTGGTTTTCATGGTGTCGCCATCTCTGAGGTCCCGGGTTCGATCCCCGGTCAGGTCAATTTAGAAACTATTGTTTTTCTAAGTTGTCTCGGGTCTGGGTGTTTTCTATGTATAATAAGTATGTATTTAAGTATTTTAAGTATGTTTATCTGTTGTCTGGTAACCCTTTAACGAGTTTCATAACGAAGCTTCTCTTGGGCTTGATAATTGGTGTGAGTGTAGCAAAGTTTATTTATTTATTTTATTTAAATAATTTATTTGTTTACAATCATTCTTCATCGAATTTGGCACTAGTATAGAGCACGGACCTTAAGAGCCGATGATCAGGCTCAGTGACATGCATTGAGAGAGCCCTATGTCCAGCAGTGGACTAACACGGGCTGATTAAGATAATATACAACGAGGATCTTCGAAGTGGGCATGAAATGATAATAGTAACGTCTGGACAGGTTTCTGGGCAATCATTTCAATTGACCACAGTGGCTTTTTTACACCTGCTGTTATTACGCGTAGCTTATAATTAGTATTCGCTACCTCATTTCAGAATTCCATTATATTCCACACCATTGTACATTGAAAACAAAATAATAAATCATGATAAAATCTAACAATAAAATCTTTCACTAAGTGCGTACTCATTTTGCGTCATTTATTACTGACGTCTAAGTGATCAGTGGATCACAGATTACTAAGAGAAAAAGCTTTTAAATGCTAACATGCTCTTTGAACAGTAAAGGGATAATATGTGGTATAGCTTTTTAGTGTATTAAATTAAAACAATATTTGCAAGACTACTTATTAATTTTGTAAAAACAAAAAAAATATAAGTGATTGAAATGAAACACTTTTTACGGATTAACTCGCGTATAATTTTACTTCATTACATAGTTTTCTAGTTTATTTTCGTTAATCCGTAAAAAGTGTTTCATTTCAATGTGTAGGGCTCGCTTAAACCTTAATGTAGGGATCTGTTATTAAAATAAAGCGTAGAATATTGTCTAAAGTCTTTTTAAGAACTGTTAATAACTTGAAAAAATGTTAGCTATCATTAAGGAAACAAACACAAATTAATATTATGCAGCTACTAATTAAATATGTCCTCCAATTGTGGGCTCATGAGAACTGCTCATTACTAATTCATTAGCGATATTTTTTTATCTAATACGTAGGCAATTCCCCTTTAAAAATGTATCCATAATATAACAATTACATATATTTAAAATTACGTTTTTGAACCGAGAGGAAGATAATATTAGAAAAAAACATTTTTATATTCTTAAGTAGTTGAATCTATATAATATCTATAAAATGATTATTAATTGTTCCTGCACACAATAAATGTCGGAAATATAATAACTTATACCTACTTCACTTCTCGCGATATAAAAATACGTAGATAAAACTGCAATAAATATAAAACACTTATCTCACATACTTTACAAGGAAGACTTATTCTGTCTAGATTTTTTGGTAACTATTTAAAATAAAATAAAGCTTACGTACCACTACTTTGTTCATCATGGTAGGTTTTAATTGTTTGCGGTCAAAATACTTGTAAAACTGTGAGCCAGAGAGGTGCCTAACATCTTTTTATACTGAGATAATATTGACAAAGCATCAAATATTCGACCTCCTTTGACCTCCGATAACTTGAAACGATTGGGAAATGGAGCTGTGAGACAGGAAACGTATAGCAAAATACATAATATATTCTTGGAAGTCTTAATCTTTGTTTTTAATATTGAGTTAAGCTGAAATCGGACTGGATTGCCAAAATACATACTTAAAATAGGAACATGATTCTGCCATTGTTCTATATTATTACTGCGTTCTGGTTTGAAGGTATTGAGGTCCAGTTAAACTTCAGAGTTTAAAGGCATATACATGAAGTTCTAGGGTAGATAGTGAAGTGCTTTGGGATAGAAAGCGTCCTAAGACTGCGGTGCTCATTTGCCAGCTCAGTAACAAAAATTTATTTTCTGATATTATGCTCATCCCTTTACGAAAAATAAGCATACGAGTATATATTATGGCAATAGATTGATTTCTAATACATTGACGGCATTTACGTCTGCGCAAGTGACAATTGGTATTCAAAGTGCTAACAATAACAAAACAATATGATAAAACAAAAGCTGTAATAAATTAATATTTTTACGATGCTGTTTCAAATTGCAACGGACAGTATATTATGTCTTAACAATCCGCCGTTACGTTACAAGTTGTATAACTTCATTTTAATATGCATTTAAAAACGTATTAATGTCATAATCCCAAGTTCAAGTTCATATGAGATGATTTATAGAGCTGGTTTATTTCTTTATACAGATTAGTCTAGGCTATTGTGAAGTTTAGGTAAAGGAATAAAGGAAGCAATATGTTGTCTAAGAGCTTTATTCATACCTAATAGATTGTTTATAATTTTACGCAAATTTTGTTGAGAACAAATTACAATTTGGCAAAATGTTTATAAAGTGTTGATTTTTTTACCACCAGCAGGTTACGATTCTACAACTTACAAAATACTCTACTCCACCTGATATTAAGTAAAGATAAAGATAAAGATAAAGAAACATTTATTAACCACAAGCACATTGACAACAGTAAAGTAGAAAACAGAATAAAAAGAAAAAATAAATAATAAACGACAGCAAAATATATAAGAATTCTAAAGTGGCATATGGTCAATTAGGTCCCAACCTCAGCCGTTGCAGCGTTGGGTACTCTGGTGGGACCTAAGTGAGACAAGACAATAACACAGAAAGAAAAATAGGTAAAAGTTATAATAATAGCAAACAAAATGACAAACATAATATTATTTATGTAGAAGTGTAGTCAAGACGAGAGAACAATTGATGCAGCGTCGGAGACGTAGTATCAGTCATTCTCACCCAGGTGGCCCACAAAGTGTCTCTTCATGCACCGGTTAAGGACCCCATCTCATAATATACATACGGTACGGAACGGTAAGTCAGAGACCAGGCAATGAGGAGAGAAAAAGCAGTCTCTACCATTAAAACTGTTTTAACGGGACCTAACACGATTAGTTTTGTAAGTAAGTACGTATCTACTTACTGCTTGACGTTAGATATTATGTACTTACTTACAAAATTAATCGTGTTAGGTCCCGTTAAAACAGTCTTAAGCAATGTAACGCGATAGTTTAAAGTCTAGTCTCTACCATTGTTCATTTTTCACTAAATATAGCGACTGCACATGTGCTCAGCGTGATAGGTGGTTGGCCCATCGCCACTCAATGCTGTTGGTAGTATGTGCAGTCTTTAGTCCGATAGTCGCATTTTGTGTCATATCATGATGTCATAATATGAAGGAGGGAAAACGTGTGCTGGTAGACTATTACACCTTTTCTTTTGGATAAGCTGCGATTGCCCTGCTTCAATATTATTATTACACCTTTTCTTTTGGATAAGCTGCGATTGCCCTGCTTCAATTCTATTCACAAATTCATGTTTTTGTGCGAATCGAATGCTAAATAAAATTCGCAATAGGTACGTGAGGTTTTCATTTTAAAACTATTCACAGCATTGTGCAAATAAATTAAGATAATATTCATGCTATAAAATGCTCCAACCAATCTAACCTCCAATAAACTTATCGAGGACTCCAACAGCTGTTACTAATTCAGAACAAATTTTAGGTACTTTTAAATTGCACATTGCGTGATTTGATAAAGATTTTTTTTATTATTTTGCTAAAATCGTTGCTTCTATGTAAAGCTTTGCAGTTACTTGCACTTGCTCTTCGTGGAGTGCACAGCTAAAATACGTTTTATATAGTTTTTAGGTTATAAATTGTTTTTTGACGATTAATCAGACTTTGATTTAAATTCGAATTTGATTATAGTAAAATTAGTAATACACTGAATAAACAACATACACACAATCAAAATCAAACTAATATTATAAAGGCGAAAGTTTGTGAGTGTGTATGTTTGTTACTCTTTCACATAAAAACTACTGAATAGATTTGGATGAAATTCGGCATACAGATAGTTTATAACCTAGATTAACACATAGGGTACTTTTTATGCCGATATTCCCACGGAAACGGGAACCACGCGGGTGAAACCGCGAGCGGTTACTATTCAATAAATCGCCAAATGTGTTGTTAAGCGCAAAACTCGAGAACGGCTAGACCGATTTGACTCATTCTTTTTTGTTGTGTTTGTAAAGGTCAGGACAAGGCTGGTATAAAGATTTGGAAATTCGTCTCAGGACATGGGGTGTTCACGCGGACGACGTAGTCGCGGACGCGTGCCGTTAGTAGGGTAATAAAATGTTTTGGACGATTGAACAGACTTTGACTTTAATTTGAATTTGAGAGGTATACTTTTGACGATCTCCTTGGTCGACTGGTTTGTACACCGGTTTTCATGGTGTCGCCATCTCTGAGGTCCCGGGTTTGATCCCCGGTCGGGTCAATTTAGAAACTATTGTTTTTCTAAATTGTCTCGGGTCTGGGTGTTTTCTATCTATAATAAGTATGTATTTAAGTATTTTAAGTATATTTATCCGTTGTCTAGTAACCATTTAACGAGTTTCTTCGAAGCTTCTCTTGGGCTAGATAATTGGTGTGATCGTAGGAAAGTTTATTTTTTTTATACTAAAGTAGTAGTACCTACAACACTAAATAAACATCATACACAACACAGTTATGAATAAATAGCAGCCCGCCCACGACTTTGTCTACGTGAACATCCCGTATCTCATAATTTTCATTTGTTTTTTTTACACAAACCTTGTCCTGATAATTTAAAACACAACAAAAATAATTAGCCAAATAAATGCGGGAACCATTACATAGGCCATTCTGAATTGATGCCCGAACATTCATTCGTGGTACTTAATTGATTTTTATTTAGGTGCTTACATAGATTTTAGATTTTGTTTTTCTTCTAGCTATAGTCACAATTTGAAGTTATTATGTCACCACTCTGCACTCCCGTAAGCAGTTTGATCTCGCAATTATCACGTCCGCACGAATGATTCGGATCACCTCACACAATATGGCACTTTGCATAAGGGTGCAGGTACACTGCAGCCTTTACCTGTGCTGCTAATCAAGAAAAAAGAATCAATATAATAATTGTTGAAACCACTAGAGGAATTTTCTTTTATATATGATGTGCGCATAATTTTCTATATCATTCAGTAACGTTAATAGACGCCATTTTTATTATTTTTGTATTTATTTATTATTCATTATTTATTTAATTTGTCCGGCACTTTATAAAATAACTCGTGGATACCGAACGAACGAAAGGTCACGTGTAACGTAAGGTAACCTAACCTAGGTATCCTGTGGAATCGTAATGTGTCACAGTTCAATTGCGCGGTCCCGGTCGATTGACCATGATAAACGGTATGTTTGTGGATATGATTGATTAATTTTAGTTTATTTACTTTTCACTTTAAAAAAATTAAAATTGAATCTGTAGCTCTAAATTAACCTACCTACTGTATAATTGAATAAAATATGGGCACAGATAAAAAAATCCTGTAAAGAATCTTATAAAAAGAGATAATGGGCATTCGTTACTTTCATTCACCGTCACCGGACGAAACACAACAGCAACAAGTGCCATTGTTTCAAGCCGATATTGGTAGAGAGGGTGGCGGGTGGTTTTACCACGGGCCAGCCGGCCCAGTTGGCTATTTGACAGCTGTAACAATAAAATATGAAATATGTCGGAAATGGTAGTTTATGATTTAACGATAATAATTATCCAATAGTTTTTTTGTATTAAGATAATTTGTAAATATTTTATTTTTACAAAAATAAATTTGCGAATTTTGATCTATGGCTTACAAGACCCGAAACACGGGCGGCAAGGGGCGGCTATGATTGAGCTTCATGTGACGTCACATTTCACAAAATTATCAAAAACTATCTGTCAGGTTTCAAGATAAGATTTTATATTTATTGAAATGTGACGTCACAGAGCAAAATGTCACGTGACCAACCGTTTTCGCACGAAATTTGAAATCAATAAAGAAAAATATGTTTTTTCTGTTAAATAAAGGTTTTTTCGAGAAAGAAAATATGTACGGGGTATAAAATAAGCGTTATAACTTTTTAAATCCTTTTTCGAAAACTGTCAAGTAGCCAATTCGTGCAGTAACGCAGCGTGACTTTACCACTTAGACAGTATAATGGAGCATTTAGCACCACCCCTCAAGGGGTACTTCTCAGGCAGGGGTTAGGTCTACAAGGGGTACCCCTCAAGGGGTTAGGTCTCAAGGGGTACCTACGGACGCAAGTAACTTTAACCCCCAAATAACATAATAAACAACTAAACACATAATAACCGATAACCAGATAAGATAAGATAATTGTTTATTTTCACTTTGATATGGTATAAAGATGTTACATTATAAAATACATAGATCACATATCAAGCTCATTTTATAACAGCATGCAAACATTAAGTCCTCTCAGTAGGTAATACTCTAATATTTTTAATAATTAAAAGTGAGAGATACAAGGTTTAATTCTAACGTCAGGAAATGTGTGTTTCGTTTAAATATTAAATTTTACCATCTGTGTATTAATGTTCCCTGTGTACTCTGTATTTTAGATGGAAGACAAATAAATTCTTTCCCAGGTAACACATAAGCAAGATAACAGTTAGCACTTAGAACTTTTAACAGTTTAAAGATGAATATGGTTTATGTAAGAGCGTGGGGAACAGCCAAATACTGAATTAGGTTGAGTACGGACCTTTAAAATACTTAACGCTTAATAAATTCTGTATTTCTGTCCTTCACTTCTTTACGCTTAATAACCAATCTCCGTAAGATTATTAGACAGACGTTATTAAGCATTACGCATTCCATTTGGCTTAAATCTGAAAAACAGTGAGTTCGGCAGCATTTATCTGAATAACAATAATCTATTCTGCTATTTTGTTTTATTTGCTAACACTCATGCACGCATATTTTTGATTTAAGGCGAGATTAGCAGAGTAATTTTTTGTAAATAAAATGTAGTGACTCAAAAATTTTATTACTTTAATTAAGGAGTATTTAATTGTCTATTAAACACAATTTAATTCAATAAGGGGATCCTGCACGAAATTGTGAAAATTAACGTATTTTTAAGTCACTTGTACTATGCGCTGAATTAGTTAAATACATTAAAAGATATTATGTAAGTTAGCCTGATCATTGCACAAGGTCGTGGCCTTGTTGAAATTTGAAAAAAAGTCTTTAAACAATAACAAACAATACATAAATCTAATGACTGCTAAAACATTTTTTTTCGACAACTTTCTTAATTTTACGCATGAAACAATAATTCTTACGTGAAAATATTTGTATTGATATTCCGCAGGTCACCCTTATCTCAAAAAAGTAAATTTTAAAAAACCAAGCGCGTGATGGTTTTGTACATTTCGCAGAATAAAAACATTGCTCTAATCAAATTACTAGGTCTGAAACTTCAAAGCAGAATTGTTCTAATTTTAAATATCAACATGATTGATTTTGCTTTGAAATTCATTAGGAGACTTATGTCAGTTTTTGCGATCGCGTGGCACCCCCTAAGTTAGCATTCTTAGTTTACGAGATTTATAGGTTTCTTTAAGTAACCCAGAATCATTGCCCTGAGTGTAGTATTTTTATTTGTTCCTCCCCCGCCTGCAGATTATCGCTGAAAGCGCTTTCGTTAAGAATTTATTGGCAACGGGGATGACCGAATGTCTAACTAAAGCCGGTCAGTCTAGATTCGCCTCTATTTAGCCGGACACGAATGTAAAAATCCGGAAATGACTGCCTAAAGCCGGCAACCCTACTTGCAAGCCCAAATTCAGTTGGGTGGTCGCGGGACTCACTAAATTATTACCCTGAGGAGTCATCCAATTGTATAAACAGCATAAGCGCTTGTACAAATGCCGTCATAAGCAAATGCTCTTGTGTTAACACCTTAAGAGCGACTTCATTTGTTATGATTGAGCTCGCGTCAGCATTATGATTGGCCCAGTGTCGCACACGGATGGTGAATCGCTCGTGTTTTCCTGCATTCAAAATCTGTATATAAGAATCTCAGGTGTGGTACATAACACAGTACCTAACAGGCCGGCGGACGTGATTCTCCTTTATACACCGAAGTACAGGAATTACCAAATAGGGTAAGAGTTACATTTTTTTTTGTGCGAATCTGTGATACTTTTTGATTTTTTTTATATTGTTTGATAAGTACTCTTCATCGGACTGGAAGAAATCGTCATACAGCGATAAGACCGCGAAATAGTAACTTTATAATTTTCTTAATTTTTGTGTTTTAAGTGTACTATGAAAAATTCAATGAAAAGGAATATTATAAATGTAGGTGTGTTGCAATTATAAGTATTATCTATCTATATTATAATGTATTGTGTCGATTTATAAGATTGATGTTGTACGATCATTTTTTATTAATTTATACAGTGCAATTTTATGATAAAATAGTAGCATTTTGATGTGGCGTTATGCGTTGTTGTTGTTCGCAATAACGCATAATTAAGTACTTAAAACCTTAGATTAAAACAAAAAGGGAAGATACGGCATGCTCCTACTTGTAGTCATTCAAAATATAGTCCTACTCAACTACTTAAGCAAACACTTACAAACGCATACCTATAAAGTGTAAATCGAGCGAGCGAGACAAAGCGGTAAGTTTCAACGTCAGCGCGAGGGAGTCAGCGAGTAGCACGTTGACGTCTCGGTCGCTTCGCAACAGACGAGTACGTACGACCGATTCCGACGCCACTGCGGAGTAGCGTCTTTCTCTTTTTCACACAGTAGAATATCCGCAATAGTGCGATGTAGCCTGTTCGCTCGGCAAATTGTGACTGAAGTGAAATTGTGCCATTAGGCCTAATTTTGGCGGCTCACTCACGGAACGCTAATGCCGTATCTTCCCTTTTTGTTTTAATCTAAGCTTATAACATAATTTTATTTATAGACTATACCATTGAAGTAGAGCATTCACGCCATACAAAGTATAATTACATAGGTACAACATAACCGTATCGCGTAACGGTGAAATAATACTACCACCCCCTCTCTTCCCTTGAGTGTCGTAAAAGACGACTAACGGACTAAAGACTGCACATACATCTAACAGCATAGAGCGGCGATGTGCAGTCACTATTTGGTGAAAAGTGGACTATGGCTGAGGACTGCTTTTGCTGTCCGCATTGCCTAACCCTTCGGGGATAATAGTCGTGATTATATGTTGTATGTATGTACAACATATTATTATGTCAATAATCTAAGACGCAAGAATAAACAAAATTGTATATTTTTCGCATGAAGTTAAGTTAAGAGACTTCAGAGCAGCATTGAAGTTAATTTACAAAGTAATTGTTGAGCAAGTACCAAACTACTTCATGTTTATTAGATACTTTGTTACAAATTGCGTTTTGTGGCTACAATCATATATTTTTTTAAATGTTAATTTGATCGTAACACACAAAATAAACTGTGAAACAGAACTTTACTTTTTAGTTAAATTGTTTTAACGTGTACGTTTTAGGTCTATTTTCACAACAGTTTTTCTATTTTTCTTGATTGCTAAAATATTTTCGACCACTTTTTAGTTGTAACTTTAATATGTATTACTTAAAGCGTTACCATAAAACTAACATAAATAATTGTCTCTAAAACATTATAGGTACGTGGTCTTATCGCTTCGAAGGGATAGTTTCCAGACGACCAGTCGTCTGTAAAGAGCTTAAACACTCTTATTCGAAGGTGCATTCTTAATTAATAAACATAGTTAACCCCTTGAGGATCGTAAAACCAGACACAATAAAAAATCTATTGTTTTGCGACCGCCGGCGGTCTTATGATCCTTGACCTATTAATAGAATTACTACAGAAAGTTAATAGGTTTAAATATAATATTACATAAATTATAGAGTTAAAATCGAGGAGCTCGATGGCGCAGCGGCTAGCGCGTTCGGCTTGCGATCTTGCTCGCTAAGCAACTTTCGCAATGCCGGGTCGCTGGATGGGTGACCAAATTTAAAACATCTCGAGCTCCTCCGTGCTTCGGAAGGCACGTTAAGCCGTTAGTCCCGGTTGCTGTCATAAGATGGCAGTCATTAAAACCCACCAACTCGCATTGGGCCAGCGTGGTGGGTTATGGCCCATTGTCCCCACGTGCTATTGTTCACGTGGGAGGCCTGTGCCCAGCAGTGGGACGTTTATAGGCTGATGATGATGATGATAGTTAAAATATAATTTGGACGGCCGGGTGATCGAGTGGTCAGCGACCCTGACAACGCAACCCACGGTCCCGGGTTCGAATCCCGGTAGGAGCAAATGGGTGTGTGGTGAGCACGAGCATTTGTGATCGAGTCATGAATGTTTATTAGTATTTATGTATGTTTATCAGTTATTCAGTCTCCATTGTTCCCGCTATGCTTAGTTTGGGGCTAAATATTTGGTGTGAGAGTTGTGAATTTATTATTATTATTATAATAAAAAAACCCACCAACCCACAACAATAATAATAATAATAAAATTAATTTATTTTCTCTCACATGTTTAGGTACTTACATATTATTTGATTTAACAATATGTCATAAACAATATGGTACCGCCAAAATGTAAGAGACGGTGCCCAAAATAGGTTTCTTTAAAAGAAACCCGTATTACTGGTCACCAGAGTGCTCACTCCCTAGGTTGATTATATACATTTAAACAGCTTTTAAAGGTTATTCAATATAAAATCTAAATACAAGTAAAACATAAGACAATGTTGTAAGTATGTGCGTTTTTGTGCAATAAAACTAAAATGTTTAATAATATGTTAAAAATTAGATTTGTGGATGTAATAATGATTCCGTTTGTAAACAGTCTAGAGTTTTTAGCCATTTTGTAATGGTTTTCTTACAAGCTGACTTAGTGAGAGGAAAAATGGACAGTATATCGTTAAACTTATTGTAAATGAAGGGGCCTAGAAAACAAAAGAACTGTTGGGCATGATGGGATTGGTAAGGTTGAGCTTGCCAACAACAACAACAATACAATGGGCCAGCGAAATGGATTATGGGTCAATCTTTCCATGTACTCTAGTCCATATGGGAAGACCAGCCTCCTTTTGAAACCGATCGCTATTGAATCGGATTGGTATTGTAAATTTTCGTACTCCTAAGTTACGACACCAGAGCTAATATGGATTCATATTGCGTGGATATTGAGTGAACAAAATACAAAACTCAATGCCATTTAGTTCACCCAATATGAATCAAAATTAGCGCTGGTGTCGTAACTTAAAAAAAAAACAAAATTCAAAATAAGAATCCGATCCAACAGCGATCGGTTTCAAGAGTACAGTGGGACGTTAATATGACGACGATGACGAATATAATTGAAATAGACCCGATATAATTGTTATACGAATCACGTCATAGTTTGACGAAGTATGCAAATATTTTACTGCCATCTTAACCTTTAGCATTACTAAGCTAAGAAAAACTATATTGCAGTGAGACTAATAACGTGTTGTGCATAATATGTGATTAAAGGTTGTGCTGTGTGTGAAGGTTAACCGTGCCGCATAGCGGTGAAAGATAACTACCACCCCCTCTCTTCCCTTGGGTGTCCTAAAAGGCGACTAACGGACTAAAGACTGCTCATACATCCAACAGCATAGAGCGGCGATGGGCGCACCACCTGTCACGCTGAGCAAATGTGCAGTCGCTATTTGGTGAAAAGTGGACTATGGTAAGGGACAGCTTTTGCTGTCCTCGTTGCCTAGTCTCTGACTAATCCTTCGGGGATAATAGTCGTGGTTATATGTATGTACTAGAGGCCGCTCGCGGTTTCACCCGCGTGGTTCTTGTTATCGTGGGAATATCGGGATAAAAAGTATTCTATGTGTTAATCCAGGTTATACACTATCTGTATGCCGAATTTCATCCAAATCCATTTAGTAGTTTTTACGTGAAAAAGTAACAAACATCCATTCATACTTACAAACTTTTAAAAGGATATGTAGGTATGTATGAAGGTTGTGCATGACGACAGCTGTCATTATAAAGCATAATCTAATCTCATAGAAGTTTAAAAAAATCAAATACCGAAATGTAGGTATGTTCGCGCATCGATTAAGAACAGCTTCACCTATTTGATTGATTATTTTTTGTTGTGTCTGTGATTGTCAGGACAAAGTTTGTATGAAAGAAAATTTGTTTATACAATATGATATAGGGGCGGTACTTCTAACCCGTTAACGCTACATCTAAATTCATCGACAAAAAAAAAATATGGGGGGTCCAACTTAGTTTTTTTGAGTAATCTGAGAAAACGTAAATAAAGTGATTTTAAATCACATAATAATTAAGTAATGGTTTTTTTCTCACCAAAATAATCTCAAACGTACGAAACAAAGTAATTGAATTAGTTAACCAGTGTCGTTAACTACCGTTTGCCATTTTTTTCATGTTTCTACGGCGTATGTAACCTTTGATATCGCATAGCGCCGGACACACATTGGAAAAAAATTAAAAATGGTCATAAATTATAGCGGGAGGGGGTTAGACCCCCTATATTTTTTTTTGTCGATGAATTTAGATGTAGTACTTAGCCTTAACGGGTTAGAAGTACCACCCCTATCACATTGTATAAGTCACGGGATACGGGATGTTAACGCGGATGAAGTCGCGGGCGGACCACTAGTGGTCTTATAACAAATCGGTATCAAAATAGTCAGTGAGCAAGTTTCAAATTATAAAAAAATCATGTTTAAGTACCAATTGTGTGATAAGTGTTAGAGCAAATAAAATAACATCACCGATGTATTTGTGTCGATTCCGTGTAATTGGTTACCATGGTCTCCCATGTAGGCAATTATGTGCTACCTTCTAAGCAGCCTAAAGTCCTTTTGTTTGTTCGATAGTTTTCATGCAATAGTTAAAAGTAGTGAAAAGTAGTAGAGAGCCTAAATTATGTCCCACTGATAGGCAAAGGCCTCTGCTGTCTTGTAATCGTACTAAATGTCTCTTTATCCTGTAATGGAAAATGGGATAGGGCATTTTCCAATTTGCATTAACTCTGTAAAATAAAGGGAGAAAAAAAATGCACTTGCCGGTTCTTTTCAGTAGAAGTCTCCCGCCCCATAATTAGACTTATGAACCGATGGCATAGCGACATTCATTAATTTTTGTAGCCTATATATTGAATAATTAATTTTGAATAGTGAATTTTTGTTATTGAAATGTAGTCTTCGCTAGAATTGACGGGTATTGGCTTAATCCTCTTGTCAAATGCGATTTGGTGGTCATAAAACCTTGGAATTGAATCCAGGAATTTTGGATATTTAGCTGTGCGTAAGTACGTAATGTTAAGAATATATTGAATTATGTGTAATAATTATAAGACTCCCTTCCGCTCACACGTATACCGGAAATGAACTATTGTGCGAAAATATAGTTTAAAGATAATCACGTAAAGAATTTAAAACAGTAAAATAAAAAGCTACCTAGCAACCCAATGCTGTTACTGATGTTATTGATGTTATTCTGTAAACCGCATTAAGATTTTTACACACAAATAGAAAAAAAAAGGTTTGGGGTATCTATGGATAGGTCTTCAAAAATAATATTGAGGTTTCTAATATCATTTTTTTCTAAACTGAATAGTTTGCGCGAGAGACACTTTCAAAGTGGTAAAATGTGTGCCCCTCCCCCTGTAACTTCTAAAATAAGAGTATGATAAAACTAAAAAAAATATATGATGTACATTACCATGCAAACTTCCACCGAAAATTGGTTTAAACGAGATCTAGTAAGTAGTTTTTTTTAATACGTCATAAATTAATTAATTTAAAAAATACACTATTATTCAAACATCGATCAAAGTTACAACGAACTACAAGAACTTATAAATGATGTTACTTGCTGCTACGGAACCCTTCATGGGCGAGTTCCGACTCGCACTTGACCGGCTTTTTTTATTATAATTTCACTGTAGCAACCCGTATTGGGCGGCAGCGTGGTGGGATATTGTCCAATCATACATTTACTGACGACTATTTATCCCCGAAGGGGATTGGTCAGAACTAGGCAAATTGGACCGCAAAGCAGTTCACAACCACAGTCCGCGTTTCGCCAAATATTAACAACTACACATGTGCTTAGCGTAACAAGTGGTGAGCCCATCGCCGCTCTATGCTGTTTGTTATATGTTCTGTCTTTAGTCCGAAGACAAATTGCGAATTTGAAAAATGCAAAGATCATAAGCCGGACGAATTAAGAACCAAAATTCGCAGTTCGTTTGCCAGATAAATTGCGAACCAGACAAACTGCGAAACACTCCGTTACTCGCCTTTTACGACACCTCAAGTAAGAGATGGGTCGGTAGTTTCCTATAAACGAGCCTCCCCCACACATATTATGTTAAGTCAACAAGCTAACTAATCAACTTGGTTTCCAGAACATGAAGGTTATCGTTGCACTGTGCGTAGTCCTGGCCATGGCCTTAGCCCGGCCCGAGGAGACTTACAACTCGGAGTACGATGACTTCGACGCTCAGGAGCTGGTGGGAAACCTCCGCCTCCTCAAGAACTACGGGAAGTGCTTCCTCGACAAGGGCCCGTGTACGTCAGAAGGAAACAATTTTAAAAGTAAGTTTCGTCCATTACTAGTTTAACCTTCCAACCCTTAAGCCGTGTACGCACGTACGAACAAATGCGTTGCATGATACGCAACAGCTTGGTTCGCACTAACGAACATCAAACACTGTTCGTCAAACATGTTTGCGGCAATCCTATTTGTATGTTCCGTATGGACGGTTTCAAATAGCTTTGAAAAGCGTTCGAATCACGCCGCCGCCATGGCTATTAGATAGAGTTCACGATTGTTGTGCGCAAACTTGATTCGAACTATGTTCGCGTTCGTGTTCTAATATGCCGTCCATACGTACAAACCAAATGTTAATGTTTGATGTTTGTGTTCGCTATGTTCGTGTTCGTACGTGCGTACACGTCTTTCAAGCCAACGTGATGAGCTATGGCCCAATCTACCATGTGTTGTTGTCTATTTAGGAAGCCCTGTATTAAGCAGTGTGACGTTTATAGGCCTATGAAGATTAGTAGGTTTTCCACGGCTTCGCTCGCGTTTATGTAGATCTTGTTTATCGATTCTGTTTGTAAATCGATACTGAAAAATATGCAGGCTTTAATTATTTGTTATAAACAACATTTATGAAAAATTAGTAGCAAATTGGGCCATGAAATAAATTGTTTCATTTGATTTTTATCCCTCATTTTCCCCCTTTAAGTATTATTTTCGCGGCTTACTCAGATATCAATTGATAACTAACTCTCTAACTCGATTTTAATGATGAAGCCTTTGTTCAGCAATAGGTATATACTCGTAGGCTAATGCTTTACTTTACTTTACTTTAATTATATTTAGCATGACATGGCATATTACTAAACATCTTTTCCTCCACAGAAACTATTCCCGAAGCCCTCAAAACAGACTGCGCTAAGTGCTCGCCGAAACAGCGCCAGCTCATCAGGACCGTGGTGCACGGCTTCCAGGAGAAGCTGCCCGAGATGTGGGCCGAGCTGGTGAAGAAGCACGACCCTGAGGGCACCTACAAGGCGTCCTTCGACAAGTTCCTTAGCTCCACTGATTAAAACCAAAGAACAAATTTATGTTGCGTGGCTGTCGCTGCCTTAAAAGGTAATGAGAGCTCTTCAATAGTTGAGGGTACCTCAGTAGTTGAGGGTACCTTGGTAGTTGAAGGTTCTTCATTAGTTAAAGGATCCTCAGCAGTTGAGGCTTCCTCAGTAATTGAAGATTCTTCATTTGGTGAGAGATCCTAATTAGTTAAGGATTCCTTGTTAGTTGAGAGTTTCTAATTACTTGAGGATTCCCTAGTTGAGGGTTTTCTTAGTAGCTGAGGGTCCCTTAGGAACAAAGGTTTCTCAATAGTAGAAGGTACTCAGCTATTGAAGGTTCGTCGGTAGTTGAGGGTTTCTCAGCTTTTAGAGGTCCTTCGATAGTTGATAGATCTTCAGTTTTTGGGGGATTCTCAGTAGAAGAGGGTTCCAGTCGTTGAGAGTTTTCAATAAAAAAAAGCAATGCGCTCATAATGATAACGTTTCGTTATTTAGTTAGATTCAGCCACGCAACTTTGTAATATTAATCCTGTCAAGAAAAAACATAAGCTTTACGACTCCAAGTTTTGGAAATCATGTGATAATACATTAGGTTTATGGGATTAGTTCCTGAAGCGATGTGGGAATGGAAAATTGTGTTTTTTTTTTAACAAAAGCTTTTATCAGAAGACAAAACTTGATGTAATTTGTTTTGTTGATCATCACAACGCTTCAGTATTTCAGTATTTAAATTAAAAAATATATATTTTGTAAATAACTATAACACACTTTTATTTCCTTTTATGCATATAAGGCCGAAGACGACCAATAGCAAATCTGTATATGTATTAAAAAATCTGAACTTTAACCGTTCAGTGAGGTAGTGAAGTAGGTGTAAGATAACCCCTCCTAAAATAACTTTGTTACCTTATCAACGAGTAGGTACTTGTAAGAATATCAACCAATGATAATTTGTAAATATTTTATTATGACAAAATAAATTTGCGCTAATTTATCTGTGGATTACAAGACCCGAAACACGGGCCATGATTGAGCTTCGTGTAACGCCACATTTCACAAAATAAACAAAAATTATCTTTCAGGTTCCAAGATAAAGTTTGTGTATTGGTGTGACGTCACAGGGCTAAATATCACGTAACCAACCGTTTTCGCACGAAATTTTAAATTAATGATGAAAAATATTTTTTTCTATTTTCGAGAAAAAAGTATTGTACGTGATATAAAATAAGCGTTTGTAATTTTTAAAATACTTTACAGAAAACTGTCAAGTAGCCAATTCGTTTTTCTACTATTTATAATACCTACATTATACTGATAATTAAGGATTATTAATGTTATTTTCTTTTAATGAATTAGGTTTCCGAGGTGAGTTCTTGAACAAAGAAGCGAATTTGTCTTAATCTCATTTAAATGAAAAAGGATTACATTCTGCTAGCAATGAAGTGAAGACGTAGAGAATGGTTATTTTACGAACTTGGCATTCTACTACTTAGTTATTTTCCAAACTTGACATTTTACTACTTGGTTATTTTACGAACATGACATTCTACTACTTGGTTATTTTATGATCTTGACATTCTACTACTTGGTTATTTTACGATCTTGACAATTTACTACCTGGTTATTTTACGACCTAGGCATCTGGACATTTTACGACTTTGACGTTACACTCTGGAGCGAAATTAAAGTGTACCCATTTCAATCATCGAGTACATCTCATTTAACCATAATTGATAAATACACAAATATTCGTCTCAATTTTGCACATAAAAATAACCCCGAAATACAAAAACTTTTAAAGAGACAAAAAAGAAATAAATAAATTTTTTTAAAGGTATTTTTCTCGTTTCTTTCATTATGAATTATTTCATTTTTCAAATTTTCAATAAATATGATTTACTTTTATAAAATGTTTTATTTCTTACCTATGTACTTTTCAATCAAGTGTCCACCTATGACTATAAATGTTACTCTATGCACGAGAAACATTTAAAGTGCAATTATTAAAATTATACTATCTATACTTCATTTGCGTGCTATTTCGTATCTTTTGTTTTACTTAACAGTGAAACTTGTCAATGTGTGCAGTTAAAAAAAATGACAAAAATATCATGGCAACGCCGGCTTTGTTGACATGACCTGCGTATTTAAAATTTGTGATTTATTTAAATAACACTCTAAAGCGACTAATAAATAGTGGAACACAGAGCAATAAGTAATTTCTACATGTGATATTGTTTGTGACTGTTTATAAAAAGTATAATAACAATTTAAAACAATAACTAAATAAATAAATGTTTTCGGCCCGAAACGTTTCATATAACAATAAATCAATCTTAGCAACAACAATCTATCGCAACTTTAGTCAGTTATCAACAAACATTAAATATGAGTGCAGTTTAATTATAAAAATAGTGAAATAATTGCAAAAGTAAATAATATAAACACCGTTACGAAAAATATTTTTAAAGTTGACCTTTGGAGTCTCATCAATGCACGACAACTAGCGCCACTGTGGCGCCTAGCGGCAAACAGAATAAAAAATATAACAAATAAATAAAAAAGGTAGTAAAATCAATTTTCTGGAAAACATAACATTCCGCCGAACCAGAACAAAGTCGAATTCTATCCTAAACGACAGTGACGCAGTTTTTGCACAAATAGTAAATGAAACTGCAAATAGTGTCCCGGAATTGTCGGATGACGAAGATGTGGAAGTTATCAAGCAGAAGTTGCGTGATCAAGTAATGAATCTCACTATAGAATTACAGAGCGCTCGTTCAGAAATTAAGGCCCTTTCTTCAGAAAATAGTGACCTGAAGAGATTGAATGAAAACTTGATAAAAAATAATGAAAAAGCCACTGCTATTACTCCTGAAATTAATTCATCTACTACAAAAAAACCCTTGAACAAGAATAAAAAAACCAAAAAGCAGACTCAATCAGACAGTCTAGAGAACGACAATTGGGACAAAACGAATGAAGTAATAACAACACCGCAAATTGGATCCGAGATAAAGAAAATAGGTACTAAGAGCTATAAAGTCTGTATCCTCAGCACAGACAACAAAAATAAACTGCTTGACATTGCAGAAAATACTTTAAATAAAAGTGATCTTTGTCATTATATCACACCATAAGCCAATATGCAACGTCTTTTGGCTGGGATTCAACTGAAACTCTTAAATTTCACATTACAAGATTATTGTATAATACTACTGGGTGAAGAAGACTTTAATTTCACAAACACATATTTAGATTGTGTATTGCAGATTAGAGAAATATTGCAGGAGATGACTCATACACACATAATTATTTGTACTCCAACATTCAAGTTTTTTAATAACAATTATTTGTTTGATTCAAGGGTGGAAACATTTAATAATTTGCTCTATCTAGATACTATAACAAATGGGCACGCCTTTTTCCTGGACTCGAATAAAACTTAAAATACGATGACACTATGTTTGACAGACGCACTGGAAGAATAAACTATTTTGAACTTAGAGCTATTTTTAAGGATGTACACAATACGATTATGTCTATACAATCGAATGAAAATCATTTCACCGAAGAGTGTAACAACAATTCTACCAAAGACAAAACAAATGAATTGTTTTTTCTCTAAGTATCTCAAAATGTTTCATCAAAATATTGCAGGCTTAGTAAATAAATCAAATGTCCTCACTGTATGTTTAGATGAATTGTCTGGAAAAAAGATAAATGTAGATGTTCTGTGCATAACAGAACATTTTAATATGAAAGGTTATCAGCATCAATTATATGTGCCAAATTACAGATTAGCAGCTTATTATTGTAGAGAGGGTAAAAAAAGGGGAGGGGCATGTATTCTTGTGAGAAATGACCTTCAATGGAAAGAATTACCTAGAATATCAAATTTATCTTCATCAGGCATATTTGAATGCTGTGCATCCGAACTTACAAATTATAAGATAATTGTTGTTTGTATATACAGAGTACCAAATGTAAATAACCTTAACTATTGTCTTGATAAACTTGGAAACTCTATTGCAAGATATATCACGTATGCGATATAATAACATTATAATTGCTGGTGACTTCAACATAGATATGCTTAAACAAAATAGTCACACAAAGGCATTTCAATGTATTTTAACGAGTTATAACTTGAAATTAGCATTAAAACAGCCAACTCGCTCAGCCAGTATGACATGTATAGACACTTTGCGCATAACTTTGGCAAATCGTGTAAGACAGATGTTGTAGAACTAGCATTATCCGACCATACGGCACAACTATTTCATTGTCCAGTTCAAACTATATGTGCTATAAAGTATTAGTATTCAGCCAAAAGAGATTATAGTATAGAAAACATTTAAAAATTACATAAAATGTCTGACATTTTCAGAGATCTATGACTCAGATGACCCGAATATAGCTTATAATGAATTCCTCAATCTATTAAATTGATATACGAGCAATGTTTTCCAGCTAGATTTATTAAAGTGGATGTTATAAAAAAACCTACATGGCTGTCTAAAGGCATTAAGTTATGTAGTAGAAAAAACGAAAACTTTTGTGGCAGTTTAGATTAAATCCAAATATGAATAATAAAAAATCTTTTTCTAATTATTCTCAATTACATAAAAAAATTATACACTTAACGCAAAAAGCGCAAAATAACCACAAAATAAAATCATCAAAAAATAAGTCTAGAACTGCATGGCAAATAATCAATCGTGCAAAATATAACTTGCCTAAACCTAATATTAATAAAATTAAAGAAAAAAACTGCCTTATAACAGATCCCAAGGACATTGCTGAAGCATTTAACAATTATTTTATTGATAAAGTTCAGGGGAAACTTGGGGTAACTAGCAAACCAAAGTGTTCTAAAATTAATACAAACATTAAATCAATGTTTATGGCGCCTAGTGTGTACCATTAGATATCCATAAAATAATACAAGTAGCGTAGGATATGATGGTATCAGTACAAAAATTCTCAAATGTGTATCAATGGAAATATGTGGCCACTTAAGTCATTTAATTAAACTATGTATCAGCGCAGGCATCTACCCAGACGCCCTAAAAATATCAATCGTAAAGCCTCTGTTTAAGAAAGAAAGTAGAGAACTTATGGAAAATTACCGACCAATCTCGCTGATTCCCGTATTTTCTAAAATATTCGAAAAATATATCTATAAAGAACTCAACAATTTCATTGAAAAATATAACATTCTGTGTGAGGAACAAAAAGGATTCCGAATGCATAAGACTATTAATATGGCCATATATGATTTTATGTACAATGTCATTAATAATATAAATAAACGTAATACTGTATGTAGCATATTTTGTGATATGACCCAGGCATTTGACTACGTGCATTATGCGACACTCTTAACGAAACTTGAAGCCTACGGCATTAGAGGCAATGTTCTTAATCTACTCGATTCGTACTTAAAAAACAGAAAACAAATGACTGAAATTAACAAAATTAATACACATAACAAACGTGAATACAAATTTCGATCAACAGATCGTGAAGTTTTATTTGGAGTACCGCAGGGGAGTGTACTGGGTCCTTTTGTATTTATATTTTACATAAATGACTTACCGAAATGCATTGAACAACCAATAACATTGTTTGCAGATGAAAGCACCATAACAATACCTTGTGATAGTATGGAGACGTATGAGACTGATATTAATAATAGTTTAAAATTGGTTGTGAATTGGTTAAATGAAAATAATTTAAAATTAACCTAAAAAAAACAAAAGTTATCCTTTTCAGACAGAGGATTCCTAGCACAGACCTCAAAGTTCAGTACGCTAATGATAGAATAGAAGAAGTAGAAAATACAAAATTTTTAGGACTCGAAAAAGATCAAAAGCTAAATTGGGAATCACAAATCGATACTTTATGCAAGAAAATTAGTAAGTCCGCATACGCTCTGCATACATTATCGCCAATAATATACACGGATGCACTTCTTACTGCCTACTATGGCATAGTGCAATCACACTTAAGATACGATATTATATTTTGGGGTAACTCGACCGGAAAAGAAACAGCATTTAAGGCACAAAAAAGGTGCATTAGAGCGATGTTTAGACTTAAAACTACTGATAGCTGTGTTCCATACTTTAAACAATATAAAATATTAACGTTGCCAAGTCTATACATACTAGAAGTAGCTGTCTTTGTAATGTCTAACCCAAGTCGTTTTGAACGCCTAGCCGACGTAGTCCCACGGAATAGGCGCGACAATAGTCTACTATGTCGACCTCTAGCTAAGACAGCACTTATGCGCAATAGTGTCTATTGTATGGCTCCAGATATTTATAATAAGATACCCAAGTGCTGGAAAGAATTACCTCTATTGAAATTTAAGCATAAACTTCGAATTTTATTAGCAGATAGAGCATATTATAGTGTAAGTGAATTCCTGAATGAGAAACAATAAATAATTCATTAGTTATCTTATTAATATAATAAATTATAATTTATAATAATTTAATTATGTTTCACATATTTTTGCATGCCTAGTGGTAAAATATGGCTGAATCATTTAATTTTTTTCTACCACCAATCATGTACCCATATTTGGCAATAAATATATCTTTATCTTTATCTTTATCTTTGGATTGCTCGGAACAGATTTAAAACGCAAATTACTATGAACGAAACATATCTATAGTTTATAATATCATTGATATCAACGATATTTTTATTAAGGTACTTCCGTACTAAGGTAACTACTAAGTACTAAGGTAAGATATTTTTATCTATAAAATATCGACATTTTTATAATTTTATTTAGTTTTCTTTAGTTATTGTTAAATATTTTTTTTAATTCTGAAAAAAAATACAAAAAGTATTAAAACATTTTATAAAGAATTATTAATTTTGAGACGGTTACAATTTTAAACCGCCATAAAAGAGCCACTACTGCTCTACCGTAATTTTTTTTAGGGCCAGAGCAGACATGCTACTTTTAGCAGCGACCATCGGCGATTTAGTCGCTTTTTAGAAGCTGAATGCAGCGACTGAATCGCTACAACGCGTGATTCCGATACTGCTATCGAACGCAGAGAGTCGCCAAAACGCGATGCCAGTCGCAAAATCGCCGATCGTCGATGCTAAAAGTATCATGTGTGCGGTAAGGTGCTTTAAGGTATTTATAAAATATCGATATTTTCATAATTTTATTTAGTTTTCTTCAGTTATCGTTAAGGATTTTTTTTCATTCTGATGTAGTTAAAAATACAAAAAGTATTAAAACATTTTATAAAGAGTTAATAATTTTGAGACGGTTACAATTTTAAACCGCCATAAAAAAGGCACTACTGCTCTACTGTTACTTTTTTTAGGGCCAGAGCAGACATGCTACTTTTAGCAGCGACGATCAGCGATTTAGACGCTTTTTAGAAGCTGAATGCAGCGACTGAATCGGTACAACGCGCAATTCCGATACTGCAATCGAACGCAGAGAGTCGCCAAAACGCGATGCCAGTCGCAAAATCGCCGATCGTCGATGCTAAAAGTATCATGTGTGCGGTAAGGTGCTTTAAGGTATTTATAAAATATCGATATTTTTATAATTTTATTTAGTTTTCTTCAGTTATCGTTAGGGATTTTTTTTCATTCTGATATAGTTAAAAATACAAAAAGTATTCAAACATTTTAGAAAGACGGTCACTAACTTAAAAAAGTTACTTTTTTCTTAATACAAACTAACACTATGTTTTGTCTGACAATAAATAAATACTACACAATCAATCTATTCTTCGCCGAGATAACCCAGGTCATTCGCTTGCGGCGGGCGGTGGCGGCTTATCGGGTTGATATGATTTATATTTTGTTTTTTCTGTTATTAAGTAACTATATTTTACACAAATGAATGACAGCTTCTGCTAGATGTGAACGTACATAAAGGTACGTACGTGTTTTTAACACAATAAGTTTTTGGTCACAATTACTGATAATAAGTCAATACACGCTTAAATGCTAAGAGTTTATTTTTAACGACCTCCATTATCGAGTGGTAAGCGCGCCGGTTCTGCATGGCGTTGCGCCTGTCCTGGGTTAATTCCCGATCGGGTCAATTTAGAAATAGTACATTATGATAGAAGTGTGCTATGTTGGTCATTACAATCGAGGCGGGTTATAAGCCTGAGCCGAAGGCAAGGGCTTAATGGAGCCGAGAATTGTAATTACCAATGCACACGCGTTTCATACGACATTTTTCAACACACTTGTGAGGAAACACATTTTCTGAAAATGACTGCGTGTTTTTGTTGTTTTTCTAGTGTTTAAAGCTTTGGTAAGCCAACATATATATTTCTTTGGACTTAGATGGTAATAGGCTGTCAATAACATTTTGTGCTTTACTTAATATTTCCGGCGGTGTAGACTGTAAATTTAGTTCTTCATTACTAGAACAGACATATTTATTTTTAAACTTTCAATGTAATAACTGGTGAACAAGAAGCCGCTGTATGAATCGACAAAATATAGGTATGTGAAAGGTACTAAGTCTTTCCATCTCTTCCCTTGGGTGTCGTAAAAGGCGACTAACGGACTAAAGACTGCACATACATCCTACAGCATAAATCGGCGATGGGCTCATAAAAATAATACTACCAACTCCTCTCTCCTCTTCGGTGTCTTAAAAGGCGACTAACGGACTAAAGACTGCACATACATCCAACAGCATAGAGCGGCGATGGGCTCATCAAAAAATACTATAAGCCCCTCTCTTCCCTTAGGTGTCGTAAAAGGCGACTAACGGACTAAAGACTGCACATACATCCAACAGCATAGAGCGGCGATGAGCTCATCAAAATAATACTATCAACCCCTCTCTTCCCTTGGGTGTCGTAAAAGCGACTAACGGGCTAAAGATGGTGACCCAACCAGCAAACAAGTCGTATAAACAAAGGGTTATTTGACTTTTATATCAAATATGAGTTTTATATTGGTTATTAACTAACTCTGTTATCGTATAGACGTTGTACATCTGACGATTAAGTCGTCTAACTAAATAGTCTGATTACGACCTCGAATAAACTTTTTTCAACTAAATTATACAACAATAATATAATGGTCTTAACTAAAACGTTTACTTAACGAACGTCTAAGTCGTAAGAACTTTTCAGTCGTAAAAAGGTTTTTTTAAGACAGTGTCGTCGAAATACAGTCATTATTATAACATCTAAACACATTGTAGGTCTAAAAACGTTTTTAAAAAACCTTAATATAACGATTATATAGTAGAATTATGCTTAACTTCAATATTACATGAAGGTATTAGTGTAACTATTATATACCTTTTATTCAACAGTTAGTTTTGTTAACGTAAAATAATAACTTTGACAATACATACAGTTTTCTGTGAACTTGTTATATATCTTATATTTAATAGCATGTTTTATTGACGGTCAATTAAGATTTTAATAAAACAAAATTAGACGTTATGTGGTTTTAATAGAATCTTATTTAGTTTAAATAAAAACTACAAAAAATGGATATTAATAACTGGAAACGATATATACGAAGTGGAACATTCAGAAGAAATGAAACTGGTTTACATTTAAGATTTCACCACGTTCGTGTCAATCCTAAAACCAATAGCAATGGCGCTCGTTTGCAGTCGTACTAAAAACGTCTACTTGATTGAAAGTTATATTATCAAATAACAGTCTACTGATGACATGTACAACAATGGCTGACCTTAAACGTAACATTTAAAAAAAATATTGTAAATTAACGAAATTTGGGATATTTTTAGAGATGAGCTACAGTAAAAAACTAAATATCGTCACATACAATATCAATAATGTTGCATTCCTATAGAAATCTAGACGTCGTCTTGAATTTAGCAACTGCACAATATACGTAGATTCAATATTAATTTTAATAATATATCTACCATTTCTTAACTTGTTTTATTTCACAAACACCACAAGGAAACAAAAGTTTTGTGAACCGAAAGGATTAAAGGCAAATTGTTTTTCAAATAAAATTTCAATACATTTATGCTCCTTTAAAGTCAAGTAAACCGTGTTTAAAAGTTACGTTATACCTTTTGACGTGACAACGTCTTAAATTAGGTTGCGGCTGGGAGTCACTTATGAAAAAGTGTAACGCTCGGTAACGTTACGATGAGTCACCGAACGAGAGAGAGGCCCGCCGAATGCCTTGCGTCTCTCTCCCACTCAACTATGTTTTAAATATAATTCTTTGTTTAAATAAATGTTTTAAATTGTTACTATTATTTCATCCTTCTTCCTACTATACGAATGAATATTCACATTAAAATTATTTTACCACTCAAAGTCGTTGTCACGTAAAACTTTCGCCCGTATACCGACTTTACAGGCAACCAATTTTTTAATACATAATAGTCAGTCTTCACACCTTTACCCAATTTTTGGTCACGTAAATGTTTTCCTTGTGCTCTTTATACAACATTTGGTCATACTTTAACCGTTATACTACTATTACTTAACATTTTCTGACGCCATGTTAACCTTTATTTAACTATTAACTATAACAGGTCTTATAAAATGCGCCACTTTCGCCTTTTATAACCGTTTACCCTACGTATAAGCGACTAACCTAATCGGATCAGAGTTGCATGTAAAACGTTGTCTCAACTTCTATAGGACTTTATTTTGCTAGTTGGGGAGTCTTGTGCAGACTTTGTTTCTTGCTGAAGCGTGGACTGTGTGGGCGTGGTCTTGGGTCTGTATTGTCCGTAGATTTGAATCTACGGACAATATAGATACAATCATTTGAATGATTACTAATTTTACCATGGACTTAAAATATCTCAAAAATGTTATTGATTTATGTAGCCAGTAATAAGTCGAGGCATCGCGATATTAGGTGCAAAGAACAACTCTTTGTATGGGATCAATGAGAACAACCCGGAAATTGCGAAAAAAAAACAACTGATCTATAAAAAGCAGCAGATACTTGGAACAGCTGATAATCTTGACCTCCTTGGTCAAGTGGTTTGTACACCGGTTTTCATGGTGTCGCCATCTCTGAGGTCCCGGGTTCGATCCCCGGTCGGGTCAATTTAGAAATTATTGTTTTTCTAAATTGTCTCGGGTCTGGGTGTTTTCTATGTATAATATGTATGTATTTAAGTATTTTAAGTATGTTTATCCGTTGTCTAGTAACCATTTAACGAGTTTCTTCGAAGCTTCTCTTGGGCCTAGATAATTGGTGTGAGTGCAGGAAAGATTTTTTTTATTATCATTTCAGTGTTGCTCTCTTCAATCACATGCCATGTTGCTCTACAAAAAAACTGTTCTTTGCACTTAATAGGGTGACAACCTGTAAAGGTGAAAGTATCCATTAAGTTGACATAATATTATTAATATTATGTTTACAAACTTGTGACTTACGATTTTTTTATCTGTAAATAATAACTAAAGGAGGTGGAGCTAAACCGACAGTCGCAGCCCATAACTGTTTCAGTCTTCGTCAAGATTTGTATTGCCTCTAAAATGTAAGTACATATTATATTAAATTTATATTATAAAACTAAATAGTGAACAACCAATGACGAATGTTAGGTACGTCTCCGTAGCACGAGGGATCTCGAGATGTTTTTAATTTGGTCACAAACCCATTGAGGCATTGCGATAGTTGCTAAGCTTGAAAGATCGCAAGCCGAAGATTCTGAAGAAAGAAGAAGAAGAAGAAGAAACATACCTCCGACAAAAGTTTCTCTGCCGCATGGGCCGTCGACAGAATGTTTCGTTTATGAGTTGTTCAACGACAGAATCTTTCAACTACGAACGATTCGCCGACAGAACGGTTTATTCATAAGAGACTCGACTACAGAACCTTTCCACTAAGAACGTTTAGCCGACAGAACGATTCATTCATGAGCGAATCGACGACATAATCTTTCACCAAAGAAGGATTCGTCGACAAAGCTTATTTAGGCATGGTGTGACACTACTTCTAGTGACTAAATCTAAAGATTATACGTTTTGAAAGGTTAAATAGAAAATATTTACAAATTCAGAATCAATAAATGTTGTGTTTAATTATTAGCTAAAATCGAAATCTTTCTCGAGATATATAATCACACAGAACCTTAGATTAAAACAAAAAGGGAAGATACGGCATTAGCGTCTCGTGAGTGAGCCGCCAAAATTAGGCCTAAAGGCACAATTTCACTTCAGTCACAATTTGCCGAGCGAACAGGCTACATCGCACTATCGCGGATATTCTACTGTGTGAAAAAGAGAAAGACACTACTCCGCAGTGGCGTCGGAATCGGTCGTACGTACTCGTCTGTTGCGAAGCGACCGAGACGCCAACGCGCTACTCGCTGACTCCCTCGCGCTGACGTTAAAACCTACCGCTTTGTCTCGCTCGCTCGATTTACACTTTAAAGGTGTGCGTGTGTCAGTGTTTGCTTATGTAGTTGAGTAGGACTATATTTTGAATGACTACAAGTAGGAGCATGCCGTATCTTCCCTTTTTGTTTTAATCTAAGCACAGAACAGGTGAATCATCTTATATGTATGGGAAAATGAATTGTCTTCCTTTTTTTCTCTTTCATTAATTCCTCGGAATCAACTTAAGAGAAAAATATCAAACTACCATAAATGAGAGGATTACTCAACATTTTGTCAGAAAAGGATGATATGGACATAAAAACCTACATAAATGGCTAGGCGAACATTTCTCATTTAAGTAATACAAAATAATGTGTCCTATGAACTTTAGAATTGTTTTAATTAATCATAGTTGATTTGTAATGTTTTTGTTTTGACAATAATCATGTTGTTTATGTAATTGTTAATATAAGTTATTTTCATTTGCAAATATTTTTGATTTAACCTTTCAAAACATAATCTGTAGGTTTAGTCACTAGTAGTGTTTTACTTTCGAAGCACGGAGGATCTCGAGATGTTTTTAATTTGGTTACTAATCCACTACCTCGGCATACGAGTATACCTTAGCCGCTGTGGTATGTAATAATACCGCATCTGTATGTTTGATGGTGCAAATTTTGTTGCAAACAAATTACAAAATGGAAAGTGCTGAATGTTTTCTTTATTGTTTTCCTAAGTTGGTGTGCGTAGATTTTCTCGGCCAGCCGTGATTGCGACGGCCAAGGATCGTACACGTTGATGATGACTTTCTCAAGGAGCCGCGTCCGGCGGGTTCGAAGCGTCGCTTTAGACCCCTTGAGACGTTGATAGTTGATGATGATGATTCAGATGATGAAAAATAAACACTTTACTTTGTCACACTGATTTTAATAGGTAACAAGATTTAACTACTATAATTAACATGAAATGGCGTCCACGCGCCTTTGAATTTGAAAACCAATGAATGACTATAATTAATATTGAACTGGCATCCACACGCCTTGATGACAAAACCAATGAACAACTGATTTTACTAATCTAATTAATATTACATGGCGTCCACACGCCTTTTTAAGGAGAAAACCACTGCATGGCCGACTGCCATCTTTTTTCTCATCTATATTCTACTAGACAGGTTTTTTTGATTGAATGACAAGTGATTCTTTTTTTTTTTTGAACGTAAGATCGATAACGCAAAGGCGTCAAACATTAAGATGATACACAATGAAATATATACAAACATGTTAATTTTCGATTAACATTCCTCCCGCCACCAGAGGGAAATGAACTGAATACTTGAAGTCCTTAATGCGCTCTACTTATAGTAACAATAACACATAATATGACTCATACACATGACTTAACTTTAAGAATGAAAACACTATTTATACACAGAAGTGCAATGGTTAACTTAAATTACTTTCTATTGGTATCGGTAATTTACACAATTTGACCACTGATCTTACAAGCTCTCCGCTTTGAGTCCTTAATTTAACTGATCTAACAATGTGATCTGATCCCTTAAACAATTCAATAACTCTACCCTTTCGCCAGTGAAGAGGGGGTGAGTTCTCGTCAATAATAAGAACTAAATCGTTGAGCTCTATATTGTTAATATGCTTATACCATTTATTACTTGACTGTAGTGTACTGAGATACTCAACATGCCAGCGCGACCAGATCGTCTGGTACAATTTCTGAATAACTTGAAAACGGGACAATCGCGACATTTTAGTTTCCTTCCAGTGAGCTTCTGGCAAGGCAACTAGTGGCTGACCTATGATGAAATGACCTGGCGTGAGAACCTCTAAATCACTGGGGTCCTCTGACATAGGCACAAGAGGCCGTGAATTAAGTATAGACTCTATTTTAGTAAATAGAGTAGACAGTTCCTCGAATGTTAAAATGGTATCGCCCACCTCTCTCTTGAGGAGGTTTTTAGCGCTTTTGACTGCAGCCTCAAATAGTCCCCCCATATAGGGCGATGCAGGAGGATTGAACTCCCAGCGAATGCTCTGTTTTCTGAACTCCTCCGTGAGGATAATCTGGTTGTCCAACAAGAACTGAGTGATCTCCTTTAGATACGAATTAGAACCAGTAAAATTGGTACCTCGGTCCGATCTGATTAGTGAAGGCAGCCCTCGTCGGCTGACAAACCTGGTGAATGACACGATGAAGGCCTCGATGGTCAATGCAGAGACCACTTCGAGATGAACAGCTTTTGTACCTGAACATACAAAAACACACAGGTAAGCTTTGAGTGATTTCGATTTCTTAGTAAACTGCTTTTGACTAAGAAAGGTCCAGCAAAGTCAGTCGCTACGCCTGAAAATGGTCGTGCGGCCGGTGACTCTATCAGCTGGTAGGTCTGCCATAAATGGTGGCTGAGATGAAACATTGAACCTGAAACAAACTAAACAATTTCTTATGACCTTTGATACTTGACGTCTGACTGACGTAATCCAATACTCTTGTCACAGTATAGCAATGAGCGCGTTTGTCGCCGCATGACAATATGACTTGTGATAATATTCTATGAGTAATTGACCCCACCTATGATTCTTAGGTATCAAATATGGATGCCTGGCTCCGTAAGGCAATGTTGATTTCCGTAGTCGGCCGCCGACTCGGATAAAGTGATCTTCATCCACGAAGACACATAATTTCTGTAGCGATTTACAGACCAATTTTCCTTGCTTGATTAATATAATTTCATCTTTATATGAATCCATTTGAATTTTCTTAATCCAATGTCTGGTTGCTTCACGAGTCTCGTCTAATGAGAGTGTAGAGTTAAGATTCCGTCTTTCTTTAGGCAATCTAATATTTCGGCAAAATATAAGTACCAATGAGGTAATATTGATGATCTTACTGAACGAGCTGACACGTGATAACAGCGCGTCTTCCCATGGTTCGACAGGGGTAACAAGATTGACCAATTTCTTGAATCCAGGTAAATCGTAAGGCATAGTAACTGGTAACGCAGGCCATTGTGACTCCTCCTTAAGTAACCAGTCTGGGGACCACCATAGATTGAAATGTATGAGATCTTCAGCCGCCATGCCTCGTGAGGCGACATCTGCAGGGTTTAATTCGGAACGTACATGTCTCCATATCATAGAACGTTTTGAATTTTGAATGTCTTGAACTCTGTTACATTCGAATGTTTGAAGCATGTATGGTTTTGTGTTTATCCAAGATAACCAAGCATTGATGCTGTCAAATTGAATTGAACTGTCATATGACGCTGATACATGATTCAATAATTTGAACACTAGATGAGCGGCACTGAGTTCCAGTTTTGGTATCGTTTGCTTTGATCTCTGAGAAGCTACTCTTGATTTAGCTATAAGTAAACGTACCATGACATTTCCTGACGCGTCCACGGTCCTGAGGTAGACGCCCGCGGCAAAACCAGTCTCTGCAGCGTCTCCGAATCCGTGAAGTGAATATGAGACAGTCTGTGGCAGTGCAACACATCTAGGTATCTGCAAGTTTGACAAATAATTAAGGTCTTGAATGAGTTCGTCCCACTGACGACATTGACTATTACTGACAGGTTCGTCCCATTTGACTCCATCGGAAAGTAGTGTCTGAAGAAACACCTTGAATCGAAACACAATAGGCGCACAATATCCACACGGGTCATACAGGCGTGCTATTGTACTAAGGATATGACGCTTAGTAATTGCTTGTCCTAGCGGTACATTGATCTGATATGACATTGAGTCTGATACTGGGTCCCATTGAATACCTAATACTTTAATAAAGCTTTTATCGTCAGTATCAAACTGATGGGGCAGCTCGCAGTGTTCCTGCGGCAAATCCTGCAGTAAATCATTGCAATTTGATGACCATTTCCTGAGCTCATATTTGGCGCTTTTCATTAGTGCGATGAGTTCTGATTTGAGATGTTGAGCCTCTGATAACGAGTCTGCGCCCGTGTGAATATCGTCAACGAAAGTGTCTCGTCTGATGACGGTTGAAGCTGATGATTCATGAGTACTAGCCTCCCAATCATCGGCGAGTTGTAACAATGTTCGAATTGCAATGAATGGACTTGATCGTAGGCCGTAGGTATTAGTATTCAACTCATATACCTGAATTTGGTCAGACGGGTCCTCTCTCCACAAGATGAGCTGGTACTTCCTGTCTTCAGGGTGTATCCAGGTCATTCGAAACATCTGCTTGATGTCGGTCGTGAAGACTATTTGATGCCGTCTGAAATTTAACAATATTTGGGTAATATCATTTTGAAGTGGTGGACCGGTGTGAAGACACTGGTTTAGTGATGTTCCTGTTGATGAACGAGCACTCCCGTCGAATACTACACGGATCTTATCCGTTCCCTTTTTGAATATGCCATGATGAGGGATGATGAAATGTTCGGAGTCTAACTGAAAGTCCGATTTTGACATATGACCGAGAGTTTCATATTCCTTCATGAATTCTTTGTATTTACTTGCGAATACTGAATTTTTTGCCATCTTTTTTTCTAAAGATCGCAATCGTTGAATGGCTAAAGCCTTTGATTCACCCAATGGTGGCCTTGTTAAAAGTAATGGTAACCTAACCAAATATTTGCCATCTGGCATACGTTGAGTACTTGAATTATACAACCTTTCACATTCCAAGTAATCCGGATGAACAGCTGGCTTCGAGGCAGTCTGACTGCATGGAGTCCATAGTCTTCTACTGAAGTGCCTGCCGACTGGTCGGGTGATGTGACCGTCGATGGTGACTGTTGAGTGTGTATCGCTCCCATGATGACGTGACCGAAACATGATCCATAAGCCGCTATCCCTGGAATGTTGGTTGAAATCTTTGAACCATCAAGTACATAATTGAGCACATCTGTACCAAGTATGATATCTACATCTCGAGCTTTATCAAAGTTGCTATCAGCAAGAATAATATTTCATGCCTTTAACTGATTCTTTAATTTAATATCATATGGTGGAATATTTCCTGATAATGTGAACATAACCATTGCCCGGGTACCAACTATTGGTAATTGAGCCCCTACTGGTTTAATGACTAATTTGTCAACAGTGCCCGGTGTATTAACTGCTTGATGACCTACTCCATAAAGAATATTACTATTACCCTGTTGGTGCAATTTTAAATGATGAACTAATGATTGTTTGATGATTGAAACACAGACGCCTGTATCTAACAGGGCCCGGACCTTGACAAATTGACCATCACTTGACCTGACCATTACTATTGCAGTAGGACAAATAGTTATGGGAAGTGATGGTCTCATAGATGCACCAACAGTTACCTGATCTCATGCCCTATCAGGGCTCATCCTTGACCCAAACCTGAGTGAATGAAAGGTGGTCTGAGCCAGATGTGCTCTGTCACCAACTCGTGGCCTTGACTGGTGATGAGCCATGGACTGCACCGTTGGAGCCTCATGATGATGATGTGCTGACGATGGGTTCGCTTCTTCCTGGATCACACCAGTGATATGCACTGGTGGTGAGACATGACGCGCTTTTGACGAAGTTGGCGTGTCTCGACCACCTGCACATTGGGTTATCAGTCGAGCAGCAGGTTGAATTTGCTGCCGGGGAGCACCAATGTTTTCATCTGCGTTGCAAATGAGTGAGTTATGATCCTGGGAGCCACAATGAGAACACCAGTACCTATGAGTACAGTTACTTGCATAGTGCTTAGGTAAGCATCGATAGCAATGTCCCGACCTAGTCGCCCACGACTTACGACTAGGTCGTGACAACTGTTGAAAGTCAGGGCACCTATAAAGTGAGTGTCCCTGGGCACTACAAAATGAACAAGAAGGCCTCACCTGACGAGCTGATGATCCTTGATCTGTTGATTATGACATCACCTGATTGGCCTGGTATGCCTTGCCTGATGTCATCCGATATTGACTTGATCGTGGAGCTGGTGGACGCACCGTTGGTAGTGAAGCCAGAGGTGGTCTCCTGACAGGCTCAGGTGCTGATGCCACTGTCAGCTGCAGTCGGCACTGTTCGTCCAACAACTCCATTAGTTGACTAATGGTAGGCAAAGTATATAGGGTTCGTGCCGTAGCGTTCCTCAAACAGTGACCGCAGCTTAACAGGCAGTTTCTGTAATGTTAAATACAATATAACATATGACCACTCTTTGACAGGCTGATCTAGCTTTTCTAACGCCTGAAGGGCTTCTTGAAGAGGATCATAAAATTGTGAACGCAGGTGAGTGACTGATGATGTGATGATAGGTAAATTTACTATCCTACCGATATAAGCATCAAGTAGTAATCTAGTATTGTGATACCTAGACTTAAGTAAATTAAGCGCCACTGAATAATTCTTGTCATCTACCGGCAGCTGTCTGACAATTTGTAGGGCTTCACCTGACAATGATGATCTAAGATAATAATGCTTTTCAGCATCCGACAAATCACGCTCATGAACCAATGAATGAAACAAGTCATAGAATGGAACCCAGTCCATGAGGTTACCGGAAAACTTGGGAAGTTCTATAAGTGGTAATTTGGCCATTACCTGGTTTGATGTGAACTTGTGTGATTTTGAAGTACCAGCGGTTGACTCCGACGACGCCTGGTCCAGTTTTATCAATAGTTTGTTGACCTCCGTGAATTGCACCTCGAACCATCGACATGTCTGTTTCAGACACTTCGTCGCTAGAAAAACCCAATAATGTTTCGTAGGCCAAAACCAAATCTTTATAGTAGTTATTAAAATGCCGTTTTGCCACTGAAGCAGAGACAGACCCAGTTTGTTCGTCGTTTCTAGTCCTACGCGAAGCCATGATGACTATCTACTGACTAATGCACGTAATAAACAGTAACACTTGAGATAAGTTACACTTGTAACAGATTTAAAACTAACGAAACATAAATTTAGAATATGTAAACAAACAAGATAACCTAGTTATTTAATTGACAGACACTTGAAATGACAGTGACATTGACTGAATGAGTGATTCAATATTCGTAAAGATTGAATGAAGTTAGACCGATTGAGATTGGTTTGATGAGAATGAATGTACTTACATGAATTATTGGCCAATCACAACACAATAACACTAACATAGGAGTCCGTAAGAATGAGTGAACCGCAGCGCGCGCCCTTTTGCGTCGGCTGTCTGTGTTCCTGTTGCGTAGCGTAGCGATGCGATACAAAATTACAAAATGGCGTATCTTTATCTTCAATAAATACGCCCCGTCGAATCTCGACCCTTTGATGAAGGTGATAATTATGATGAATTATTACGAACACTGAATTTAAACACTGAAACACTCCGAGATTGACTTGATATTCGGTATTTCACACTGAACTTATAATCTTGACGGCAGCTTAGACGCGAGTTTGCCAGCAATGACCTTGGACGGCAACCGCGTGTCCAGTACCTATAATGCTGTTTATCCCTTCCTGGGTTTAAACGATTCCCGTCCTGGGTTCCCAAAAATGTGCGATTCCCCTCGTGGGTTCCACCAAAATATTGTGCGTAGATTTTCTCGGCCAGCCGTGATCGCGACGGCCAAGGATCGTACACGTTGATGATGACTTTCTCAAGGAGCCGCGTCCGGCGGGTTCGAAGCGTCGCTTTAGACCCCTTGAGACGTTGATAGTTGATGATGATGATTCAGATGATGAAAAATAAACACTTTACTTTGTCACACTGATTTTAATAGGTAACAAGATTTAACTACTATAATTAACATGAAATGGCGTCCACACGCCTTTGAATTTGAAAACCAATGAATGACTATAATTAATATTGAACTGGCATCCACACGCCTTGATGACAAAACCAATGAACAACTGATTTTACTAATCTAATTAATATTACATGGCGTCCACACGCCTTTTTAAGGAGAAAACCACTGCATGGCCGACTGCCATCTTTTTTCTCATCTATATTCTACTAGACAGGTTTTTTTGATTGAATGACAAGTGATTCTTTTTTTTTTTAACGTAAGATCGTTAACGCAAATGCGTCAAACATTAAGATGATACACAATGAAATATATACAAACATGTTAATTTTCGATTAACAGTTGGTTCTAAATTACAAGAACACAACAATAAGTTATCTTTATTGTTTGCCCTTGGCTGTACTTATTCACTTGAAGTGAAATAGAACTTTAAAAAAGTAATTATTATAAATTCAACCTTCGTTATTAAAAAAAAATGTTGTCCTGCCAGTGTATTAACAGGCACGTAATAATGAGTTGCGGAAAATCCATAATACATTGTTTGCCCAAACTACTTGTGTACTCGCGACCGACAATAATACCTACGTACCTTGAACCTATATACGACACCTACTTTAATATCTTCTATACAATACAAAATTTAAATACATACATACATTAACAAATCTATTAGTCACGAGCACCAATATGTATACACTTTGACTCTTATTCCATTGTATTAAGAGTTACAATTTTTTACATATTTTTGCTCGTGACTGTACGTACTTCTTTAGGTTCACCCCAAAGGGTTAGTCAGAGACTAGGCAATGAGGACCGATGAAGCAGTCCTTTTTTTTATTTTTTTTTTATTGTAGCACGCTATAATGGCCTCACTCTGCCTGATGAAAAGCAGCCAGTGAAGCCCAAGAAGTGAAAGCGTTCATCACAGCGTTACCACGCTATGCCGAACGCTCACACTATGGCGGCCTGCATAAATGCTTTTCCACGCCCCGTGGTGTGAAACGAAGGTTGTAAGGCTCCGTTTTCGATAGACCAGTGTTCCACCCAACCTTGACCTATCCAAAATGTTTGACCTTAGGTGAGGGCAATCAGCCAGGCCCACCAGGAAACTCGGAAAAGAAGGAAAAGGGGGACTCACGTGGTTCCGCAGCGGCGACTCCGATAGCGTACTTGAGGTCACCAATTTGAACCGGAAAACGTCTTCCGCACAGCACTGTGACCTCCGGAGGGTGCAAAAGGAGCCGGCTCCCTGTTTTATTTAGGTTTAGTGGTTTTCTTGAATTTGCTCACGCAACGAACCGCACGCGCCGGTTAGAGAAAATTTAACACACACTCTTGTTGTTGTCGCACGGGGGCAGCACGTACGCGCGCTGCTGTCATTACTTCATCTTGCGCTCAAGAGATGGCGCGGGTTGTCTTAAAGTTTAGGAATCGGGATAGGAAAAAAGGGAGAAGCAGGAAAGGCAAGCCATAACATAATCCCCCCACTTGAAATCGTCTCAGATTTCAAAAGTACAAACAAGTAGCAAGTCAAGGAAGTGGAACTTTTCTTAACTCGGCTGATTCCCGATAATTTGTTTCTACACAAATTTTATTTAAGTACTTTAAACATTTAAAAGAAATTATTGAAATTTAATGAAGTTAACATTATCCTACTGCATACCTTATGTCAGAATGTAATTAAACTTTAGTATTACTAGAAACTTACTATACCTACGAACTAAAGAGAAGTCTTTATTATTTTAATTAACATTTGGTAACGGGCAAAGCTTTGACACAGGCCTCCGGAGAGTACCACGAACCGTACGAAGAGTGACAACGCGAACCACGCCATCCTGACCGGGGTGCAAGTCTATTACATGGCCAAAGCGCCATTCTAAAGGAGGCAGGTTACTGTCCACTATCAGTACAACGTCTCCACATTGCACGTTAGCTCTGTTTTCAAACCATTTTAAACGCTGTTGTAATGTATGGAGGTAATCGTGCTGCCAGATACGCCAGAAAGTTTGAGTAAGTTTCTGCAGCATCAGCCAACGATCCCGAGGTGCAACGTATTGATCCGTCATTTCAGGTTCGGGCAACGAAACCAAAGGACCGTGGACAAGAAAGTGTCCTGGAGTGAGAATGTCTACTTCATTAGGATCGGTAGAAATATTGCACAAAGGCCGGGAGTTTAGCACCGCTTCAACCTTAGTGAGAACAGTTAATAGTTCTTCGAACGTTAATACTTGCGTCCCAATGACACGTTTCAAGTGATATTTTATAGATTTCACTCCACTTTCGAATATTCCGCCGAAATGACTGCCGGTTGGAGGATTCAACTGCCACGTAATTTCGCGTTTTGCCAACTGAGACGTAATGGTATCATTATTTTCTCGTATGAGCTGATGTAGTTCGGTAAGATAGCGCTTGGCGCCGATAAAATTCGTGCCATTGTCGGTGACTACGAATTAGACATGGGCGCCGCCGTGGCTCGCCGCCGCCGTTTAGGTATGGCGCGCCGCCGCCGCCGCCGACTGTTCAAAATTTCGCGCCGACTAGACTGTTCTAATGTGTTGGGCTCTTGTAACAAATCTCAGTTTATTCTTTACTAATGTAGTCCGCGCGGACGCCGCGCGGGGGTATCAGCTCAGGTGCTCAATGAGGACGAAGACGACCATATTTTCGATCAAGAGGGAGAAGAATCAGAAGAACGCCCTTTGCTTGGGGACTTCGCGAACGTGCCTAGCGTTAGACGTCCACACCAACGCGTTGGCATAGTATCTTAGAAATGTTAGGGAGTATGGCACACTGCTGTAACTGTAACCGGAACCCCGTCAGCTTTCTTAGCCTGGGCTGATGCTCGAGCACGCAAATCGTCGGGTACCCAGACCCTGAGAAAGCTCCAGTTAAAGAACATTACGTAGCTTCGCACGCACTTGGAAATACCTTTATTTCCACGGAGAGCTTTGAGTACCTCCCCGTCGCGGACATGAAGCTACCCCCTAAAGGGTTCCGGTTATAGGTAATACAAATGGGTGCGAAACATTTAGAAATACCTTTATTTCCACCGCTGATAAAGCCTGACGGCTCACTTGCTCACACTGCAGCTGAGAAGTTAACTTGTTTGCCACTCTTTTTGCAAAGAACTCACGTCTGGAAGTCGCTAGCAAGGTTCCACCTAAGTTGCCTATAGCCAACCTCTCAATGGGAGAACCTCACATCCGCAGCAAAGAGGTACTCAAAACTCTCCGTGAATAAGGCTAGTGGTCCTGATAGAATCCCGGCCATTGTCCTACGTAACTGTGCACTTAACTTGTCTAGTGTTCTAACACGCCTGTATTGTCTCTCACTGGAGACTGCTCTAGTCCCTCAGTCGTGGAAGCTGGCTAATGTGCAGCCTGTGCTAAAAAAAGATACCCGTGCCGATCCATCTTACTGTAAGACGAGTTCAGTCAAGTCCATACTCTGCAAGATTATGGAACGTGTAGTGAACTCTCGACTGCTGGCATACCTTTATTTATTTATTTATTTATTTATATTTCTTGTTGCTTACAGATTTCCATCCAAAACGCTTACAAGATTAGATTACATAATTAAGACACAATACTACTATTAAACTCAAATAATTTGTACAAAATAATGATAAAAACACATCACTCAGAATTTTACTTTTACATGCCAAGATAAGCTTATTGTCAATTGCGATATAATGTCAATATTAAAGGTATCACTAAACACTTTCAATTATGTAGATTAAGCAGAAATATAGGTAATTACATTAGTCCGATACAGTAGTAGGCATACAAAAACTAATTAATATTATGATATTATGTTATTAATAATAAAATGTCAATAAAAATACAAAAAGAAAATTATTTACTTAAGGCAAAAAACTACTATTTAAAATTTAATTTAAATCCAATTTAAGAGTTATTAAAATTTATTGTTAATAAGTTAATTGTTCAATTCAATAAAACAAAAAAAATGTCAATAAGAAAAAAGAGATAAATAAGGCTACAATTAAAAATTTTACTAAAGTCCAGTTTAAACATTAAATAATTTCAATTAAAATTCGATGTTATAAAAATGTCAATATAAAAAATAAAATAAAATTAAGCTAATAATTGCAATTTCAGATTTCATTTTAATACAATAAAATAGGAAAAAATAAAATAAAATGTCAATTCGATTGCGATGTCAAGAAGATGTCAGTAAAATAAAATAAAGTAATAAAAATACGCCAATAACAACTACAGTTTTAAATTTAATTCAAATACAATTCAGTCAGTATCCACGTTACATAAAATTATTCGAAAGTTATTAAAAATATGCCCCAAATGGTCAGCGAAAATGTCGATATCATTGTGGTGAGCGAGTAAATCTCCGATGCAGCGCAATGCGCGGGCAGTGGGCGCGTACTCAGTGCGCTTAATGCGCGTCACGGGCCGTTCCAGCAGCCGAGGTTGGCGGCGAGGCGCCACCAAACCCGCCGCGTCCCTTGGAATTCTCCTCGGAACCAATAGGCGTACTCTCTCCAATACCGCTGGGCTTTCGATTTTACCATGTATTATCGATAGGTAGTGTTTCAATAACAGTAGAAGCCTTCTAAACTTCAAGGTGTCTAAATCCACCATACCACCGACAAACCTGGATGGATATAGGAAGGGGTAATACCCGTAGAGCTTTTTATACAGGTAACGCGCAAACTTACGCTGTATTTTCTCTATCATAACGTCATATTTAGTTTCAGAGGGATCCCATATCGCAGCACCGTACTCAAGTCTACTACGAACGTATGCATTGTATAGAACCCTTGCCACCTTCAAATTATCAAACTGAGATGCAGTTCTAATTACAAAACCTAACATCCTATTAGCCATCTTGCAGATTGTTGTCACATGTGTATGAAAGTCCATTTTGGTATCTATTTCTAAACCTAAGTCACGGATAGTTTCTACTCTTACCAGTGGTGCGTCAAATAAGTTGTAATTTGCCTTTATCGGATGCCGTTTGCGTGAACAAGTAATGACTTTACACTTAGTACTATTGAGAGGGAGACGATTGCTGCGGCTCCATTCCCACACATAATCAATGTCCCTTTGCAATGCCTCATTATCCCCAGCATCTCTGATGCCTAGACTCAATTTTAGATCATCCGCAAACAGGAGACACTTAGCTTTACGGACATTCTCAGGCAAATCATTGACAAAGATCAAAAATAAGGTAGGTCCTAAAGTGCTCCCTTGGCTCACTCCCGATCTTGTATAGTATTCAGTAGATTCATATCCACTTAGCCTGACATATTGACAGCGGTTACTAAGGTAACATGATATCAATTTAAGTAGGTTTGTAGTGAAACCTATGATTGCCAACTTTTGCAGTAGAAAATCATTATCGACCAGATCAAAAGCCTTTCTAAAATCAAAGTAGGCAACGTCCACCTGACGACCTTCATCCATTTCAGAAAGAACATGATCCACATGTGCTACTAGGTTTGTGGTGGTCGAGCGAGCCCTCCGGAATCCATGCTGGCTGTCATGCAACAGATTACCTATTTGGTTACTGATTCGAGTATTTAAGATAGTTTCATAGATTTTAGCGAAAACTGAGAGCACTGCAATCGGTCGGAAAGATGCAACGTCCATCCCTCCTTCACCCTTCGGAACCGGGGTAACCCTAGATAATTTCCAGCGATTGGGATACGTTGCCTGACTGAGAGAGAGATTAAATATATACAGAAGCGGCGTACTCAAAGCAGACATGCAGTCTTTTGCCAAAAATATCGGAATATTGTCGGGCCCTCCAGATGTTCGCGGTTTAAGACGCCTCACAGCTTCTTTCAGATCAATTTCGTCAACTGCCAAAACCGAGATAGAGGTAGCGTTTGCATAATTATGTGCTGCACGGGCAGCATTAACGTGGTCGAGTAGCGGTACGTCGGGTAGAAAGACAGAGCTAAAGTATTTAGCAAACGTGTCAGCCGCAGCTTGACCCCTCACCTCCAAATCACCATAAGTGTACGTGTCGACAACACGCCTCTCTCTCTTTTTCTCCCTTATGAAGTCCCAAAAGTGTTCCGGATCCTTAATAATATTATTTTGTATTTGTGTCAAATGTTGGCGATACTCCGCATCAATCAATTTTTTTACCCTCTCACGATAGTATTTAAAGAGCGCCTTATTGAATTCCTTTCCCTCTCTTTTGTACCTTTTCAAATGATAATACTTTTCCTTAATATTTGTTACTATTTCAGCGGAGTACCATTTTGGATAAATGTAAGCCCGAGTACCCAAAAACTGACCCCTTACTGGAACAAAGTGTTCGATACAATTAAACAACTTGTTGTAGTACATTTCAACTGCTGAATCTACGTCTCTTACAGTCAATAAATCCGACCAGTCCAAATGACCAAGTGCTGCATATAATCCCTGTAAATCGCCCTTACGCCAGTTCAAGTCAGGGCCAAATGCTGAGCGAAACGAGGGAGGTGACGGTGGCGTCATTGTCGGTATCTTTTCGCATTTAAATCTAATCCCCACCTCAAGCGCCGGGTGGTATTCATCAATCTTGACTAAAGGGTCTGCATTAATGTTAACTGTGATTACATCAGGTTCGAAGTCGCTCAACACAAGATCCAACATGCCACCATGGTTATTAAACACACTATTATGTTGTTGTAGCAAACAAAATTCACAGAAAAAATCGAAATGCGTTTTAACATAAGTGCTGTAAGAGTTCAGATTAAAGTCGCCCAAAATGATAACATTTAAATCAGAGTAACTTGATATTGCGTCTTCAATACAAGCTAAAACATTGAGATATTGCTCGTCCTTATAATTAGGAGGTAAATAGACAACACAACATAAAAACTTTACATTCTTACAACTCACAATTGCTAGTAACAGTTCCTTGTCCCCAGTTAAGGTTTCAATGTTTTTAACTACACGCACTGAATAACAGTCCCGAACAGCAAGTAAAACTCCTCCCCATCCAGCATCACCTGCTCTGTCTCTACGTACCACTCTGTATCCAGCGGGAAACAGCTCACCATCACACACAGAACTTGTTAAAAATGTCTCTGTTAGAGTAATGATGTCAAATTTGCTTTGCATGATATTATTATAGAACACTTTAGTCTTGGACCTTAGGCCACGGACGTTTTGATAATAGAAACGTAAACAGTGTGTTCGTGGTTGATTTTTACGGTTTCCTTTCTTTGGCACGAAAATTCTGGCGCCAAGGTTTAATGCATATATCCTCTGCCCAGTTATCCGGACACATGACGCCATCCGCAAGATGTGATGGAACGCCTAGCTTAAATGACGCATAGCGCCCACGAGGCTTTAACGCTTCCACCGTACACACTTGGCTGCCACTCACAAAGTTAAGATGATCGCTAACCTGTTGAACTGTGGTGCCCTCCTGCACATAGTAGAGATGAAGATACCTCCATCTCTCAGCAGCTTGAAGTAGCGTGGCTCCTGGCGCAGCAGTACCTCGGAGTACACCAGGAAACGACTTACGCACACGTCTGCGTTTTACTTCGACCCATTCGTCTACATTGGCACCATCCTCTATATTCACAGAAGAAACAGAAACTAAGGGTTTTTCCTGTACTACTTTTGACAAAGATGCTGGGGTCACGGATGCCTTATTCTTTTCAGCAAAAGAGGTTGTATTTTTATGCTGAGTAGGTTTACCTCTCATCTCGGATTTTTTCTTAAGGTGAATAGGCGTAGTTGGAGGTCGAGCAAATGCAACGTTAATAGGAATTTCATTATTTTTCATTTCGCTATTTACGTCACCTTTTGATTCATATTCACTCTTCAATTTATCGATCTTATTCGTTAGCATATCTATTTTTGCAAATAGATCTGTTTTAAAGGCAGACAATTGTTCGGCTATCAATAATTTTATTTTGTTTGTTAATTGAGTTTCAAATTCACATTGGGTTCTTTTTAATTCCTGCACAACTGAAACTTTAACGGCGTCTAAAGCATTTTTTAAAACATCATTTTGAGCCATATGAGTAGTTTGTGCAATACGCGCTCCAGAGCGTACAGTGACATGGTCTGGACTATTTATTGAGCTGTCATGGCCATCGCTAGTCATACTCACGTCAAGACTAGGATGTTGACGTACTGGCGTGCGGGAGTTGTCGCCTTTAGGTAATTTGCTTCGGCACTCCACACACATCCAAGTATTCTTAAAATCCACTGTTAACGTAGCATAGCAATCGTTACTGATATTAGCACATACCAAATCAAAAAGGACAGCCCGCACAGCGAACACTTCTTGATGCCATATTTGTGTTGCGGTCGACAGTACACGGCGCGCAGCGATCGGATGACGCACAGCAGCGGGCGGTTTGCGAGTTGTGGTAGGTCAGGTCCGTAATGGTACGAATAAAACTTTAAATATGATTTTGACTATAACTTTTGCAATTTCTGTTCGAATTCAATTCTGATTTCACCACCGAATAGATCGTTTCACTGGCTAAAAAATGGTTACAGACACAGGTACTAACAACAACTTTCAAGTACTAATAATGATTTTTTTTACGGAGCAAAGTAGCACAGATGTTCTTTTAACAAATCTCGGACGGTAGTCCTACAGTAGTATACCTTGAGACCAATGATCTCCTCAGCGACTGCCAGTTCAGATTTCGCATATTATAGATTTGGGAAGTTGGAACTCATTGGCGCATTGGACCTAGAAATAGATAAAGATAAAGATATATTTATTTGCAAATATGGGTACATGATTGGTGGTACGAGGACGACTTTATATATCTGGGTTCCAACATCAGTAACGATGGTTCGTGCGAGAAGGAAGTGCGCAGAAAAATTGGCATGGCTAAGAGCGCCATGTCTCAGCTTGCAAAAATCTGGAGGGATCGCAACATTTCCGTAAAAACCAAAACCAGAAGGTACGGACTCTTGTCTTCTCGATCTTTTATAAGGCGCTGAGACTTGGACACTAAAAGCTGCAGACCGCAAACGCATTGACGCTTTTGAGATGTGGTGCTGAAAAAAGATGCTCCGTATTCCTTGGACAGCATTTCGGACTAACGTCTCTATATTGCGAGAACTCAAAATCTCGTCGCGGCTGTCATCCTCAGATGTCTACGCAGAATTCTCGAATACTTCAGTCACATTGCAAGGAAAGACGGTGACAACCTCGAGAAGCTTATCGTGACCGGCAAAGTAGACGTGAAACGGCCTCGAGGACGCAGCCCAATACGTTGGTCTGACGAAATCCGCACCACTCTTAACTCTTCAGTTCATAACGCCCTCCACACCGCCAGAGACAGAAACAGATGGAGGAAAACCCTAAGAGAGAAAGTGATGCAGAAGGGAGGTCACGACCCTCAACATTGAGGAACACGACGCAAGGAGGAACTAAATTATCAATTTTACCTACTAAGTGACTTTTCGCTCTACGGCAACGATATAATGTTTCGTTGTTGAAATCTTTATGAAGTGCTGGTTTTATTTATCACTCTTATTTCTACCTTTAACTACATAACTAAAAACGACTTCAAAAATCCCACGCCGCCGGCTTCACGCCGCCGCCGAGCATATTTTTAAGGCGCGCCGCCGCTGGTTTTTTTTTACTCGGCGCCCATGTCTACTACGAATGTACAAAGACCGCGGCGCGAGACAAAGCGATCCAACGCAGCAATAAATGCAGAAGTAGACAATTCAGATACTACTTCGATATGAATTGCCTTGACGGCAAGACAAACGAATAAGCAAATGTATACTTTATAGGTATGTGAGTTTCGTCTCCGACTTTCTTTTACTACGAATGGTCCTGCAAAGTCCATACCAACCCTTTGAAAGCAACGCGCCGGTTGGACTCTCGAAGAAGGAAGATCTCCCATTAAGGGTTGACAAGGAATAGGTTTAGCCTTGAAACATGGTATGCATTTACTTAGTCGGGACCGAATCAAATTGCGAATACCAACAATCCAAAATCTACGCTGAACAATCGATTGCAGGGTACGAGGACCGCAGTGCAAGTAAATAACATGAAAATAATCTATGATTAGTACTGACAAGCGTGAAGACTTCGGTAATAACAAAGGGTGTTTAGAAGAAACAGGTAAGTAGGAATGCTGAAGACGACCCCCCACTCGGTGAAGACCCTCGCTATCAACAAATGGTTTAAGTTTTTGTATAGCCTTACTAGCTTTAAGTTCGTCAGTTAAATGTATGTTTTGTTCCGTTCGAACTAAGCACGCCATTGAGCTTTCTAGGTCTTCAGCTGATAAGAAGGATCTTTTTTCTACCGTTATACCTTTAAACGACGAAATGGCCCGCAAACACCATGCGACGAGACGCTGAACGTGGGACAAAGAGGAATAACGATCCAAGAGCTGCGAAAGCAAGTTAGGCTCAGCTAGCGTCGTTTTAGTCTGAGTCAAATGAACGTTAGTGCGTAGTTCGGGAACTGATTCTAGCGATTCCCAAGATTGTTTATCAGGCCAACAAGAAGAGTCCTTCGTCAGCCATTCCGGCCCTGACCACCAAATAGAACAATTAGCGAGCTCTGTCGAACTAAGTCCTCGGCTGCAATGATCAGCGGGATTATCGTGAGTGGAAACATGATGCCAGTTTTCGAGGGGTACATCATCGGTGATTTTTATGACTCGATGAACAACAAACGTTTTTAGTTTATAATGTTCTGTATGCAACCACGAGAGAACAGTGCTACTATCAGTAAAGGCAAGTATTTGAGTTAAAGTGATTTTAGATTTAAGTAGATTATACATATGTTTAAGTACACGCGCGAGTACAACAGCACCACATAGTTCGAGGCGATTCACTGTTAATGGTTTTAGAGGTGCCAATTTTGATTTTGCAATCAACAAATAAACACGACACGCATTGTTACCGACACTTCTCAAATAGACACAACAGCCATATGCCTTCGAAGATCCATCACAGAAACCTATTAACTGGTAGTAATTAGCATTGTTATCAGTGATTTTGCGAGGAATTTTGATATTTTTAACGGATTGTATTTCGTTAATATAGGTTTGCCATCTGTTAGCAACCTCTGTTGGGACCGTATCATCCCAGCCGAGATTTGAACGCCAAAGGTTTTGCAAGAGCAACTTTGCCACGAGTACAACCGGCGCAAGCCATCCAACGGGATCATAAATGCGAGCAATACATGACAAAATAGCACGCTTAGTGAACCCAGGGTTCATCTCTGAGATGGAATACGAAAACCAATCTTCAACAGGGTCCCACTGGACGCCCAATATTTTAATAATATGTTGATAGTTTTCATCGCAAAATGCTATAGGCGCCTGACAGTGATCGACGGGAAGAGTGGCATTAAACTCTGGAGAATTACTGCTCCATTTTCGGAGTTCAAACTGCGCACACTTTAGCAGGCCAATTAACTCGTCTTTTAATTGGAGAGCTTGCTCCAATGTAGGTGCTCCCCCGGTGATATCGTCGATAAATGTATCCTGACGGATGACATTAGCCGCCTGAGGATATTTAGAACCATGATCAACCGCCAGTTGATGCAAAGTACGAATTGCGAGAAATGGGGAACTGGTTACGCCGTATGTAACTGTATTTAGTTCGTACTCGCATACGGGAACAGAAAGGGTTGTTTCGGACGTCCCGGACCTTTTCCAGAGGACGTGCTGCCACGCTCGGTCCTCAGGACGCAAGTCAATGTTGCGATACATTTTGGTAATGTCTGCTGTAAAAACAATAGGCTGTAATCGAAATTTCAACAAAATGTCTACAATATCGTTCTGGAGCTTAGGGCCAGTGTAAACAATATCATTTAATGATTTACCGTTGGTTGTCTTTGAGCTAGCGTCAAATACAACGCGGAGTTTGGTAGTCGCACTATCTGGGCGGATCACACAATGATGTGGAATAGTGAATTTGCCTGAGTTCAACGGTGAAGTCGTCATATGACCTAAGGTCTCGTATTCGGTCATAAACTTACCATATTCCTTGCCTAACTCAGGATTACGCTCGAGTCGTTTTTCTAATTTATTTAACCGTGACCTTGCGTTCGTCAAAGAATCGCCAAGGGTGTTGCACGGATCTTTTAATAGTAAGGGTACAACGTATCGACCATCGGGTTTGCGCGAGACTAAAGTTGTGTACAGCTCCTCACATTTTACATCTTCGGGATTAGATATTAAGAATTTTGGGGGCTCTTCGACCTCCCAGAAACGCTTGACTACATCATCTAGAGCGCGTGTGGAAGCCACGAGGGAAGAGACTGTGGATGGAGGACGACAAACGGGGTCAACCCTACCAGTTAGAACCCACCCGAAGATACTATGTAATGCGACCGGTAGGCCATTACCTAGATCTAGACGCTGACCATCATAAATCGCGTGAAATTGCTCAGCGCCTAACAATAAATCGACGTCGGCAGGTATGTCGAATTGTGGATCCGCGAGTACGAAGTGTTTAAAGTTTTTTCGAACAGTAGAAGGTATCTCGGCTGTAGGCATTTTGCTCGTAATTTTATCCATGACTATGACATTAATAACAAATTTCGGATCATCTGCGTCCCGCGGCTGTACCGTGCAGGACGTTTCCCCTTTCACCTGGTGAACCACGTTCTTACCTAGACCCGCTACGGTTAGTTTACAACGACGCAGAGGTAAGCACAAACGTTGGGACAGTGATGACGTCATGAAACAATCTTGTGCGCCGCTATCGATGAGCGCGCGAGCAAGTATCGGTTGAGCGGCGCCGCCGTCGGGCCCGCAACCGCATATGCGTACTACGCAAGTGCCGAGTAATACCAAAGCGCGGCTATGCCCTACGTGAGTGCTAGTAGTAATAGACGACTCGGTGGTATGAACAGCCGGCTGCTCAGTTTCGCACAAATTCTCTAAAACGTCAGTAACTTCCGCAGATACACTAGGGACCGCAACAACGGTTTTGTTTTCGTGTAACAGACTATGATGACGTCTATTACAGACAGAGCATGAAGATTTAGACCAACATTGATCAACGTTATGATTTGGTCGTAAACAGTTGCGACATAAATTCAATTGAGTCACTAAATTGTATTTTTCAGAAATGCTAAGTTGTTTAAACTTAGAGCATTGGAAAAGAGCATGAGGTTCTTTACAATACCTACAGATGACCGAGTTTCGGTTTTCGGTTTCAGTATTCGGCGGACGAGGTGTCAAAGCGTTGGCTGTACTTATCGGCAACGAAGTAGATTTATATTTATTTTTTAAAATATTTTTATTCCACACCTCTGTAGCGCGTATTGGAGTTCTATTAACTTGGTTTGTTTGATTACTAGAGGAACCAGATTGGCTGACCTCTAATACCTTAATGTACCCTTGCAAAAAACTCACTAAGTTAGAAAAGGTCGGTATTTGTTCCTGGTTTTGAATTTCGAAACGTTTTCGTGTATCGTTATCAAGGACCCGAGAAGCTAAATAAAATAAAATAAACTCATCCAATTGCTTTATTTTTATAGCCCTAAGGGCATTAACAGTTTCATTTAAAACGTTAGTTAAATTACGAATCTCAAAAAAATTACTAGTTTTCAATGGAGAAAAATTACTAATTTTATCTAAATAGTTACAGGCCAAAATACGTTTATTTTCAAACCTTTCGATGAGCGCATCAAAAACAATTGGATAATTGTCAGCTGTAACAGGAACGCCCTTAACAATTGATAACGCCGGCCCAGAGAGGCACGATAACAAATAGTGGAATTTTTCGATCGAACTTATGCTATAATTGTCATGCACAAGTGACGAGAATGTGTCAAAAAATGTTTGCCAATGTTCAATATTACCATCAAACTTTGGTAATTCAAGAGTTGGTAAACGCACTTGCGAGAAAGGTTTTGCGTCACGGTAACATTCACTGCTAGCCACGCCGGCGCCGGCGCCGCCGCCGACGCGCGCCGGCGGCGCCGCCGCCGCTGCGGCGTGAGCGCGCTCGGCCGATAGAACCTCGTCCGCAACGCCGATAACACTGTAGTACATATCATCGAACGCCTGCACTGACTTAAAGTCGATCCTATCACCCGGTTTAATCAGTAATTTTAGCTCATTTATCCGAGAAGTTTGCTCGAGGAATTCGTTACGCAATGTTTCAAGTCTTTTGAATCTAGCCTTGAATTTCGTTAACGCGGACTCGTCAGAGTGAATGGTTTTTGTTAAATCCGTCAAAATTTGCATATCACGAAACGCATACTCCCGCTGCGTTTGAACCAACGTAAGCTGTCTTTCATTTTCAGCTTTAACACTTTTACTAGTTGATTGTGATTCGTCTGTCATTTTGTGCAGGCAGGCACGAAACAAACAACTTCGTAGAAAAGTCTATCGGTACCTCCGACTAAATAACGGTAAACAAGTAGGTACCTACCTATTTATGTTTAGGTAATCACACTAATTACACTTCACACTAATATTACAAAGGCGAAAGTTTGTGAGTGTGTATGATTGTTACTCTTTCACGTAAAAACTACTGAATTGATTTAGATGAAATTCGGCATACAGACAGTTCACAACCTGGACCAACACACAGGATACCTTCTATCTGAATCGTAATTTTATTTACGGCTTACTTTTAACGTTAGTTAAAAACAATCACACCTACAAAACGTAATAGTTTAGAAAATAAGAAATTGTCGAATTAAAATTATTCCGTGTAGCAAGTAGGTAGGTAGGTTAGTTCGCAAAATGGCCGGCACCTGTGATGTGAGCGTGCACGGCGTTTTCCAACGTAAAATGCAACGAATACGATAGATAGGTATGCAGTATGATGCCAAGATCACTAAAAATTATGCTTTTGAAGTTTTTATGACTGTAAACTGGAATTTTAAATTTTATTAAAACCAGTACCATAGGCGATCTGCGCTCGACTGGACCAAATTTTATGGTGTGAAACGAAGGTTGTAAGGCTCCGTTTTCGATAGACCAGTGTTCCACCCAACCTTGACCTATCCAAAATGTTTGACCTTAGGTGAGGGCAATCAGCCAGGCCCACCAGGAAACTCGGAAAAGAAGGAAAAGGGGGACTCACGTGGTTCCGCAGCGGCGACTCCGATAGCGTACTTGAGGTCACCAATTTGAACCGGAAAACGTCTTCCGCACAGCACTGTGACCTCCGGAGGGTGCAAAAGGAGCCGGCTCCCTGTTTTATTTAGGTTTAGTGGTTTTCTTGAATTTGCTCACGCAACGAACCGCACGCGCCGGTTAGAGAAAATTTAACACACACTCTTGTTGTTGTCGCACGGGGGCAGCACGTACGCGCGCTGCTGTCATTACTTCATCTTGCGCTCAAGAGATGGCGCGGGTTGTCTTAAAGTTTAGGAATCGGGATAGGAAAAAAGGGAGAAGCAGGAAAGGCAAGCCATAACACCCCGCTTAAATAACCCGGGAGAGAAAGAGGAGGGAAACACGTGTGCGGGAAGCGCATTCCACATACGGGCAGTTCGGCAAAGGAACGATTGTCCAAACTTTTTGGTACGTGTCTTTATCTCTGTCATAGTCCACATTTCACCAAATTACAACTGCACCATGTGCTCAGTGTGCTATAGTTAGTGAGCCCATCGCCGCTTTATGGTGTAAGATGTATGCAATCTTTAGTCCGTTAGTCGCCTTTTATAAAACCCAAGGGAAGAGAGGGGTTGGTAGTAGGTATTATTTCAGCGAGCCGATACATACATCCATGTAACGTAACTGTATAGGTAAGTATAAAAAATTTGCTGAGGTCTCCTGCGATTATGTATCTTTTTTACTCGTCGCGAGTCGTGCTTACCTAAAGTCTAATTTACTTTACGGTTACATCTGTTCTAATTTGCACGTATTTATATAAAAATAGCTTTAAAGGCCGATTTTGCAATTGTCACATAAAATTCGCAACTATTTTTATTAACTTTATAGTCTTGGTTGGCACTCAAGGTCTAGATTAGATTATAGTTATTTTACTACTAATTGTATAAATACATGACTGTTTGTTGTCCAAAATAAAGTAAACAAAAATAAATAAAATGTAATTGTCTGATAATATATTATAATGACATTTCAGAGCTAGTCAGGCGCGCTTCAAACAAGCTATACTTACCACCAACCAACAAACTATAACAACTTAGTAGGTACATAAAACAACCCAAAACCTTGGTAAACAATCAGCTAGGTACTAGACCGGCAGAGGCGGGTAAAACGACCTAATATTGTAAGGACGAAGCAAATTAACTCCAACTGATCATTGCTGTCAAGATAGCCAAAGGAACACGAAATTGATTCAAACCCCAAGCGGTCGCATGAGACCGCACCTACAAAAACACACTTGACTTTGTACCGTGTTTTCATAGACTTACAGACTACTTTAGTATGAACAAGTTTGGTTATTTCGAATCTGTGGTTCATCTTATGTATTGTTATCGCACAATATCGCATAGTCTATGCTCCATTCTGTCTAATTTGACGTTGACAGTTACTGTCAAAAAAGTGTCAAAAAAATCCAAGAGTGAGTGGTTAACTCAAATTATTGTAAGTTATTCTAATTATCTATTTGCAACCGTGTCGCGTATCGGTGAAAGAATACTACCATCCCCTCCCTTCCCTTTGGTGTCGTATAAGGCGACTAACGGACCAAATACTGAACATACATCCAACAGCTTGAGCAGCGATGGGCTCACTACCTGTCACGCCGAGCACATGTGCAGTCGCTATTTGGTAAAAAGTGGACTATGGCAGCGGACTACTTTCGCGGTCGTCATTGCCTAGTTTCTGACTAACCCTTCGGGGATAATAGTCGTGTTTATATGTATTAATATCTATGTATTTTAATTATCTATTTGTCATCTTACCAACTCGTACGGAGTATTGAAAAGGTATTAGATTTTGAATTTATAATTAGACATAGATCGAAAGGTTGTTTAACTTTATTACCTACGTAAGTAAGCTGACATTACCATCGTATAAAAGAGAATACTTACAGTTTTCTTTGTACAGCACCAGATTAATAAAGGGATATAGCGTTTAATGACTGTGTTACATACAGGAGTTCAGTAATACCGTATTGGTAATACGTACACAATTCCGAATCTGCGATATCCTTTAGGGTGCAAAGAATATTAAATTAAAGTAAGAATAAAATTGCAAAGAAAAAACTGCTGGAAAAGCTTTTTTTTACAATTTAAGAATTGTTTATCATACAAATTGTTCTTTACGTCACATAGCGCCCTGTTGTGAGCAGTGACACAATAAACCTATTACCAAGCACCATGTATTTATATTTAAATATTTTTTTATTTTTTTATTTAAAATTCAAAATTTCTTCATTCAGTATATTTAAAATAAGCATTTTAAATCGTCTAAACTTAAATTTACTTCTTTATTTGGATGGATGGGCAACCGAATCCAGGAATCCGAATCTTTTAAGCTGTGGAGAAGCATGGGCGCAAGAAACTCCACAGATTTATAATAATAAGTAACGACATTTACAAAACAATATGTCGTTAAATTATTTTAGTTAGCCAACGGTTGCTACATTAATAAAAGTAAAATATTACCTACAAATTGTACAAAATTACAAACCACAATAATGAGCCCAATAATGTGGTCTAGGCTCACTGAAAAAATACTACCGACCCCTCTCTAGGGTGTCGTAAAAGGCGACTAACGGACTAAAGCGGCGTCAGGCTCACCACCTATTACCATCGCTGAAATATTGATTTTTGTAACATTAGCCGTACGGTCGCAGGAACTGGTTTAATGTCTTAACCTCGCCTCGGACGGCTAAAATACTTGTTCTGTGGACTGCCAACGGCTTTGCCTCTCAGTCGTGACTAGTATAGTTGTAAATGCAGCAACGTTGGTAACAAGTAAGTGTTTCAAATAATTGTTTTTAAAAAATATTTAATAATTAACTTATTGCACGTTCACGCTGTTTTCAAATTATATTACTTATTAGGTAAATATTGTAGTAAACAGTGAACACATTGAAAATACAATTACGTACGATTTTTTCGTATTTATTTATATAAATAAGTATTAAATTGTAATTGTATGTTGTACATTGTATTCTAGCGGTCCGCCCGCCCGTGACTTCGTCCGCGTGAACACCCTATGTCCCGTGACGAATTTAAAAAAACGTGACTTTTTTACATACCTTATCTTGAAAATGACCAATACAACAAAAAAAGAATAAACTAAATAGGTGCAGCCGTTCTAAACTGATGCGCGAACATACATTCTAGGCAACTCAATTTTTATTATCCTACTAATATTACAAAAGCGAAAGTTTTTAAGTATGGATGGATGTTTGTTACTCTTTCACGTAAAAACTACTAAATGGGTTTGGATGAAATTCGGCATACAGATAGTTTATAACCTGGATTAACACATAGGATACTTTTTATTCCGATATTCCCACGGGAACGGGAACCCCGCGAGTGAAACCGCGAGCGGCCGCTAGTAATCTATACTAATATTATTAAGAGGAAACATTTGATTGTTTGTTTCTATTGAATAGGCTCCGAAACTACTAGGCCGAATTAAAAAATTCTTTCACCGTTGGGTAGCTACACTATTTCCTGGTGACAAAGGCTAGATTATATTTTCAAAAAATTAGGGATCCTTTCTAAAACTTAAATAAATTCCTTAAATCGCGTGCGCTAAGAAAACTATTGATGATGGAATAAAACAATGTACCATGGTTTTGCAGAACACACCATTATCTACAAAAAGTGTCGCGATTGCATATGTTTAACTATTTTAGTTACGTCACAATAAGTGTTCTTGGGAGGGGAGTCATTTTGAAAATTGTCACGGGGTACGGGGTCCATGCGAACGAAGTCGCCGGGGCGGCGGTCTGCTAGTGATATTATAAATATAAGATTATTATTACACTAGCATTTGTCCGCGATTTGCGTACGCGTTGATTGACATTATTATCCCTAAAACCTTTTACCGAGACAAAAAGTATCTTATGTCACTTTCTGTACATCTGAAAACTTGCTTGCAAAATTTCGTAATGATTAATTTTGAAGTTAGGGCATGAAACCGTGTCGCGTATCGGTGAAAGAATACTACCACCCCCTCTCTTCCCTTAGGTGTCGTAAAAGACGACTAACGAACTAAAGACTGCACATATATCCAACAGCGATGGGCTCACCACCTGTCACGCTGAGCACATGTGCAGTCGCTGTTTGATGACAAGTGGACTATGTTAGGGGACTGCTTTTGCGGTCTTCATTGCCTAGTCTCTGACTAACACTTCGGGGATAATAGTCGTGATTATATGCATGTTAGGCATGAAAGTGTAACAACAAACAAACTTCGCATTTACAAGTTTGACATTAGTTAGCATTTACAAGTTTTTTAACTCTTTGGTATTTACAATTTTAGTATTAGTTAAGATAATTGAACGTCTCCCGGTCTTCCTGCGACTAAAAACCTTTATTTGTAAATTGAGGGCCTTATAAACAGTATTGAAGCAATATTTCGTTTAACATTGTTTTGTCTCGTGCTCAAATTTTAAATAACGTTTGTGTGAAGTAGACAAAACAATGTTTTACTAAATATATTGTGCTTAAATGGTGTTTATGAGTAAGTGATATAGATCTCCTAGGTATTTTTAAAGAATAATAGCGTCAGTCACCTTGTATCTACTGGTATTTCACGTTTGTTGATAATCGCATAATTAGATCAATTATTAACGACTGGCGTAAATAGCTATGTAATTGACCGCAAAGATACGTGATTTTTTATAATATATTAATTTTAATGAACTTATTACAATGTTATATTTATAAATTATAATGTCGCGTAGCGGTGAATGGTAGTATTCACCCCCTCGCTTCTTTTGAGTGTCGTAAAAGGCGACTAACTGACTAAAGACTAAACATACATGCAACAGCATAGAACGGCGATGGGCTCACCACCTGTCATGATTATAGGTATATTGATATTTAATTGTATTTATGGCATGCATTAATGATAGTTTGTAAAACTGTATTGTGTGTATTTGTATTCTAATATTAAGAGATTTATCACAGTTTTAGCTGGCATTATTGAGGTATTTATTATTTACTAGAGAAAACACGGGGAAGAAAGATTTGCGAACTGCGGCCGCAAAACAGTGCGCTCACAGAAATCTTGATATATTTCTGTGCGCGTTTCATCTTTCGAGTGACGTTCAGTTTCGTGGTCATTTGGAAGGTAAAGCTAAATTAGCTTCGAAAAAACTGGGTGTGCTTAATAGAGCGGGTCAGTATTTCACGCCGGCCCACTGCTTACAACTGTATAAAGTACAGGTCAGGCCGCATATGGAATACTGCTCCCATCTTTGGGCTGGAGCACCCCAATACCAACTCCTTCCATTTGACCGCATCCAACGCAGAGCTGCTCGAATTATCGACGACGTGGATATTTCAGGTCGGCTCGATCCACTGGCTCTTCGGAAAGACGTTGCGTCTCTCTGTATATTGTACCGTATATATCATGGGCAGTGTTCTGAGGAATTGTTCGGCTTGATCCCTGCCGCTGATTTCCTTCACCGCACTACACGCAATCGACTGTCATTCCATCCACATCACCTTGATGGATGGCGGTCTACTACTGTGCGTTTTTCAAGAAATTTTTTGCCTCGATCTACAGTGTTGTGGAACCAGCTCTCGGCGGCGGTATTTCCGGACCGTTACGACTTAGTGATCTTCAAGAAACGAGCCTATTCCTTCTTTAAAGGCCGGCAACGCGTCTGCGATTCCTCTGGTTTTGCGGGTGTCCATGGGCGGCGGTGATTACTTTCTATCAGGTGACCCGCTAGCTCGTTTGCATCCTTCTGCTATAAAAAAAAAAAAGTTTATTTAAGTCATTTAGTTTTAGTTATAATTTAATATTGTTTCCTATTCCAAATAAGATATATACATTAGACATTATAACATTCAAATAAAGGATTATAATAAACATCTTTAGTTTTATTTTGTTGAAATAAACATTTTTCATTTTCATTTCAACACGTTATTGCTGGCAGCATAGAAACTTTTCCATAAACTTTTTGTAACCTCTTGAAATATTAAACAATCAGACAGCTGTTTGAATATTCAATATTATCATTTGTGCTTGATTTGTGTTTACTAAACTACGTGTACGTAGTAGCTATCGAAATACATATTTTTTATGGAAAGACTATACAGCATACAAAATTTGTGGGTGTTCTTTTAATATTGTTATATAGAACTGATACGTAGAACTATGTTAAAAAGTAAAAGTCTAATCAGCCCCGCGGCCGGGCAAACGCCTCCATCCTAAGCCTCCATCAATCAACCGGATCGTCGCTACAATTGGCTCAACTGACATTAACGTCTTACTAATAGTAAAACAATCAATTTTATTAAAGTTGTAGGGTCAATAAGTTCCACTTTGTTCTGTTTCAGAGTGATCTAACATGAAGTTCGTGCTTGCACTCGTTGTTCTGGTGGTGGCAGTGGTAGCCGAAGACAAATACTCTACCGAGAATGATGACCTGGACGTGGATGCGCTTGTTGCGAACATCGACGAGCTTCGGAAGTTCTCCGGATGTTTCCTGGACAAGAACACGTGCGACGAAGTGGCTGCTGACTTTAAGAGTTGAGTGTGTTTAAAATTTTGAGATAAGGTAGCCAGTTCCTCAGTGGTCGAGGGTTCAGGGGTTGTCAGTTACCATCAGGTGAGATGAAAGCAAATTGTGTACACGGTTAAGTACTTGCCCTTCCTCTTGGCATACATTGCGTAAGCAAATGGAGGTTTTAATTTGATTTTCAAGATTTCTTTTTATCTTTCAAGATAATTTATTGTCACTTAACATCAGGTGAGATAAAAGCAAAGTTCGTACACGGGTAAGCACTTAGCCTTCATCTTGGCATACATCAGGTAAGCAATTGGAGGTTTTAATTTGATTTTCAAGATTTCTCTCTTTCTTTTAAGATAATTTATTCAGTTTAGGCTACTATAATTTGAGCACCTGTGAATGTTATTACGCCATCGATTCGTAATCTATAGAGCGGGAGACTTTACTGAGAAGGGTGTCTTTTGTTTTGGGGCTTTCTTTTAACGTCCACTTATCTGAAGGATCACTTCTGCGTCCACTTCCTTGAATGTAAAATTTACTGAAATCAATTTTCTTGAATATACACTTCTCTTAACGTTTCTGCTTGCTTCACATCCCTGATCGTCCGCTTAGGATGACCACTGGCCAGGGAACGTTCACAACATTGACACCAGCTCTATTATCCCATTGTCTGTCACGAAGAGGTCCAAGAGGTTCCTAACAATTGGATTTCTATTGTCTGGTTTTACGGCAGTTGAGCCCTTATATTTATGAAATGTTCTCTAATAATTATTGCAGAAAACATCCCCGAGTCTTTCGAGAAGGCGTGCTCAAAATGCACCGATGCTCAAAAGCACATCTTCAAGAAGTTCCTAGCCGGCATTAAGGAGAAACTCCCTCAGGACTTCGAGAACTTCAAGAAGAAGTACGATTCAGACGGGACACTGTACAACGCTTTGGAAAAGGCTATTCAAAACGCCTGAAGCACTTTTGTATTGCTTTAGTTGTAAATACGGCGGAATAAGTTCTTAGTAAAGTCAAATAAGAATTTTTATTTCACGCATTTTTTTTTTGTTTACATCATCATTATCATCATCATCACCCAGTTCTTTATTGGTCTTCTTCTAATAATGACCAGTTTTGGATTCGACCACTTCGTGTTAGGACCACTTCTAAGGAAGTATTTTTCTGGTTTTGACCACTTCTTTATTATTTTGTCCTCCTTGTGTGGGGTAAGCAAAATATATGTTCACCTCGAAGTTTTAACAGCTTTATTTTTAAACATAATGCTTTTTTTACTAACTTCAAAAAAGGAGGAGGTTCTATGTTTGATTGTATATAAATAATTTTGACCGAATACCGATTTCTCTATCAATTATGGACCGGATTTTAAGAATTCTTTTTTAAAACTTATTCGAAAAAGTGTGCTTCCAAGGTGATCCTATAAATAAATTATAAAAATCGGTTAGTTTAAAAAAAGTTATTACATAAATTTTGCGATAGTAAAAGGGGCTTCGATATATTTATAGTAGGTAGTTTTGTAAAAAATGGAAAATTAAAGAAATACATCCTTACTTATACTAAAATTGTGTGTAGTCGTAAACCATCACGCGCTTGTGTTAGAAATTAAAATTTACTTTTTTAAATTGGGGGCGACCTGCGAAATATCAATACAAATATTTTCTTGTAAGAATTATTGTTTCATGACGATCATTCACGACCTTGTGCAATGATCAGGCAAACTTACGTAAGTTCTTTTAGGGTGGAATCGATCAAACTGGAATAAGACTTACTCGGAGATTAGTCCATACAAATTCGGCGTTTAATCTAGGTATAAGACCTTATTCCAGTTTGGTCGAATCCACCCTTAGTGTATTTAACTAATTCAGCGCATAGTACAAGTAACTTAAAATACGTAAATTTTCACAATTTCGTGCAGGATCCCCTTAAAAACTTTGAGGTTATTATTATATATTTTTGGTAAAAACCAGAAAAGGTCTTCCTTAGAAGTGGTCCTAACAAGAAGTGGTCAAACCTAGAACTTGTCATTATTAGAAAAAGACACAGACCGCCCGAAGGTAGCGCTTTTCAACTCACTGCTGAGAAGCGGCCTCTCTGTTATGCCTGGTTTACCATTAGTATTACAATTTTTTATTCGTCCAATTTTGTCCCAGTGCTGAGCAATGGTCTCTCTAAATCTTCACTCGCCTCCATTGAAATAGCACAAATAAAACATAATAATATTATAGGTACATACGTATCATATTTTCTCTGCTCTGGGAAAAGGTCTCCCCTAAACTTTTTGTATTCGTTTCGGTCTTTGGCTATCTTTCACTAATCTTTGGTGAAAGGCAGGCCTCTTAAAGAGCGCCCATTCGCAGGTCGCGTATGTTACCCAATCTATATATGTATGTTATGAAATATTACACATTCTGTACAGTATGCAGCCTTTTCCAGGATTTTTTACGTCACCGTGACATGCTCACAACGGGATCATTGTAGCCGCTGGATGCGAGCAGCACAGATCCTTGGGGAAGGCCTTTGTCTAGCTGTGGACGTCTTTCGACTGGTAATGATGAGCTAAGTTTACCATTGTGATGTCAAAAACACTAGTATAAGGCATTGTTTACACCAAACGGATTATCCGCCGCGGACTGTGAGTATGCTCACTATCAGCCCTAGTGTGAACGTGGACTCAGTCTACAGTATCCGTTCACACCAAACCGACAATACGCTATAACAGGCATCTTGCACTCCGTCATACCTACCGGGAAAAGTACCTACAGCGCGCGACAACTCGGAGTTGTAAATCAGTCAGGGACTCAGGGCCCCAGCGCGCTTTTGAGCACACGCACAGCCCACAGGCAGTGGTGGTAAAATAAGTAATAATTTTAATCTATGGACAACACAGACCATGCCCACACAGTCCACGCTTCAGCAAGAAACAACTGCACAGTCTGCACAAGTGCTTAGATGGTGAGCCTTTTAGTCGCTTTTACGACACCCAAGAGAAGAGAGGGGTTGGTACTTATTATTATTTTGAAGAGCCCATCACCGCTTTATGCTGTTAGAAATGATGTATGTGCAGTATGTAGTCCGTTAGTCGCCTTTTACGACACCGAAGAGAAGAGGGGTTGGTAGTATTATTTTGATAAGCCCATCGCCGTTCTATGCTGTTGAATGAATGTGCAGTCTATAGTCCGTTAGTCGCCTTTTACGACATCGAAGGGAAGAGAGGGGTTGGTAGTATTATTTTGATGAGCCCATCGCCGCTCTAGGCTTTTAGATTTATGTGCAGTCTTTAGTCTGTTAGTCGCCTTTTACGACACCCAAGGGAAGAGAGGGGTTGGTAGTATTATTTTGATAATCCCATCGCCGCTCTATGCTGTTGGATGTATGTGCAATCTTTAGTCCGTTAGTCGCCTTTTACGACACCGAAGAAATGTGAGGTGTTAGTAGTATTATTTTGATGAGCCCATCGCCGCTCTATGCTGTTGGATATATGTACAGGCTTTAGTCCGTTAGTCGCCTTTTATGACACCGAAGGGAAGAGAGGGGTGGTAGTACTATATTGATGAGCCCATCGCCGCTCTATGCTATAGGATGTATGTGAAGTCTTTAGTCCGTTAGTCGCCTTTTTCCGACACCCAAAGGAAGAGATGGAAAGACTGCAAATACTATCAAACAGCATAGAGCGGCAAATAGGCTTATACAAATTATACTACAAACACCTCTATTCCCTTGGGTGTCGTAAAAGCAACTAACAGGTTAATTTTTAATAAAATAAACCAATTTATATTGTATTGGATTGTTTTATTTTCTCGCATTCGTAGTGAAAAGCAGAGTGTAACACACGGCGCTAAAAACCCATTAAAACTCGTTTTCTATTTACTCGCTAAAGCTCGGGAGTAAAAACTACCTCGTATATAATGGGTCATTTTAGCCCCTTGTATAACAATCTACTATTACACTCCTCTTGCTCAAAAAGAACGTCATTGTAGCGTTATAGAGCGAGGCTAAAATAGCTTTTCTTGCCATAGGGGATAGAATAATTTTTTAAATTTTTGTGTGTTACATGACAATGAGCCAACAAAAACGAAAAAGTATTTAGTCTAAGGTAGAATAATCATGAACAAAGACTCGACTTATTACTGTTTACTTAGATCAACAACTTTTTTAAGATAGTTATTATTAAAGTTTATGGTAAAATTAGTAATTATTTGAAACAATGGATAACACAGACTACGGCCCACACGGTCCACGCTTCAGCAAAAAACAACTGCATAGTCTGCACATGTGCTTAGGCGGTGAGCCTTTAGCCCGTTAGTCGCTTTTACGACACCCAATGGAATCTCTATTCCCTTGAGCGGGGTTGGTAGTATTATTTTGATGAGGCTATCGCCGCTCTTTGCTGTTGGATGTATGTGCAGGCTTTAGTCCATTAGTCGCCTTTTACGACACCCAAGGGATAGGAGGGGTTGGTAGTATTATTTTGATGAGCCCATCGCCGCTCTATGCTATTGGATGTATGTGCAGTCTTTAGTCCATTAGTCGCCTTTTACGACACCGAAGAGAAGAGTGGGGTTAATAGTATTATTTTAATGAGCCCATCGTCGCTCTATGCTGTTGGATGTATGTGCAGTCTTTAGTGCGTTAGTCCCTTTTTACGACGTCGAAGAAAAGTGAGGGGTTGGTAATATTATTTTCATGTGCCCATCGTTGCTCTATGCTGTTGGATGTAAGTGCAGCCTTTAGTCTGTTAGTCGCCTTTAACGACACCGAAGGGAAGAGAGGGGTTGGTAGTATTATTTCGGTGAGCCCATCGCCGCTCTATGCTGTTGAATGTATGTGCAGTCTTTAGTCCGTTAGTCGCCTTTTACGACATCCAAGGGAAGAAAGGGGTTGGTAGTATTATTTTAATGAGCCCATCGCCGCTCTATGCTGATGGATGTATGCGCAGTCTTTAGTCCGTTAGTCACCTTTTACGACACCGCAGGGAAGAGAGGGGTTGGTAGTATTATTTTGATGAGCCCGTCGCCGCTCTATGCTGTAGGATGTATGTGCAGTCTTTAGCCCGTTAGTCGCCTTTTAGGACACCTAAGGGAAGAGATGGAAAGACTGCAACATACCTACTATCCAACAGTATAGAGCGGCGATGGGCTCATCAAAATAATACTACCAACCCCTCTCTTCCCTGCGGTGTCGTAAAAGGCGACTAACGGACTAAAGACTGCGCATACATCCAACAGCATAGAGCGGCGATGGGCTCATTAAAATAATACTATCAACCCCTTTCTTCCCTTGGATCGTCGGTCGTTAAAGCAACTAAAGGGTTAATTTTTAATAAAATAAACCAATTCTTATATCATGGATAGTTTTATTTTCTCACATTCGTAGTGAAAAACATAGTGTATCACACGTCGCTAAAAACCCATTAAAACTCGGTTTCTATTTACTCCCTCGCTAAAGCTCGGGAGTAAAAGTACCTCGTATTTAGTGGGTCATTTTAGCCTCTTGTATAACAATCTACTATTGTTGTAATTGTATGAATTTAGTCGAAAAGAAATCTATTATCCTATTATTAATCTATCTGTTTCAGCCAAAACAACTGTTTGAACGGAATTAATCATTAAGAAATTCTTATAATATAAATGTTTAATAAGCTAAAAATACATTTTAAAAAAATCTTCTTTTTTCTTCTTATATAGGTAAATTAAATAATCTGGAAATTTTATTTGCCTAAAATTAATGAATTAGCAATGGCGTTCATTGACGCAAGTGTCTGTAAAGTTATGGCAGTTGGAACAAACATTAACATCAATTATTTGGATATTAGATGCAGTCTCTAAAAAAACAATGATGATTGTATAAAAAAGAAAAATAGAAAATCTTAATCATTCAAGGTTGTAATGCTCACGGATATAAACAGCCTCATCCATCTCGTTTGTGCAGTGATTTGCACATTCAAATAAAGCCAGCTTGCCAATATAGCCATTAGATACCTCCTACCGGAATCCACCAGGTCTCGCTGGTTTCTTGTTTGTTAATAAAGCCAATTTTAACAATACTAAATCGTCAATGGGTGACCTATTTAAAATTTTCTCTAGTAGTTGATACGCTGCAAGCCAGCGGTATTACGTCACTGTGAAGTCTACCGTCCGGCAATCCAAAGGTCACGAATTCCCACGAACGCACACGGTTCGAATCCCGTTTGAACTTACCTGAGACTAGATGTTTTTTTTATTAAACATTTTATCCTATATCTATATAGCATTGTGAATGCAAAATTTCAATAATAAAGCTATTTAAAATATTTCAAGGTTCGTGCTCCGGAAGACATGTCAAGCCATTTTGACGTAATTACAGTTGTTGAACCTGCAGTGACTCATATAGCCCAATTTTCTTAACTGGTGTTATACATCAAGTTCAAAGGCGACTGACTAAAGACTGCACATTATCCAGCAGCACAGAGCGGCGATGGGCTCACCACCTGTCACGCTAAGTACATGTGCAGTTGCTATATGGTGTGTGTGAAACGTGGACGTATATGGCAGATTTGCGGTACTCTTTGTCTATTATAGTCTGTGAATAACCCCTACAGCAGTTGTCCCACCGCCAACGATGAACGAGAAGCGAGTCGAGCTAGAATTAGAAACGAGTTGGCGAGCAGCTGAAAGCGAGTGTGTAGTTCCGTTAGTTTTGTCGCAGGGCTTTAAGCAAGTATCGCTAAGCGAGAATTATCTTTGAAAGCTCTTGTCGCTCAGCGACGAACTAGTGGAGCGACTCCTCGCTGGCAGTATGAACAGTCAGCGATCAACTATTTATTTAAGCATCTCTTTTGTTTACACGGAATGTATATCTATTGTACGTTTCTTGAGCGAGAAAATATTAGATAGTTAGTCATTTCCTCGCCGTTGATGTGACAACTGCCTAAGGAATAATAGTCGTAAATGTATGTACAGTCACGAGCACGAATATGTATACACTTTGACTCTTATTCCACTGTATTAGGAGTTAAAATCCTCCTGGGTGTTAGATGACAAAGATGGCAAGCCCATACATGAAGTCGCGGAGGTCGCTGTGAGGTGGAGAGAGTACTGCGGGGAGCTCTATCACGATCAGTCACCCGATCCATCTGCCCGATCAGCTGAAGCAGTAGTAGAGGCTGAACCGAGCATACTTCATTCGGAAGTTACAGACGCGATACAGAAGCTGAAAAGGAATAAGACACCAGGACCAGATCGAATCACAGCCGAGGTATTAAAAGGCTTAGGTCCAAGTGGAATCATAAGCTTACATGCAATATGTAGTTCTATATGGCAAACAGGATACTGGCCATCTGACTGGGTTCACTCTGCTGTTCTTCCTCTCCATAAAAAGGGCTCAGTGCGTAACTGTAATAACTATAGAACAATAGCTTTAACATCACATGCTAGCAAAATCTTACTGCACATCATCAACTCGAGACTGCATTCTTTCCTGGATTGGCAGATACCGCAAGAGCAGGCGGGTTTTGTCAGGGTGAGAGGTACCAGAGAACAGATACTTAACCTGCGACTCATAGTGGAAAAGTGCTACGAATATAACACCCCGACTTTTATATGTTTTGTGGACTACCAAAAAGGCTTTCGACTGTGTCAGATGGGAGAGACTGTGGGAGGTTCTGGCGGAGGCTGGGGTGCCCGAACACCTTGTAATGCTCATTCGCAACCTTTATGAGTCTGGGTATGGAACGGTGACAATAGGTGACGTAACATCAAGCCGCTTTAAATTCCATAAGGGCGTTCGACAGGGATGCGTGATCTCTCCCATTTTATTTAATATATATGGCGAGTATATAATGCGCAAAACGCTTGAAAATTGGGAAGGTGGCACAAAGATAAATGGAGTAAAAATCTCAAATCTCCGCTATGCAGATGACACTACACTCTTTACATCATCGGAAGCAGAAATGGCGGAGTTGCTGAGCCGTCTCGAAGGCGTCAGTCTAGACATGGGCCTTGCCATAAACAAGTCGAAGACCAAGCTCATGGTGATTGACCGTATTGCGGCCATCCAGCGCACAAACCTCTTACAAGAGTATGAGACCGTAAACCGTTTCCTATACCTTGGCTCTTTATTACCAATGGGGGCGGCTGTGAGCCAGAGATACGAAGACGAATTGGCATGGGAAAGACAGCAATGTCTCAGCTGGGCAAAATATGGAAGGACAGGAATTTAACATATAGGACTAAAATAAATCTGGTTCGCACACTTGTTTTTTCCATCTTCTTGTATGGTGCGGAGACATGGACGCTAAAAGCCGCTGACAGGCAAAGAATTGATGCTTTTGAAATGTGGTGTTGTCGCCGTATGCTAAAAATACCTTGGACGGCCCACCGTACAAATGTCGCAATCCTAAAACAATAAAAAATAAAAAATGCACAGCGTCTGTCTTCGATCTGCATGCAACGGGTGGTGCGTTATTTCGGTCGCGTTGCACGAAGAGGTGCAGATAACATCGAGCGTCTGATGGTAACGGGGAAAGTAGAAGGTAAAAGACCAAGAGGCCGGAGCCCTAAACGTTGGTCAGACCAGATCTCAGAACAACTGGAGATGCCTGTCAGCGCCGCACTCCATCAAGCGACTGAGCGCAGCCGATGGAGACAGTTGGTTGACCGGATAAATCAGAGTCACGATCCTCAGCAGTGTGGAAACGATTGGAAAGAAGAAAAGAGACATATTTTTGCTCGTGACTGTACCTAATGTATTTAATATGACGATTTCGAGCTATCTGCCTAGCGTCCTAGGAAGACCACCACCCTAGTATCTATTACTGCCGCAAGCATTGTCTTACATATTGTTGCATTCCGGTTTGTAGCGTACTACATACAGTGAAATTACGGGGCACAGGGCCTTAAGGGGTTGCCGCGCGATCGCAAAAACTGACATAAGTCTCATAATGAACTTCAAAGCAAAAACAATCACATTGATATTTAAATGCGTGTCGAAAAAAATGTTTTTAGGTGTCATTAGATTTATGTATTGTTTGTTATTGTTTAAAAAATTCGTTTCAAATTTCAACAAGGCCACGACCTTGTGCAATGATCAGGCTAAGTTACGTAAGTTTTTTTAAAATGTATTTAACTAAATCAGCGCATAGTACAAGTTACATAAAAATACGTAAATTTCCACAATTTCGTGCAGGACCCCCTTAAGAAATGAAGTTTCAGAGTGCGTTGCGCGCGTGATGCCCTCGGTGTCACGCGCGTCCTAAAGTAAGTTAGAAATAAAAAGGGACATTATGCGAGAGTTGCGAAGTGGACATTCAGCGAAAGGGACGTTTTGCGAAAGAGACATTCTGAGAAAAGGACATTTTGCGAAAGAGACATTCTGCGAAAGAGACCTTTTGAGACCAGTGGACATTTTGCGTCTGAGCCCCATGGGCTGCGGTAGCCGTGCGTGGCGGGAAAGAAGAGCGCGGGCGGGGGTCCGCTAGTAGGAACTTTAGTTGTTGTGTGTAGAGGTCACCCTTCCCTTCGCCCGCAGACCATGGGCGGGGGTCAGGGGAACCAGGGGCGGTCACGTACGATTTTGCCAGCCTATAGTAAGCAGGCTCCGTAATATAAAACCAAAGAAAATTATACCAGATGCATTTAAATTGACGCAATGTGAATACCGTTTAAAAATAATGTTAACTGTGTCGCGTAGCGGTGAAAGAATACTACCACCCCCTCTCTTCCCCTGGGTGTCGTAAAAGGCGACTAACGGACTAAATACTGCACATACATTCAACTGCGTAGAGCGACGATGGGTTCACCACCTGTCACGCTGTCGTGATCGTGTCGATGCAGTCGCTATTTGGTGAAAAGTGGACTGTGGTAGAGGACTGCTTTTGCAGTCCTCATTGCCTAGTCTCTGACTAACCCTTCGGGGATAATAGTCGTGATTATCTGTATGTGTGTACGTAAAAATAATGTTTTTATGATAGTTGCTTCTCAAGAGTTCAATAAACAAGCTTCTAGATCTCTTTAAACGGTAATTCAATGTTTTTGTTACAGCTTTTTTGTATAAGTACCTAGCTAAGGCTAATTTGTCAAATTAAATGTCGTCCGCTTGTTTAGAGACCTTGAAAAAGTACCGTAAAAAATCTAGTAAATGTCCAGAGAACCTCTTCAGACAAGAACGTGAGCTTAACATTAGAATTGAAAAAAACGTCTGCGGTTTTGTTTTGATAATTGGTTTTTGTGCCTGTAAAGAAAGACAAGTACCGTGTCACACCAACTTGCTCTAATCGACTGTATTTTATACTACGCATACGAATTAGTTGGTATACCATGTTCTAGACTTATGAATTTGATGGACTGGGCTGACATTTTTCTTCTTGTGATCTCTATAACTTAATTCCTTAGCCATTCATTGTTACTTATAAGATGCAGGGCCCTGATTCTGTATCGCAATCTATAGATTCCACACCTAAACTTTGCCGCGCACAAACGTCAAACGCATACGTTTTTGGGATGATATCGTAACTTTTTAAGGAATTAACGTGGTTTTGAAACAAGGAATCGTTACAGAATAAGGGCCCTGGACTGTTATCCCCAAAAGGGTTAGTCAGAGACTAGGCAAACCGAAGACATGTAAATTATGTATTAATACATACATTTTTACAAATAATGAAATGAAATGACACATAGTTGACGAGAAGAAATATACTGCTTCTAGGTATTTGGCCAGCACTTTCCGCCTCGATAAACATCTTACAGATTATAATTTAACAACATGGACTTGACCAAGGGCGTATTGGGCAAATTACATAATTTGACGAAAAAAGGATTTGACAAATTACCAATTTGTCTAATTTCTAATTTGTCGATTTGACGATTTGACCATTATCAGATATGATCAATGTTGTAACACCCGCAATGAGGACCGCAAAAACAGTCCAATGCCTTAGTCCACGTTTCACCAAACTACAACTACAACTAAAACTACAACTACACATGTGCTCAGCGTGACAGGTAGTAAGCCCATCGCCGCTCTACGCTGTTGGATGTATGTGCAGTATTTAGTCCGCTAGTCGCCTTTTACGACACTCAAGGGAAGAGATGGTTTATTAGTTAGTTCTTTTAGTGACACGGTTCTAGTTATTAATTAGAATCTAGATATTTGACACCTCCTTGGTCGAGTGGTTTGTACACCGGTTTTGATGGTGTCGCCATCTCTTAGATCCCGGGTTCGATCCCCGTCAATTTAGAAATTATTGTTTTCCTAAATTGTCTCAGGTCTGGGTGATTTCTATGTATAATAATTATGATTTTAAGTATGTTTATCCGTTGTCTAGTAACCATTTATCGAGTTTCATAACGAAGCATCTCTTGGGCTGGATAACTGGTGTGAGTATAGGAATAAGTTTATTATTATTATTTTATTACACATTGGCTACGCCATTTATGCATACACGAAAATATTTCGTCAACAATGATATAACCTGTACAAAGTCGATTGTTCTACTTAATCCGATTTTTCGCGACTTCGTAATCGTAACGGCGGCGTGGTACGTAATTGATATTGCCGGGTCATAGGTTCAAGATGTCGTAAGAGATTTTGATCCGCAACTTTTGACGTTTTTGGAGCCGTGTCGTATAGCTTCTTGTTAAAAGAATATTTCTAACTCCTTTCTTCTCTTGGGTGTTGTAAAAGGCGACTAACGGACTAAAGACTGCACATACATCCAACAGCATAAAGCGGCGACGGGCTCACCACTTATCACGTTGAGCACATGTGCAGTCGTAATTTGGTGAAACGTGGACTATGGCAGTAGTCTTTGACTATAACCCTTTGGGAATAATTAGTCGTTAGTATTATGTAATTGGTAATGAGATGAACGATTGATGAAATAAGTAAAGAGATCATTACATAACCATTCCAACCAATACGTAACAATTTTCATGCTATGACTTTCTGGAGAAGCGTACATTTTTAGACCTCTGCTCAACATAATTCTCTGTTCTACACTGGCCTTCAAAAATAAGTACCACATTTTTAAAATTGCAATAACTTTTTAAGTAAGTACACAAGATGTTACTTGATGATATTTTCAAAACAAAAAGGACTCGAAAAAGAGTTTAATTTTGTACATAATTTACTATAGTTTCAAAGAACGCTGATAAAAATTGCTGTAGAACGTTTTTTTTTAATTTTAAATCCCTTAATTCTACAGTTTAGAAAAAAAATTAAAAGTGTGATACTTATTTTTGCAGGCCAGTGTAGTACATAGACTTTGTAAATAATGAAAAAAATAGCTAGTTAGGTAGATATTTAATTGACAAAGTCCAATTAAGAAGATAGACGGCAAACCCAGCCGTATGGTATAAAAGATGATGAATGATAACAGGAATTAGGAATGAAAGTGCGACAGGAATAAATGATAGAACAGGAATGAAAGAGAAAAATTAGAATAAAATGACTCCCGTACTGTGGGAGTAAATCGTTAGTAGATAGGAAAAAAAATACTATTCCAACCAGCATTGGTCTATAGGTACATTTTATTTTATAATATAAGGTGGCAAGCGAGCAGGCGGGTCACCGGATGGAGAGAAATCACCGCCGCCCATTGGACACCCGCGAAATCAGAGGAATCACAGACTTGTTGCCAGCCTTTAAGGAAGGAATAGGAATTGTGAGGGGTGGGGGGAAGGGACCTCCAGAACTCTCACTCGCCGGAAGAAACACAACAGCACCAAGTGCCATTGTTTCACGCCGAATATTCGTGAGAGGGTGGTATTACGCCGGCCCAATGCGTGCTGCAACGCAGCGTGGCTCTACCACTCAGTTAGTGTCACTCATTTAGCACCACCCAGGGGTCACGTGTAGGGTCTCAAGGGTAAACCTACGGACGCGAGTAACTTTAACCTCCCAAACATGGCTACGTGGTGGATTATAGGTCAATTACCGCATGGAGTTGTTGTTCATGTGGGCAACAACAGGCCTGTGCCCAGCAGGACGACGACCTCCGTGGTCAAGTGGTTAGCACGCCGCGTCTGGCGTCGCGCTAGCTCTGAGGGGCCGGGATCAATTCACGGTCGGGTCAATTTAGAGAAAAACTGTTTTTCTAAATTGATTTCGTTCTGGGTGTTTTTTATGTTTATGTATATTTAACCGTTATCTTACCATATTAACGAGTTTCAAAGAATACTTATCTTGGTCTCGAATTGGTCTGAGCGTAAACAAATTTAAAAATATGTCATAATGGTTTATTTGGAGACAATGAACAATGATTTCCTACTACTTACTTACTTACTAACAATTACACATGTTTTTTTCTATTTGTACGCGTCCGAGGCTGGCCGTGTGTACAATACGAATGGTTCCGCAATGAGCACTAGCACTAGCACTGCAGCCACTTGTGTGGTCAGCCTCATAAACTCAGAAGTAGCTTAACATTAAAGTACCATGTCGTACCAACTATTTCGTTCGTACATAATGGTCGAACCAGCGCGATAGTAAAGGCGAGTTGGTGTGTCAAAGTACCAAAGTGTTAAGTTACTTCTGAGGCCCGCTGTACACTTGTTTTTTGTGAGTCCTCTTCCTCCTAAGTATCATACATACTTACTTGAAGGTTAGATCGTCTAATGCGAGTTTTAAATGGAGGATTTGAATATTGTTCATCACTCCTTACCCGCCTATCAGAAGGCTATTTTCTGGCACCGATTCAAATTGATTGACGCCTCCTTTAATCTTTAATTAAAGATTTGATAACTCGCAGTGAAAATGATATTAATTTTTTTAGTTTCTATTGTGTTGTTGACGACGGCCGCTCAGCAGAACCTGTACGATCGCAAATACGATTTGTTTGACATCGACACGCTAGTACAGAACCCAAGACTGTTGAGGAAATATGTGGACTGCTTCCTGAATAAGGGACCTTGCACGCCGATAGGAAGGGTATTTAAGCGTAAGTTTTTTTATTTTATTTTTTAAAGGTACATACACATATTCAGGACTATTATCCTCGAAGGGTTAGCCGAAGACTAGACGATGAGGAACGCAGAATCAGTCCACTGCCATAGTCCACTGCTTAGTGTGATAGATAAGATAAGATAATTTATAACTGTATAAAAACTTAGCCTAGATACAAAAGACTTATTTTAAGAAATGATGGTTAGTGTTTAATATAATAATACGTAATACCTAAGCTAAGCAAACAATATTGCCTGTGTATTAGGTATCTATGCATAACAGTAGGTTAGCGCTTATTCGACAATAAAACAATTCAAGGCGTAGAGCCCATTGCTGCTTTATGCTGTTGTTATGTGCTATGTGCTGTTTAGTCCGTTAGTCGCCTTTTACTATACCCAAGGGAAGAGAGGAGTTGGTAGCATTTTTAGTTGGCCGCTATACCGCACATCTTCTTTACTAAGAAAAAAGGTATACTTAAAAGCCTTTATTTCTACTGTCCCACTGCTGGGCAAAGGCCTCCGTCATTGAAATGAAGTCATCGCTTCAATTGATGGGTATTTAACTTAACCCTTTCGGTACGGCCCATACAATGTATCCCCAGGACTGAAAATCGAAATTAGATATACACTGACCTGCAAAAATAAGTATCACACTTTTAAAAATGTAATAACTTTTAAAGTACACAAGATAAACAAGATACAGAAGACTTAAAAAATTTACTATTGTATAATTTGTATAATTTACTATAGTTTCAAAGAAAGCCGATAAAATTTCTATAAAACGTTTTTTATTTTAAATCTCTTAACTTCTATAGTTTAGAAAAAAATGTAATTTTAAAAGTGTGATACTTATTTTTGCAGGCCAGTGTATTTGTACAAATTCAACTGGAACGTAATAATATTAGAACACAAAGTAATCAGTTTAATATATTTTTTATTCTAAAAACACCCCTTTCAGCATGGGATTATATGTCCCATTAGTCTTAAAACTCTTAAAAACAGCACATAGATAAAATATACAACATAATTATAAGGATATTTATTTAGGAACTTTAAATTAGACTTACAAAAGTGAAAACATATATAACACTGCATCAACACAGATAATATTAGCTTTGAAAAGTTTACTTTTTACTTTACGTTAACGTTATTATAAAGATCGATGGAACTCGGTGTCCCATCATCATCATCATCATCAGCCTATATAAACGTCCCACTGCTGGGCACAGGCCTCCCACGTGGATAATAGCACGTGGGGATATTGGGCCATAACACACCACGCTGGCCCAATGCGGGTTGGTGGGTTTTAACGACTGTCATCTTATAACAACAACCGTGACCAATGGCTTGGCACGTTAAGCGAAGCACGGAGGAGTTCGAGATGTTTTTAAATTTGGTCACCAATCCAGCGACCCGGCATTGCGAAAGTTGCTTAGCGAGCAAGATCGCAAGCTGAACGCGCTAGCCGCTGCGCCATCGAGCTCCTCATTATATATTAATTTGGGAAAATACAAAAAAATTTCAAATTATTTTATGTCTTGTACAAGTTCAACAATTATTATATTATATATACAATATTTATTACAAACTTGGTACAGACACTATAAACATTTCTAATTATTTTTTTTCTAGACACCTTAATTACGCAAACGTTCGCTATTTTTCTATCACTGACGAAAAGAGGGTATCGACCCACTGGGATGATAAATATCAAATTGTAATTGTAAATCGAGCTGTAGTCTGCGATCAAACTTTTGTGGGAAAACATGTACCATAAGTCTTTCATCGTAATGGGACATATATATACCTACATTACCTACTGTACCGAAAGGATCAAGGGGGGTTAGGCGGTCAGCGAAAAATATAAAAAAAAAGAAAGAAAAAAAAAGGTTAATAAAAATGTTTAGTTTTTGAAAATCCAAATTAGTCACGAAATGTGATCTGATCTATGTGTTAATGATTTTACAGGAATTATTATTGTAAAACACGGTCGTAATGTGCATTTATATGAAATTTTAGAGGTAACTTCAGGATTTTTTTCTATCGAGCTAAATGTTTCTAATCGTGTTTTGGAAACAGTCATCCCCTCACACGTACGTCTGTAATACATATTGAAAAGTGCGAAATATTATCTAAAATATTTTGAATAACAGCTAAATTGAAAACAGCCAATTTTCCGTTTTCAACGCCTCACCCCCCTTAATCAGCACGCTTTCCAAATGCTGATTAGTGATCACAAACCCAGGATATGCATCGGACAATTGGAAACGCACTTTTTCCGACCGGAGAATTTTATTGAAATCGCAGGACCTCCGAATGTCGGGCCCAGCATCTAAGTTGCGCCATGTATTTTTGTTTGGGGGAAATAAGGTGGGGAATTGAGATGGACTCACCACCTGTCACGCTGAGCACATGTGCAATTGCTATTTGGTGGACTATGACAGAGGACTGCTTTTGCGGTTCTCATTGCCTAGTCTCTGACTAACGCTTTGGGGATAATTAAATAGTCGTGATTATATATATGTATGTATATTAAATAAAACAATCCAATAATTTACACAAAGGAGATGTTTAATTCTCTATAGAGAAATGGTCAACACCTTGTGTACAATACTTTAAGTACAATGCATGTAATAAGATTATTCGAAATGATTTTCTTCAAATAAAAGAACAGTTTTTTAAAAGAAGTATTTGAAATAACAAAATATAGCAAGTTTCATGATGGCAGGCAGGCGGCATTTTGTTAATGTAAAGTGTCTAACCACCCTGTGCTCTAGTGGCTAATCGGTTTTAGACCCAGAAGTCCCGGGTTAGATTCCCTACGAGAGGTCCATCTTTGTGTACTTCGTTTGGTTGGTGGTAGGGCTGTTGAGTCTGCCTGGCTAGCTACCACTATCTTATCTAAGTATGTCGCCATAACAACGATGTTAGCAGCTTTGTTGTGTTCTGACAATTTAGAGATAAGACAGCCAGTTCGTCAGTGATTGTGGATTCCGGGTGAAGCCGTTTCCACCTTTGGCCTTATCGTCACTTACCATCAGGTGAGATAAAAGCCACGCTTACACGTTGTAGAATATAAAAAAGTGGCTATCAAAACAAAAAGTACGCATTTCCTTCGGTCATTCAAAAATTAGGTTTCTTGATTTATTCCTTCGCAAAAATATGGGGGTACTTAGTTCAACTAAGTGCATACGTATTTTATTATATTTTTTTAGTAAGTGTATCATATATATTATTATGATCTTGGCATAAAATTAAAAATCTCTTTTATAGTTTTCCAAAATGTCTAAAGTTTCAATTATAATATAAAAATTGTCAAAGGAGTAATACGGTCACATTTTAGGAAATTAGGAATCATTTGGTAAAATTCAGTTAAAAAATATAGCTATGCCAAAATGGCAATAAAGGCCGCAGAAACCCGAGTTTAAAATGATCGGCATTGCCGACTAGTCGGCCGACTAATCGGAAATTCGAAAACCGACTAATCGGCTAGTCAGTTAGTCGGCAAATACCATAGTCGGCCCGGCCCATCTTTAATATGAACAGAGTCTGGCCAACGAAAGCTGAACCTCGTAGTTATTTGATTGGCAACACTTTGTCTCTATGTGTGTCTATCTGAGGTGTCATGTCATATGTCAAATTGAATTTTTTCTGAGAAAATTGCAGCTGTGTAAGTGATTGTGTTACCCAGTCGTGATTTTTTTTAATTTTGCTGGTTCAGCTTTTGTTAGCCAGACTCTACATTGTACTTTTACGTATAATATTGAGGTAGAAATAACAGTTTCAGGAGACTACATGCACACTGTAGCACTGATACTGAACTGAGCGAACACGTTGACGGAACTGTGACTTCGCTGATATGTGTGAACTGACCATTAATCCAGAATTTGATACAGTTAAACGGTACTTAACCTACCTCTAGCCAAGACATTAAAATTCAATTAAATTATTACTGGTTAAATTACTGGTTATGAATTATATAAAATAAATTTAAATTACTTAGTATTAAAAAAAACACTTTTATTTCTTTATTGCTGTTAATTGTACTTAAATTACTTGACCAATGGCGTATTATCCCCGAAGGGTTAGTCAGAGACTAGGCAATGAGAACTGCAAAAGCAGTCCGCTACCATAGTTCACTTTTTACCAAATAGCGACTGCACATGTGCTCAGCGTGACAGGTTGTGAGGGTTCAGTCGCAGAATGTACCTTTCGCATAATGCACCCCATGCGTAAAACGTCCCTTTCGCAAAATGTACCTTTCGCAAAATGTACCTTTTGCAAAATGTACCTTTCGCAAAATGCAGCTTTCACAAAATGCACCTTTCGCAAAACGTACCTTTTTTCTACGCCCATCGCCGCTCTATGCTGTTGGATGTGCAGTCTTTAGTCTGACACCCAAGGGAAGAAAGGGGGTGGTAGTATTTTTTCATCACTACATGACAGGGATAAAATGTCACCTAGATTTTTAATTAGTGGAATCGTTTCTACTCTCGATTATGAACAATTTAATTCCAAGTTTTGAGCATTTTTAATGCTGATTGGTTTGCTTTGTTTATCAATACCTCGAAGTCATTTTGACAAAACTCCTTAAATAAAGATTTAAAATAACTTGGAAATGGTAACTTTCCCAGTTCTCGCTAAGCGATTTATTACAGATCGAGGAAAAATGTTGTAGTCTTTAAAAAGTAATTATTCAAATTTATGAATTGAAAATCACATTATATATGAAATACATCATGATTATTTCCTAATTAGAACATCATTATTATTAATTTTCACAATAATTGGGTACTTAAGATCTAATCATAATAAGTTCCATTACATATACGTTTCCACGTTTCAGATATTTTATTGGATAACATAATTTTACCAGTTTTTAAAAGCAGCGCAGCGGTGAAAGAACACTACCACCCCCTCCCTTCCTTTGGGTGTCGTAAAAGGCGACTAACGGTCAAAGGACTGTACATACATCCAACATCAAAATGCGGCGATGGGCTAACCACATGTCACGCTGAGCACATGTGCATTCGCTATTTGGTAAAAAGTGGACTATGGTGGAGGACTGCTTTAGCGGTCCTCATTGCTAGTCTTTGACTAACCCTTCGGGGATAATAGTCGTAATTCATAAGTAGTCAATAGTCAATAGTCAAAATATATTTATTCAATAAACTCAATTAATAAGTACTTTGAAACGTCCAAATATTTTTTAACCTACCACCCATTCAAGACATCATTTTTTAACTGTGGCAAAGAACGGGCGCAAGAATTAATTAATTAGAACAGAAGCAACGACATTTACAAAAAATATATATATTATATGTCGTTACCAGGTCACAAAATACAAAATATGAATTTGAATGTAAATAGTTTAATTAAATATGGTGCTCTATATAAATTAATTATAGGCAATTAGAAATAGCTGTTGGAGTAGGTACTTGGAGCATTTCAGACCCAAGCTGTTTTGTCTTCTGTATAATCCGACACTTTATAATAAGCTTTTTTATAAAGCTTTTCTTTGATTTTGATTTTAAATTTATCAAGATCTAATTTCTGAATATCATTTGGTACTTTGTTGTATAATCGTACACACAGACCCTTGAAAGAATTATTTATTTTATGGAGCCTTGTATAAGGCACTGCTAATTTGTTCTTACTTCTAGTACTTAATTTATGAATATCACTGTTTTTTGAAAACATTTCAATATTTTTATGAACATACACAAGATTTTCATAAATATATTGTGATGCAACTGTCATTATACTTATATCTTTAAATCTCTCTCTGAGAGAGTCACCAGCCTGTAGGTTATATATTGCTCGAATAGCCCTCTTTTGCAGCACAAAGATGGTTTGAATGTCGGCAGCATTTCCCCACAGTAAAATGGCGTACGACATTACACTATGAAAGTAACTGAAATAAACTAATCTAGCTGTATCAACGTCAGTTAACTGACGGATCTTCATTACTGCATAAGCCGCAGAGCTAAGTCTATTCGACAATTTAGATATATGTGGGCCCCACTGAAGCTTGGCATCCAACGTGATGCCTAGAAACACAGTGGTGTCCACAGGATTCACATTCTTATCTTTAATTTGTACACTAGTTATTACCTGCTTAACATTAGGCAATACAAATCTTACACATTTAGTTTTTCCCTCGTTTAATAGCAAGTTATTAACACTAAACCAGTGAACAATCTTGGAGACCGCATTATTCACATCGTCATAATTTGGGTGTCATCGTTTCACTTTGAATAAAAGTGAAGTATCATCAGCAAATAATACTATCTCATGACTGTCTTTTACAAAATAAGGTAAGTCATTAATATAAACTAAAAACAAGAATGGACCAAGTATTGAACCCTGCGGAACTCCAATTTTAACCACTGATCCCGGAGATCTTTTACCGTTAATGTCGACTTTTTGAATCCTGTTACTCAAGTATGAGATTAGAAGGCTCAAAGAAGCATCCCTAATTCCATAGTGGTTAAGCTTCCTGACCAAAGTTTCATGTAAAACACAATCAAAAGCCTTGGATAAATCACAAAATACCCCTAGGGCATCCTGTGATTCCTCCCAGGTATCAAATATTTGGATTAAAAGCTCAACACCGGCGTCAGTTGTAGAGCGACCCCTAGTAAAACCATATTGTTTACAATGTAAAAGTTTATTTTTGTAAAAATGAATTTGCATTTGGTCTAGCATTACCTTTTCAAAAATTTTACTAAATGTGGGTAGCACAAAAATAGGTCTAAAATTAGAGGGGTCAGAAGTGCTACCTGATTTAAATAATGGTATTATTTAACTATATTTCATGAGGTCAGTAAAAACACCACAGTCAATGCATTCATTAAATATGCAAGCTAAAACTGGAGCTATTGTCATAATTACAGATTTAGCGACGTCCACGGAATTACCCCACAGATCCGCAGTTTTCTTTTTATTGAGAGTGTTAAATGTTTTTATAATATCTTTAACACAATTTTTTTGAAAACTGAAATTTCTTTCACAATCTTTAACATTCTCCTTCAAAACAGATTCAGCTACAGTGGGGGAGGAAATCAAGGCTTTTGTAGTTGAAACTGGAATGTCAGTAAAAAACCTCTCAAATGCTGCAGCAACATCAGCATCAGAAGTCAAGGTTTTATTATCACAATTTAAATTGTACTAATTATTACGACTTTTGACCTTTCCTGTTTCACTATTTATAATATTCCATGTCATTTTTATTTTGTCATTACTATTCTTAATCTTAGAACTCAGATAGTTTTAAAGGCGTTTCCTACTTCTGTGTATACCAATTGTAGCCCATTCATTAAAAGTTACAGTACCACTAACTGAGATCTTTTTTGGAATAAAAGTTTTATTAAATTCTGAACAATAAATGTTAAAAAAATTATTATAAAAGACATTAGGATTGTCATTGTATTCTAAATAATTTAATTTTGTATCTAGATTGCTTTTTAAGCGTTCCAGCCGATGCAGTTTTTGGTACAACAGTGATATTCTTTTTCGTCACTTGTTTACGCTGGTGTGGAAAGCTGACCATTTGGCCACAATGATCAGAGTCCAGGTTATTAATAATTTGCTTAGCCAGTGGTTTTACATTTGTATATATGTTATCAATACAGGTGGCAGCATGGCAGTTATTCTTGTCGGCTCCAAAAATAAATGATTCAAGTTGTATGATAGAAATAGGTTTTTAATTTTAGTTGACATCGTGGAATTTTCTAACAAATTAATATTAAAATCCCCGCAAACAATTATTGTTTTACCTACATTACGGACTTTAATCATAATCATAATCATAATCAATTGTTTATTTGCTAGAATACATACATAGAATAAAGTTCTTAAAAATAAGTTCAAGACAATGTATTCAGCCTGCATGCAGGCGTGCAAATATTACATAGTTAATTTGAAATTACATTAATGTTTATTATATATATTTTTACGATAATTATTATAATTATATTAAAATTTAATAAAATTATTACATAGTATTAATTAATTATGTATTGAAATTTAGCTATTCATTAAGGCTATAAAAACAATTCTGCATTAACCAATTACTTAGCTTTTTGTTAAACACATTTGCTTTGAGCACTTTCAGTTCTTCAGGTAATTTGTTATAAACTACTATAGACATATTACAAATATTTCTCTTATATATATCCCTATGGCATGGAGGTTGATAAAGTAGGTTTTCAATTTTTTTTCTTTTCTGTCGGGTGTTGACTTCACTGCGGGTTTTAAAATAATTTGGATGGGTCCTTACAAAAATGCACACTTCTTTAATACATAGGCAGGGTTGTGGCAGAATATTACACTTCCTAAACAACGGTGCACAACCATCCAAAAACCAAGCTCCATTTATTACTCGGATGCATCTTTTTTGCATTCTGAAGACCCTTTCCACATCAACCGAGTTACCCCACAACAAAAGACCGTATCTAAGTACCGACGACACATGACCGTGATACGCTGCTACCGCCGCGTCAAAAGAAATAGTCTGGCGTATTCTTATAAGGGCAAATACAAATCTACTAAGTCTTTGGCATACAGAATGCCTCATCCATAACTTTTTCGAAAAAATCATATGATGCTGAAGGAGGTCTGTACACACTTAATACAACAAACTGCTCCAACTCCACACAAGCTATTTCTATTGTTCGCTCAACCGAGAGGCTCACTATGTCTTTGCGTTCCTTTAATTTAAACTTTTTACTAATAATAATTAAGGAGCCACCATGTATTGCATTTCCTCGACTGAACGAACTTCCTACCAAATGATTCTTAAAATTGAACATGAACTGATGGTCTTTAAGCCAGTGTTCTGTTATGCAAAGAATATCAATTTTATTACAGTTCATGAACAATTCAATCTCCAAATCTTTGCCCATCATTCCTTGGATGTTCTGGTGAACAATGTTTAAAGATTGTACATTTTTTAAATTTAATGATTGACATGGGCTTTTGCTAAAGCTATTTTTACATTCATTTAATTTCATTTTATTAACAAACATTTCGCAAGAGTTTTCCTCTTTTGTCATATAATTTAATTTAAATAATTAATTGGAATGTCAGTAGAAACACTACTGACGTCTATGTCAAATATACATTGCTCAATAGAAGCAACTTGTTTAGCCAAGTTTTTGGCTGACGTTTGAATACAATAGGATAGCGATAAAGCTATTTGTCGCTTAAAATAATTTGGCAGATAATAACTATCTCTTGTGAAATAAAAATTACTAACATAATTGTTAGTGTCAATTAAATGCATTATGTCATTTTTGCAAAATAAATGTAATGTCAGGTTAAGCTTATGTCTAATTAGAATTTTCCTCCTGTGGCAAACTACTACAATAAGGTAATGTAAACAATATAATTTTCTTTACAATTAACTTATTCAAACATTCTAAACATTTTATAAGGCTTGTTTTGTTCAGATTACCTCTATTACCTACAAATAATAATAAGGTGCTATTGGGGTTATATTTATGTTCTACAGCTTTTTTCAAAATATGTTGATAAGAAGCACCCGGTATACAATAATTGATAACTGAATGTCCCAAGTCAAATAACAACCGACCCATGTTTTTACCAAATTCATCACTAAATATTACCAAGTCACTATTACAATCTGTCTTACATGGAAGCTGGTTGGTTGGTATAAGTTGTGGTACATTTTTAATTGTGCACTGAGTAAGGGAACCTTTGGAAGAAACATCAATCAATTCGACAGAGGAAGAATCACATGGGATTGATGAACGGCTTGGTAACTGTTTACGTTTACAATTACTTGTGAGTGAATCAATCCCTTCATTGTTACCATTACACAGGACTACCAGTTCATCAATGGCCAACATGTGTTCTTTTATTTGACCTTGTGAAAGATCATATTACTTAGTAATAGATATAAGCGAGTCCTCTAGGTGTGCAATTTTAGTTTGTAGAATTTGTGTGTCATTTTTATATTTAAAATTTTTATTGTGTAGTTGTGACGAGTATATATCTAATTTGTCAATTAAGTACATTCTTTCTCTATTTAATTTTACATTTTTAATAAAAAATTTGTGCTTCTTAACTAATTTTTGCGTTTTCTTAATGTACTTATTTATCTTAATATATTTTTTTAGTTTATTTTTGCTACAGCCAGCAATCTTCACCGAGTGGTTGCTATTTTTATTTTCCTCACATGTAAGATCTATAGTGACAGTAGGCTGACTACTAGCTGTCGCAGAAACCATGGAGGGGGCACAGACTACCAACTCATCGAACAAGCTTTGATTTAATAAAGGCAGTCATATTGAGTTTAGATGTTTCCAATAAAGTAATTTTATTATTGGCCTCATGCAATTGTTTTTTCAACTCATCTATGCAGTTCAGAGCCTGGTCATACTCTGAACTACATTGGTCGAACCTGTCCACAATGTTTTGGAGCCTGTCCCGGGCATCATTAGCATCGATATAACGGTCATTTAACTGTACCAACTCATTTTTTAACTTTTGATGCCTGTCTAATGATTCCAAAAGTTCCCTTTCGTTGTCATCTCGCTCTCTGTTTAGTTGATCACACAACTCTTTCGAAGCCTTCAATTCATTTAATGTCAGTTGGAGTTTGGACTCCTCCTGACGAGACAAGGCCTTGCGAGTCATCATTATGGGAAAACTTAAAAATTGAACCGTGTAAAAGAGAAATACACATTTTTAAATACTATGTAGGTTACAAGTAAACAGCTGTACGAGTAGTCGCGTAACCAACAAACAGAGGTTATGTTTACGTATGTTAATCGCAACTAAAGTGGTTGGAATTAAACAAGATACGTATAATAATTAACAAATCGTCAATTTATGCAAATTTATAAGATTTTAAGTGAAATAAGACAAAGGTACCTTAGAGATGACAACGGTTCACTTACATGCCGGTAACTGTCACTAAACAGTTTTACTTAAATTTTTGATTTTGCACATGAAATACACTAAAAGCGAAACGCTCATAACTAAAACACAACTTAACTTAATGATTGAATTGGATAATGGGCGTAAAATGAGTAAATAATAAATTAAATTTCAAATTTTACACAGGAGACATTCAGATCAGCTGTTTACAAAAGTGTTGCCACAGAAGAAAATCTTCCATATAACATATTTTCAGTATGTATGTATGTAACATATTTTCAACTCTACAAAAGTTTTGGTCGAGAAATAATAATAGTAGAGATGAGATTTTTAATAACTTATTATTAAATTCTTATCATTGAAACACTGCAACAGTTAATATATTACATATTACTAGCATAATGAACTTATTTATTGGGTAAATCAATAACATATTACCACAGAACCAGAATTAAAACATAGTGTATCAGTATGTTTTTTTTTATCTAGTCATATATAGTTAGAGGAGCTCGATGGCGCAGCGGCTAGCGCAATGCCGGGTCGCTCTGGATGGATAACTAAGCACATCTCGAGCTCGGAAGGCACGTTAAGCCGTTGGTCCCGGTTGTTGTCGTAAGATGACAGTTGTTAAAAACCCACCAACCCGCATTGGGCCAGCGTGGTGGGTTAGCCCAATATCCCTACGTGCTATTGTCCACATGGGAGACCTGTGCCCAGTAGTGGGACGTTTATAGGCTGATGATGATGGTGATATATTTATGTAACGAAACAATAATAGGTAATTAACTCAATTTAGTTTATATTACTTTATATCAAGTTAGTACTTAGGTACCTAGAGTACGTAAACTTGTTTAGGTTAATTTCTATCAGCTTTCGAGAAGGATTCAGGTAATAGAACTGAATTGCATTTACTAAAATATATTAATAATTATTAGTGGTGTTCTAGAAAGATTAACACTTAGAACGCGACGCCACTAGGCACAACAGAAATTTTATTCACTGAGCACTGATCAGTGCGCAGTCGTACATGTATATTAGTACTCAAAAAAACTTGATTTTATTTTTATCACATTCCAGTGGCTCTACCAGAAATCGTGGTGACACGCTGCGGCAAATGCACCCCTGCACAGCGCAGCTTCGCCCGCAGAACCTTTGACGCGTTCAAACGGGAACTGCCCGACCAACACGCCGAGCTCAAGAAACTCCTCGACCCCAACAAGAAGTACTACGACAACTTTGAGAAGGCAGTAGCCAATGCTTAAGCTAGTTATAAGTAAGTATTCTACTTCGAAGAACCTTGAAAACAAATCGGCCTGAGCAACACGCTGAGCTGAAGAAACTCCTCGACCCCAACAAGAAGTACTACGACAAACTCGAGAAGACAGTAGCTAATGCTTAAGGTAGTTATAAGTTAACATTTTATTTCGAAGAACCTTGAAGCGAAAACTGCCTGAGCAACACGTCGCCGAGCTTAAGAAACTCCTCGACCCCAACAGGAAGTACTACGACAACTTCGAGAAGGCAGTAAATGCTTAAGCTAGTTATAAGTAAGTATTCTACTTCGAAGAACATTGAAGCGAAAACTGCTTCAGCAACACGCCGAGTTGTAGAAACTCCTCGACTCCAACAAGAAGTACTACGTCAACTACGAAAATGTAGTAGCTAATGCTTAAAAGCTAGATATTAGTAAGTACCTATTCTACTTCGAAGAACCTTGAAGCGAGAACTGCCTCAGTAACGCTCTGATTTAAAAAAACTGCTTGATCCCAACAAGAAGTTACTACCTCGACATCTTCGAGAAGGCCGTATAGTGAATGCTTATGTTAGTTGTAAGTGAGAATTCATTTCGTCATCATATTTCCACGAATAAGGACCTATACTCCCATCCTATGAGTAACAACCTTGAAGCGAATATAGCCTGAGCAATACGCCGAGCTGAAGAAACTCCTTGACCCCAACAAAAAGTACTACGACAGAGAAAGCTGTAGTGAATGCTTGAAATAGTTACAAGTCAGTTAATTCCGTTGATGCTATTATACTCTGTTCCAAGTTACGCACTTCAATGATTGGAGAACATCTACTATACACTTGATGGTTGATTTTAACGCATTTTATTGTCTCTGCACCAAACTCCGGTTTACTGCTTGGCCAACCACCACAAGCTTATTTGACTGGCTGATTTCTCTGTTCATTGCGTTGTCTATTATCTATTGACAGACTAATAATGGTGCATGCGTGAAGCGCCTCTAAACATTTGTGCTGACTTATTGGCGGGAAAGTGAAGCATCATGTCTGCAGTTTTGTATTATTTTCTATAATTTGTGTTTTGTCGAATATTAATGTGAAATAATGGTGGATTATTTCTGTTAAGTGTTTGTGAATGTGCATGAGTGTTAGCAAATAAAACAAAACAGTGCAACATCACATTTCAAATTCTCTCAAGAAGTCCGTGTGAGACCTCTATAAAGAAATGAGGAGAGGCATTGTTCGTCTACCGTTATTTGAATACAGTAGTAATTGAAATGCAACACTTTTTACGGATTAATAATTTACTATTTATATAGTTTTTTATATTATCCTGACGTTTCGAACCCTTTGCAGGGTCCGTTGTCACAGGGAGACTGTTTAATTTACTATTTACATAGTTCTTTTTTATATTATCCTGAAGTTTCGAACCCTTTACAGGGTCCGTGGTCACAGTAGTAGTAAATTAAACGCGAGTTAAATCGTAAAAAGTGTTTCATTTCAATGTGTAGTCCTTGCTTAAACGTCAGAAAATAATACAGAGGTAATTCTTAAAATTTCGCCAGAATTCGGTCGATCATGTTTGCGATTCGATTAAGTAGGTACGCGAACGTTCATTATTAGAGGGAATGACGCTAGTGTAGAGCGAGCATTATATTGACAAATATGATTACTTATTGTTAAATTTGACTCATAGTTTACCGTTCACACGTATCAAACAAGGACTTGTGTTTACCACCGGATTTTCCTTTAAGTTTTAACAAGGTCAAACATTAAAGTACTTCATAAGGACCAAAAATTACTAATATTAACAGACATTAAAAGCCCACAGACTTATTTATAATGTCATGTAATTCAGTGGCTCGATATACACGTATTCTCCCGAAGCTAACTCTATTGTTAGAAACCATATGCTTTGGGTATATTTTCACTAACTGAAACCGATTTGTATGATTCTATGTTTGTTTGAAAGGTTTTTATTTAAGCTGAATAATATGGTATTAGTGTTATTCCACAAAATAATTAGTGATTTAACGAACTTACCTTACGTGAAGTTCTATCATAATTATACGGGCTGCTTCGTTCGAAGAGATTAGTTATGGACTACTTGTAGTAGCGCGTACTGGCTCGCCATTCATCCACTATTGTTTAAATAAAAAATATATATCACATGTCAATCGCTACGGGGCAATATGGTATTAGTGTTATTCCACAAAATAATTGCTCATTAATTTTTAATACGTTACTATAGAAACATTCTATTGCCGTATTAATTTTCGAATAAAAAAAAGATGATGACGGCACACGCACAACGCAGTTATATCTAAATCGTCACTTAACTGCTTTATAAAAGGACGTAAATTCTCATATTTTCCAAATTAATCGAGAGAAATCGAGAAAAAAAAGTTTTCCTTATCAAGACATTAATGATATTTCAAATTAGTATACTTTCCTGGTAAATGCAGCAATCTCGATACAGTTGAAATTGTACGTTGTTGACATTTCACTAGTAAACTTCGTTGGGTTTTCTTGGGTGTTGTGCCTATAATGAATTAGTCGTTATGCTGTAAGGTATTGAGTTCAAAATTGTATGAACGCTATTGCATGTTTGACCCGAGCGGCGAATGGGTAGTGGGTATATGGACGTCAATATAAACCACTGTCGCTTTCTGCCGATGCTAGTTGTTTGGACCCATTAAAGAGAGTAAAAGGTGGGTTAACGAACTATGAATTATGTTACAAATTGTGTCACCGACTTTGTGAACTGTGAACGGATAATATTGTGTAGTACTGCAGTGTTTATTGAAATATTATTGCGAATTTAAAATCAATGTTGCGTTTGGCGCCTTAAACTTTTTCTTTATCATAAATTTTGTGATAATTTTTTTATATTTCTTTATTTTTATCTAGGTTATTGGATACCTATGTTAATAAATTTTGACAGCGCTTGAATTGTGTACTGTTATGACGCAATAAACAAGTGGTTTATAATATAATATTGTAAGGGCAAATAATCTCTATGTTAGCAGTATCAATCATAATATCCGATTTAATAGTAATATATTAGATTTTACTTATTATGTCTTCTATTATATTTCACTTACTTACTTACTAGTTTTGTATATAAGTGTTATGTTCATTGTTAAATAAAAAAATATTTATGTGGTCTTAGAATTTATCAGGCAGGCTATAAGAATTGAATATTCATTAATCGTTATGTACTCGTTTATTTGAATAAGATTGTGTCTTGATTTTATCATACTTATTGACATTGACCGGCAGCTCATTTTGATTCAAACCACGTTTTACATGACCATTGAACACATGAGCTGACCACTTGATATTCGGAACCGAGCGTGGTCTTTGTTTCGAACTAATCTTATGTCATTAGTAAATAGGTACCGTACTTCTTTTTATTTCAATAAGAATTAACAACTTTGAACTATTAATATTTTTCAAAAAACGAACGTGGTAACACTGCGTCTAAAAACAAAACACAAATATTTCGTTTAACTTTTGTTTATAAAATAGAGCGTCACAATAGCGCATATATTTTTTTTTAAATATATCGTTTTTTAAAATTTGGATTCCAGATTTTCATCCAATCATCATGAGGGCCGTTCTTCTTCTGTCTTGCCTCATCGTTGCGGCGTACGCAGCTGACAAATACAACCCCAAATATGACAACTTCGACGTGGAAACACTTATCTCCAACGATAGACTCCTCAAAGCGTACATTAACTGTTTCTTGGAGAAAGGCCGGTGCACCCCTGAGGGATCCGATTTCAGAAGTAAGTGAAACGTTTAGTTATTTTCGTCAGCTTTATTTATTTTTCATACCTCTTACATTGACACTCTTATTTTTTTAAATTTCCCAATAATCTTTTTTCTATTCCATTCAATTTTATTCTTACTTCGAGTATCAGTTGTAGTTGTTTTTTGTACTAAAGATCTAAATTGATTCATGGTAAATTATTGAAACGAAGAAATTAAGGTCAATCTTAAAGTAGTTATTTGTAAGTTAATCTTAAAATAGTATCAAGAATAAACTAAAATTAATAAATACATAAGTATAATTGCGTTTTATAAACGTGTTTTTAGTAAGGGAATTTTAAAATGAAAACGTTGTAGCGCGTTTAAGTCTTTTTAAGGACATTTTTGACGAAAAACAAAATTTAATTAACTTAAGCCAGTTCATTTTAACACCTATTAGTTTTCATAACACTAATGAGCTATATTGTGTTGTGACATTATAAAAACCTATTTCGAAATGTTAATTACGGTTTATTACTTAACTCATAAACATTCAATGTAAAGGTAACGTCTACAAGACTACTTCCATAAATCCTATTACTGACTAATGCATTCAGTTCAAAGTCAAATCAAGTCAAATTATTTATTCAATGTAAACCTTTACAGTAACTTATTGACGTCAATACTAATAATAATAATTAAAAAAACAGTTAACTAACTTGACTGTAGTTAAGACTTAACAACTAATCTTACGATTGTCTGTGCCAGACAAGCGCATCGCTATCCCCAGTACCACTGCACGCCGAAACAGGATCGCGTCGAACCGAAATATAAGCCGTGACGATAGAATTCTGTGTAAACAAACGTATCCTGGTAATCCTGGTATGAGACAAAAATGGCGGGCAAGTGTCTCTCCCCTAGCCACACAAACGGTTAAAACTTATAGGTAATTTATCGTTTTTGGGATGAAAGGTAAAGAATGAGAAATCATAAAGATCTTTATAAAGACATTTGTTATTTACATGACCACTTATAGCTATATTAAAGTATGTAAGTCGTCACATATTACAGGGGGATATTAAACCTACCTAAATGTAATTAAAAAAGCCGTGAGAGACTAGATCGGATCTATAAACCTCTAAGCTTAACACAGAAGAGTTTTAAATATTGTGCGAAACGTTCTAATGGGAACAAAACTTATTTTAAAAGTCAATAAGTAATTCAATATGGGTCAAAGGTTACCCATACTTTTAACAGTATCGTGTCATTTGTTTTTTTCGATGTGTCAAGTGAAGGCCAAAATTTAAATGTTGTTGTTTTTTTTTTCTCATAAATATAAGAGGCTAACGTGTGGTGTTAAATAACCGCGCTAATTATTAGCTTGCGTTGCTTAAGGAGGTTGAGGTCAGGGCCTGCTGAGGCTGGTAAATTGGACTGCGTTGCTTTATGGTTAGTATCTTTCGACAGTGCAGCGGTGTGTTTTTCCCGGTATGCTTGCAAGACCACGAAATGTCGTTGGTAGTCGCACAATAAAATGAGAGGACATTCTGTAGTGCACAATCGATCCTTAAATTCCTGTAGTAATTTGGCTGTTGCACACTTTGACTCATACTCTGTTTTCTTTTGTAAATTTAAAGCATTGTGTTACGCCAAAAAAAAGCTCTTAAAAAAGACTTTACTTCTCTAAAAAACCAAATATTTATATTTGTTTTTTGCAATCAATTTTAGCTATTACTTAATTTCAATAATGAAGGTCATTGCCATGCAGTGGGACAGTTTAAACGCTGTACTTTGATTTTTTTTGTTAGAGTACAATATTTCTATGTTATAATAGGAATAAACTTAATTCCTCACAATAACCATTTCATTTTAATTACAACCACGTATTTTACCACATATACCAAAAGCTCGGTAACTCAAACTAGTACTGGAGTACGGTGACGTTAGGGATGTGTAAATCGATTTATATAGTAAGTTTTGTCTAACAGTAGGTAGGCAGGTATTGTTAATGTGGGACAGCATTGGCCCAGCATTGGAACATTTAAAAGCTGACGATAGACGCAAAAACGATAATTTGAAAATTTACCTTTTGATTTAGCGCGGCGCAACATAATCGTTTTGTAATGGTTTTTTAATCTATTTTTCCAACAATACGTAAATATTACATAATAATAATTGTAACTTTGAATCCATATCCTAAGCCTATTAGGAAAATCCATTATGATAAATATTAAACAGAATTCCAAGAACTTTAAAAATGTTGAAATATATCTTTACTTGTCGTTCAATATTTTTCTACAATAAATTGATTTATTTATATTTCTTTAATATTAATTTGATTTTTTAAACATGGCACGTAATTTTTTATCTAAGTACCTATATTTTGACAAAGGTAATAAAAAATCAACAGAAGCCAATAACATTTACAATAATAATTATATTCCGTTAATTAGACAAACAGTTAAACTTCAATAAATTAGAACATTCGTGATCTTTGAGCGTGCATACAACTGTGCATGTGCTACCATATCAGGGTCCCTACTGTAACCTCTTATAGCAGTATTACTTTAATATTACTATCCAAAACTCGTATGGGAATTTGCATAGTAACATTAAAGTAATACTGCTCGAGTTGATGGTAAGGATGGTAAAGTATAACAAAAAATGGCCACGAGCCACGGCAGATAAAACAAATATTTTTTAAGTTTTGCTATGAATAGCTATTAAGGGGGTTTAACCCCTCAAACCCCAAGCGGTCGCATGAGACCGCACCTACAAAAACACACTTGACTTTGTACCGTGTTTTCATAGACTTACAGACTACTTTTGTATGAACAAGTTTGCTTATTTCAGTTCTGTGGTTCATCTTATGTATTGTTATCGCAAAATATCGCATAGTCTATGCTCGATTCTGTCAAATTTGACGTTGACAGTTAGTGTCAAAAAACTGTCAAAAATCCAAGAGTGAGGGATTGGTGAAACCTGAAAAATTGGCTGTTTTCTATTAGCTGTTATTTAAAATGTTTTAGATATTTTGTTATAGAAATGTTTAATATGTATGTATATCAGAACGTATGTGTGAGGGTATGACTGTTTCCGAAACACGATTGGAAACATTTTGCTCGATAGGAAAAAACCCTGAAGTTACCTCTAAAATTTAATTTAAATGCACATTACGGCTGTGTTTTAAAATAATAATTCCTATAAAATCGTAAACACATAGGTATTTCCTTAATCCCGCTGCTCGGCAAAGTCAGATGATTTTAGATATCATTAAAATCATCTATCAAGTCATCGGCATCTCTATAATTTAGTGGTATCGGAATTCGGCTTAATAGTCATCATCATCATCTTGCTAAGTGCGGTTGGTGACCACAAACTCGGGTTATTCATAGAAAGATTCGAAACACACTTTTCTCAAAAACATACCTGGAAATTGATCCGGATGTCGATACCGAGGAAAATCAATAAAACCATATTTGTCATGTAAATGTGCGTAAGTAATACATTTAGTAAACAAAGTGAGCAATCACAATGAACAATAAACTACTGGGTCCGATACTCGGTCTAGTGCGATTTTTTTGTTGCGTTGTTTAAACCAAAGATAATGATAATAGTCGTCAGAAAATAATGTAACGAAGTTACTATAAAGCATGTTTTTAAGGATATAAAAAAATATAACAGTGACAAAAATGTCGGTAATTTTTAGAAACTTAATTTACACTTATTTGACTCTAACCCGAACCTGAGACTGTTTGTATTCTCATTCAAACATGCTTCTTCGTTATTTCCATTCCTTTTTCAACAGTGCTTGATTAAGACAACGCCAACTGTTGAAAATATTATATACTAATACGCACTGTTCATTACAGAAGCCCTACCGGAGGCAGTCGAGACCACCTGTGCCAAATGCACTGAGAAGCAGAAGGTCAACATCAGGAAGGTGATCAAGGCCATCCAGCAGAAGCACCCGAAACAGTGGGACGAGCTGGTGAAGAAAACCGACCCTACCGGGAACTATCGCGGCGACTTTGACAAGTTCATTCACGCCAGTAGTTAAATGCAGTTAAGATTCTAAAAGCCTCTTCTTACGACACAGATATTTTAACCCTTTGCCAGACAGTGACCAATCACCATCCTATCACAGTCTAAAGCTTTGCAATCAGGACATACAGGGTCTCCCAAGACATGCTATTGGGGCTGGTCTTCAGTTCTCCACTTCCAGTTACTGCCATCCTAACTGCGCCACATTAACCTGCATGAACCTAACTTGCTGTTAATAAGATTGGAAATTGATCAAGATACCTATGCAACCTGTCTTCGTAGCCTCACATTGCACGGACCAGTTATATTACCGATCAAACAAGTGGGTGAGCTGAGGCTTTGACTTCAACAACGCGTTTTGTCTCCTAATTTTTCTGGTCAACAAGGCTGTTATTGAACCAGAGCTGTCCAATAGGTCCTACTCTACCAATAGAATCGCTTGCCTCACTAAGGCGTTCTAAATTTAAGTCATTTTATTGGTAGATTTTTCTTCACGCACCACTTACCTACTGACAGCTCTGGTAGAAGCAGACCAATGCTGAAGCTGCGCTCGACTGAATCAGCTGCGAATGCTGTTGCTCTGTGTGATTGAAGGTTTGTATTTGACGTCGTCGTTCGAAAGTGGCTTCATCACTTCTGTCCTTCATGATGTAGTTGGAAACTGGAAATAGTGTAATATCTCTTATAATATTAGTAAAAACTGTACAATATAATTGTTCCAATGGTGGTTAATTTCATTAAGCCATTTTTTAGTAAATTGTTTTGGTAAAAAATGTCGCCCATGGTTAACTATCTACACACATGTTTACGTTTGTAACTCCATAATATAACTGTCGCTTTACCAACACTGAGGCCTTAGTTATTATCCTACTATGCTCAGTAATTTTGCTGGACCTTTTAAAACGGAAAACAGCTGTGCTTCTTCGCGTAAAACAAATGAATTGAGTTCTAGAGAATTATATACGAGTATAATGATGATCCTAGAGAATTGTATACAAACAATTCTGTAATCGATGGCTTAATTGAATTGCCCGTCAAAATATTTTCTAGCACTCATGATGACATGAGGTAATTAGACAAATCCATTACGTTTTAATTTTTCTGTAGATTTTCTTTGTTTCTTTGTTTTCAAATCCCTTCGATGTATGTTTGGGGTAAAGTTACCATTTTCCTGTTTCCCTAAGATCCTTTTTAAATACAGTACCTAGTGTTCAAAAAAACGTTTAAAATATGTAATTACATTTTTTATTGAAAATTTGTGACACTAAACGGCTCTCTATTACTTTTAAATAATTTACTGTTTATCTTGTTATGTACCTATCTACTGTTGTTACTGTGACTGTAATACAGTTATTTATTAAATAGTGTATTAAAGTGATTGGTTTGAACAAATCTTAGATATAGTTTATTAGCTCTTATAAGTACCATGAAGATATTGTGATTGTCGACTGATATTGTAATAAAACAAATTTTAAAAAAGTAAATGTTTTATTTTCGAGGTTTTTAGAGAGCTGTGTCTGTAGCGGCTTATTAATAGAATACTACCGCCCATCTTTTTTTTTTGTAAAAGTAGGAGGCAAACGAGCAGGCGGGTCACCTGATGGAGAGTTATCACCGCCGCCCATGGACACCCGCAAAACCAGAAGAATCACAGGCGCGTTGCCGTCCTTTAAGGAAGGAATAGGAATTGTGAGGGGTGGGGGGGGGGGGGGGGCTCCGGAACCCTCACTGGCCGGACGAAACACAACAGCACCCAGTGCCATTAATTCACGCCGGATTTTCGTGAGAGGGTGCCGGGCGAATGCGTGCCTCTATTACTCAGAATAATCGCTTCCCTCGAGTGTCGTAAAAAGCAACTAACGTGCTGAAAGTGAAAACTACTCGTACATCCAACAGCTAAAACCATTGGCCGTCATTATTATTATTATTATTGACAGGCAGGCAGTTGAAACAACTGATGACATCCCATCATCATATTTTATGTATGTAAGGATGAACTACTCAAATAAATCACTCGCCTCTTGCGAACACAGCGTGTGCAGTTGTCCGTGCCGTGCAATGACCATTGCGCACTTCGCGTTAGTGTGTTACCGTGTCAGCCGATGTTGCGCCAGCGCACCGCAGTGACGTAACGGCACTTGTGCAAGCCGTCATATAATACGGCGCAACCGTTCCGCTTCATACGGCTGTAGATGGATGTCCGCAAATGTCCTTTATTATGATGCAAGCAGAGATTAGGTGCATCTATAAAGGAGCTCGATGACGCAGCGGCTGGTGCATTCGATTTGCGAACTTACCCGCTAGGTAACTTTCGTAATGCCAGGTCGTATGGGTGATCAAAAATTAAAAACATCTCTAGCTCCTCCGTGCTTCGGAAGTTACGTAAAGCCGTTGGTCACGGTTGTCGTCGACAGATGACTGTCGTTATAACCCACCAACCCGCATTGGGCCAGCGTGGTGGGTTATGGCCAAACCTTCCCATGTGATGTTGCCCATGTGGGAAAACCTGTGCTCGGTCCCAGTCTCAGTGGGACGTTTATAGGCTGAGGATTTGAGGAGGAACCGTTTCGCTTCATACGGCTGTAGATGGATGTCCGCAAATGTCCTTTATATGATAAGATCATACCAATTATAAAAAGGTTAAAATAAAACAAAATTAAACTACTTACCTAAACTTAAAACTAAAGAAAATAAACCTATAAATAAAAGATGTCCTTCAACTGTGGGCTCATGGGTACGGTACCAAAAATGTTGGCAACGTTACCTCTTTGGATTGCCAGGCTGATACGCTGGCAGTAGTAGCTGCCAGCCTTCTTGTCACCGGAGGCTTCAATATGAAGAGTATTTGATGAGATGAGGTGCATCCAATTGTTGTAACGATATCGGTAGAGCGCGCACCCTTTACATTCTATGTACACTTATAATTTATGTGAATAAAAATCAGATGCCATACGTGTGACGAAGCATCATTTGAGAAAGGCATAGCCGAGTTTTCTTAACTGTCGGGAAAGAACTGTAAGAAAGATTTTTTTTAAATATCTATGGTAAAACTCGGAAAGTCGGATGCTATTTTTGTATACGGATGCTCAGCTCACACGGACTAAGTCGTAGGGCGGGCCGCTAGTCGTATACGACTAAAGTTTTTCTTCATGACATGTAAATAATAAAATCAGGTCTATTTTCCCCGAAGGGTTATTCAGAGACTAGGCAAAACCGCAAAAGCAATTCTCTGCCATAGTCCACTTTTCACCAAATAGCGACTGCACATGTGCTCAGCGTGATAGGGTGGTGAGCCCATCGCCGCTCTATGCTGTTGAATGTATGTACAGTCTTTAGTCAGTTAGTCGCTTTTTACGACACCCAACGGAAGAGAGGGGGGTGGTAGTATTCTTTCGCCGCAACGCGACACGGATTTCTTTATGAGCTGGAGATAATTCCGACAAGTGCAATTTCAGGTGCCACAACCATATTTAAGGTGCTTGACGGCTTGCTTGAGGGACAGCTAAAGAACATCTGAAACTACCTCTTTTTTTTTAATGTGACACGTCATAGTGACTACCTACATCCTGCCTGATGGTAAGCAGCCGATGTAGTCCAAAATAATGAGATCGTGGAACAAGCACGGTAACAAACGCACCCATTCATGACGGCCTGCATAAATGCCGTTTCACGCCCCGTTTAAAAGACCCCAAGACATGACACATGAAACATGACATGACATGACTACATGACGCGTAGTTTGGCCAGGACTTTATCATGTGCAATTTTGTTTCCCAAGCATAATAGTGAAAGAAAGTATTTTCAGTTCCTGTGAAGATGAGGGTTCCGTGAGGTTCCACCAGGTAAGACGAAGGCAAAACCTTCAAAATATTTAAGGTTCTCACACACATTTAATTGTAGCTATAGTTGTAAGATTATAAACTAATGAACAGGTTTGTAAGGGCATCAATGTTTCCGTAACCATGAAAAATTACAAGTTTAACTCGTTTTTGATATTTGTTTATAACAACAAGCCTCTATCAATTTAAAAAAAATGTGTTACTAGTCACGTATAATACTTACGTTACTCATCATAAGCCGTGTGGTCACTAAAAGAAAACTACCAACCTCTCTATTCCCTTGGGTCATAGGTATAAAAGGCGTAAAAGGCGACTAACGGGATAAAGACTGCATATACGAGTACATCCAACAAGCATAGAGCGGCGATGTGCTCTCCATGTATCAGGCTGAGCACATCTGCAGTTGTAATTTGGTGAAATATGGGCTATGCCAGTGGGCTATTTCTGCGGTCCCCATGACCTAGTCTTTGACTAATCCTTTTTAATTCTACGTTATAATTTGGGGATAAATACTTGTGAATCCTACTAATAATATAAACGCGAAAGTTTGTAAGTATGGATGGCTGTTTGTTACCCTTTCACGTAAAAACTACTGAATGAATTTGGGTGAAATTCGGCATACAGATAGTTTATAACCTGGATTAACACAGGATACTTTCTATCCCGATATTCCTACGGGAACGGGAACGACGCGGGTGAAACCGCGAGCGGCCGCTAGTATAATATGTTTGTGTGTTGGTATGTACACATGCGTTTTTGCAGTTTTATTTTTGCGTTTTTTTGCGTTTTAATTCTAGCTGAATTCTGCCACCTCGCAGACTAGAGGAAGGAGCTCTACTGGATCTTGGTTATGCAACTTCTCTGGATGGGTGAACAAAAAAAACATCTCGATCACCTCGGGAGGCACGTAAACCTGTTGGTCCAAATTTTTGTCGTAAACTCGTTAAAACCCACCAACTCGCTTTGGACTGACGTGGTGTGTCATGGCCCATTCTCCCTATATGCGGTTGCCTATTCGTCGCCTCAGTGCTTGTTTGGCCAACAGACCATTTGGGTAATTTTACAGGAGCAATGTTTTTTGTTTTTCTATGTTATGACTCAAACAAAGGAGTAATGTTATGGTAGTTTCCAAAAATATGGTACATCTGGACATGTAATAATCTATAAAAATTAAAAAAACTTTGAATTTTACATGTAAAAAAACAAAAAAACATTGCTCCTGTAAAATTACCCAAATGGTCTGTTGGCCAAACAAGCACTGAGGCGACGTATTGTTGCGGAAGTTCCGCAATTATTACAGTTCCCCTACCGCTATCGCTTCCCCATACATGAAAGATAAAAATTCCTCTTCCGCTAACGCTTCCTCATAAATTAAGAGGAATTAAGGAGGAATTGAAATTGCGCGCGAAATCTCCGGCCCGCAACAAATAAATAACAAATAAATAAAATACTACGCAGGTACTTTCTTTTTATTGATAACTAAGAACAAGAAAAACGGAGAGTGTGATGAAATACGCTTAATAAAGTGCACGTTCCATCACACTTTCTTTTTCTTGCTCTTCCTTACCTCATCCTCTCCCTCATAAATAATTATTCCGCATCCTCATCCGCATCCTCTTTCTTTGTGCTATATAATTCCTCTTCCGTTTGCTCTTCCTCATAACCACTTCCTCAACAACCCTATTGCCAGGCCTGGCGCACTCCGCGCTTTAAGTCTAAAGCTACAAGTAGCCGACCGAACGGACTCCCGCAAACACCATGCAGTTGTTAGAAGAGATAAGAGCTACACGATAGTACGAGATAGAAAGAGAGGCAACTTCTAGGTGAATTTAACTGTAGGTATAGGAGCGGTGTGCGTCCTGAATCGCACTTTATTGTGTCTTGGCAAGAGTCGGTATTTATTTAAATTACTTTGCAGAGTGAATCTTCTATACTTATATTATTACGTATTCTTTACTATTAGGAAGGTATGTCCCCAGCAGTTTTACGTTTATAGGCTGACGTTGATGCTCTTTTGTCGCTATGAAATTGTTTAAAGTGCCCTTGGTACAATGCCAGGAGATGTTTAGCTATAAGGCTTTATAGTACATAGCAATAAGGCTATGTAGTACATAGCTAAACATCTCCTGGCATTGTACCAAGGGCACTTTAAACAATTTCATAGCGACAAAAGAGCATCAACGTCAGCCTATAAACGTAAAACTGCTGGGGACATACCTTCCTAATAGTAAAGAATACGTATTAGCTATAAGGCTTTATAGTACATAGCAATAAGGCTATGTACTACAAGCTTAATTAACAGACGCCACCAAATTACCAAAATATCAAATTTCTTCAATTAATTTTTTGCTTGGTGTAAGTAGGTTTATGGGTCAATAATCAATATCGATTAGAGAAATTTGACGGTAACCGTGTCGCGTAGAGGTGAAAGAACACTACTAGTCCCTTTCTTTCCTTGGGTGTCGTAACAGGCGACTAACGGATTAAAGACTGCACATACCATCCAACAGCAAAGAGCGGCGATGGGCTCACCATCTGTCACGTTAAGCACATGCAGTCGCTATTTGGTGAACGGTGGACTATGGCGGGGGACTGCTTTTGCTGTCGTTATTGCCTAGTCTCTGACTAACCCTTCGGGGATAATAGTCGTGATTATATGTTTGTATAAGTTCCTTGGTGTACTACTATGACTGTTCAATTTAACCTTTTCGTTGACATGATAAAAAAAATTCCAATATTTTGCAATGAGTTTTCTGTCTACTGTTTATTTCACACTTCGAAATGAAAAGAAAGGTGTTCAGTACTCACAAAGCTGCTACGTCACTGAACTTTATCCAGTAAATTATTTGTTAAACGGCCTTAATTAATCAAGGTTAGAAAACACAAACATTAATTTATTATTCATTATCAAAGTTATAATGTAACATAACACATTTTAAAATAATGGTTGATTGTTAATTATGCAAGGGTTGAGCAAAGCAAACATGATTTAAATTTAAATGATTTAATCCTTCACGTTATACGAGTACAGTTAGTAGTTATATACTAATATTACTGCTTACAATTAATAAAAAGGAACTCATACAATTTTTCGTTCTTATTTCTATTGAAAAATGTTATTTAAATCTATCTTGCATTGAATTTTATAAAAATACACATTTGTAACGTTTTAGTATTTTCTTTTTATTTACCGTTTAATCACGACCAAAATCCATTGAATTGCCAATAGCGAACGCATAAAATAATATCTATGTTGGTTTAGCAAAACTGATTTATTGTAACTCATTTTTCTAAAGACTTTAAATCGTTCTTAGTCGGTACCAAGGACGAATGCCGTGAAAGCCTTCTCGTGTTCATGAGTAGGATCGTATTTCTGGATGAACTGTTTGAACTGTTCCGGTTTCTTCTCATTTAAGGCTTTCACGGTCTTCCTTACGTTCTGCTTCTGGATGGCTGAGCATTTCGCACAAGATGTGGAGATTACTTCTGGCAGTAGCTCTGTAAAAAGAAAATGTTGTAAAATACACGACGGAATGCTTGGTCTACAAAAAGAGTATCTGATAAATCTATGTAAAGTCGTCCTAAGAAGTAGCTTTACACTTTATTGCCATGTCATACCAATTACTGTGTTCATACTGTTAGGCCGGGTTTACATTGAGGTAGAGCTGAGCGGAGCGGAGCTGAATTGACCAATCACGATGGTCGAAATCTCCGCTCCACAAGATTTCGAGCATCGTGATTGGTCAATTCAGCTCCGCTCCGCTTAGCTCCGCCTCAGTGGAAACGCACCCGTAGACGAATGTTAGATCAATCCCTAATGTCACCGTACCACAACACTAGTTGCCGAAGTTTGAGACTGAAATTACCGTGCTTTTGGTAGTTGTGGTAAAATACTTGGTTGTAATTAAAATAGCTCAAGTTGCGCAAGCTTACGAGCGAGTTGATGTGACATAGTACTAAAGCGATAAGCCACTCCTGAGGCAAACTGAACAATAATATAGAGAGTAATAAAATAAAATAAAATGTTTGTAAAGTTTTGTGGTATTTACTGAAACATACCAAAAAGGTATTTATCACCATGGTTCCTTCGTTAAGTGCGAATAAATATCAGCTGGCATGGAATTCCTGAGTGTGGGTACAAATTGATTTTTATACAGCCTTTCTATCTGGATATTATTATATTCTCAATAAAATTACTTAAATTATTGAATGTATAAATTAAATTTTACTGTTGCGAGTTACAATAGTCCAAACCTCAAAAGCAGTAGACTATTCACGTAGACTAACTGATGGAAAACTTACTTTTAAATTCGGCAGCGTATTCCTCGTCGCAAGGTCCCTTATCCAACATGCAGGCGATGTACGCATTGAAGAGTGTATCGTCCCCCAAGATCTTGTCGGCGTCTACTTTGTCATATTTCTCATCATAGCACAACACGAAGGGGGCTAAGGCAGCCATAACGACGAAGATAGCCTTCATGATGCTGTAAAAAGGACAAATGTATAGTCATAGAACCGAGAAAGATGCTGTAAAAAGGACAGATTTAAAGTCATAGAACCGTGAAAGATGCTGTAAAAAGGACAAATGTAAAGTCATACAACCGAGAAAGATGCTGTAAAAAAGACAAATGTAAATTCATACAACCGAGAAAGCTGTGTGATGGCGTCTCTTTAATAGAATACTACCGACCCCTCTATTCCCTTGGTTGTTGTAAAAGGCAAATAACGGATTGAAGACAGCTATGCGATTCTCTAAGCGACACATAGACGCTGCGCTGCGCGCATGGCTGTCATATAGATGTTATGTTACAGCTGTCACATCGTGCGCTGCAGTCAAGGCTGTAGTGAAAGCTGTGGCTGTTTTACTTACAGAATACCGATTTTATACATATAAGAAATGTCAAAGAAGTGATTTCCTATCACGCCGCTTACAGCCGTGCGGAGCTAGTGTCGAACAGCGTTGAAAATTATTTTGCAGAATACCAATAACATCTTTAAAGCCTTGGTAGCAGCGACTGCAACAGCGGTGAGCGTACCATTGTGTCGCGTAGCGGTCAAAGAATACTACTACCCCTCTCTTCCCTTGGGTCTCGTAAAAGGCGACTAACGGAGTAAAGACTGCACGAACAGTCTCGAGCACCAATATGTATACACTTTGACTCTTATTCCATTGTATTGAAAGTTACAATTGCTTACATATTTATGCTCGTGACTGTACATCCAACAGCATAGAGCGGCTATGGGCTCACCACCTGTCTGTGGTGAAAAGTGGACTATGGTAGAAGATTGCTTTTCCTGTCCTCATTGCCTAGTCTCTGACTGAGGCATTATACTTATGTATGTATGTATGTATTATCTCATTATTTTTGAGGGTTTTTTTACCCATTAGTTAAGGGTAAAACCTAAACCTTTAATATTATCGTACTGCCGAGCTGTCAGATTGCCACATCGTGGACAATTAACACCGGCCGTGGGCATCCAGGCTTCCCGTCGCAGGTCTACCTTGGAATTAGAATGTACTAAGCATCTACCCATTTATACTGCGTCTTATGTCACGTGGAAACATTAAACGAATTATACGTTGTTGTACATTACAGCATGTCTAGAACTCTAGAGTTTCGTATAGCCTTTGTCACCACAGTAAACGTTTAGGTAACATTTATTATCTTTTAAGTGGTGAAAGAATACTACTACCCCCTCTCTTCCCTTAGGTGTCGTAAAAGGCGACGGAGTAAAGACTGCACGTACAACATCCAACAGCTTAGAGCGGCGACGGGCTCACCACCTGTCAGGCTGAGCACATGTACATTAGCTATGTGGTGAAAAGCGGACTATGGTAGCGGACTGCTTTTGCTGTTATCATTGCCTAGTCTCTGACTATCCCTTCGGGGATAATGGTTGTGATTATATGTTATTATCTTTTAGGCGTAAACAGTAATTTAGTAATGCCTTAACTATTACTTTTAATGTAAAAAGGAGAAAAACTAGCAGGCCTATATAGAGCTAGCAGCAAAACCAGAGGAGTCAGAGGAGTAGGATTTTTGAGAAAGGAGTTGGGGTTTGTGAGGGGGGAGGGGGTGGAAGAGGGACAGATGGGCCTCCGGTACTGAAAAGGTTGTGGGGGCGTAGTTATTAAATTATAACGTCCTTTTCTATGAAAAGGTGGTTTAAATCCTAAACGCCCCACACATTTTCAGTACTTTCACTGACCGGACGAAACACAATATCATTGAATGGAAATAGTTACACGCCGAATTTGTTTAAAATAAAAAAAAATATATATACAACTTATATATAAAATAAAAATATATACATACATTAATCACGACTATTATCCCTGAAGGGTTAGTCAGAAACTAGGCAATGAGGACAGGAAAAGAAATCCTCTACCATAGTCTACTTTTTACCAAATAGCGACTGCACTGCACTCAGCATGACAGGTGGTAAACCCATCGCTGTTCTATGCTGTTGGATGTATGTGCAGTCTTTAGTCCGTTAGTCGCCTTTTACAACACAAAAGGGATGGGAGGGGGTAGTACAATTCTTTCACCGCTACGAGACACGGTTACAAATATAAAGATTTATGAAATTGAATACTCACCAGGATTTAACTTTTAGTTCTTCAACTGATGACGGTGACACAGTACCTATGTTTTGGACATTTCATGACGTTTATATAGTTTTGTGCAAAGGAAGTGTACAATTATTATGATAATGCCGAAACACTATAGCCTCTGTCCAACGATCTCAAACATTATTATAATGTCATTATGATATAAAATTATTAAAAACATTTTGTAATGTATCTCATCACCATGACATTGACTGAAAATATAAATGATGATTTAAATAGACCATCATACTAAATATCATAAATACAAATAACAATTATTTTATAATAGAAATACGCAATGAATATCACATCTATGTGAATCAGATAATGATAATGATTAAACACCTAACAATTTTCCAAGTACATACTACTTGTATCATCAATTAACTTTCATTAAAGTTAAAGAATTGCATTATTGCAGATGAAGGCGTTATGGTATGTGTGGTACCGCCAGCAACAATGTGTGCTCCTATATCAAGAAGCTGATGTATAGCCTTAGTGGCTCCTCTAAATATTTCGGCTTGTGACTTGGTCGGCATCGTGTGAACAATGTGTCAAACGATAGAAAAAAAAATTGAAAGGCAGTAATATTATAGTATTAAAAATAATCAACGTTAATACCAGAAAAACCCAGGTTTGTGCATTCTCGTCAAACTCCCTTCCTTACTCCTCCCTCACTTCAGAACTCTCCTTTACCCATTTCAGTGGACCTCAGCATTCTTGACATGTACATCGGCCAGGAACTGAACCCAAAATGCTACATCGAGAGTGTTATTTTAACTGCCTCCCGTAAGTTGGGTATTCTCAATAAGGTGAGGCGGTTTTTCACTCCCGAGCAGCGCTGTTTGCTGTACAAGGCTCAGGTGCGATCGAGTATGGAGTATTCAAAATTCAAAAAATTCAAAATTATTTATTTAATTCAGGTTCGAGTAATTAAGCACTTATGAATGTCGCTATGCCATCGGTTCGTAAGTCCAACTATGGGGCGGGAGCCTTGTACTGAGAACAACCGGTAAGGAACTCAGCAATGGCATTTCTTTTCTCCCTTTCTTTTACAGCGCCAATACAAATTGGAAAATGCCCTCCCTATCATACAGAAGGACATTTTCCATTACAAGAATAAAAACTTTTAGTACGATTACAAGACAACACAACAATAAATAGTATCTTTTAGATAGGTATTAAGCAGTTTAGAAGAAACTAAACAAGTCTTACAGTATCTTTGTAAAAAAAGAGAAAGAAAGACTCGTAATGATTATTTGTGTTAAAAAACGCTCAAATAAACTCAAAGATAACGAAACGTTGAAAAAATGTCTACCTCAGGCGCGAATAAAACCCGCGTCCTCTGCAATTCGGGCAGCAGCATTGACCACTCCGCCACTGAGGTATTATTAGACGGATGAATTTTTTTCGACGCTTTTGACTTTATGTTTTTATAGCAACAGTGTCTTATCAAACATCTTAGAATTACATTCTTAGAAATCTGAATAAAATATTTTACAATATTTTAACCCTTAGCTGGTATCGGGGGTCAAAAATCACCCCAGAGAGACATATTTCTCATCATAACTTTGTTTGATTCATTTCTGCGCGTCCATGTAATCTCATTACGTCGCGGGGTGCAGCGGACGACGGACTGTTGTCACTCTAACATTATTGGGAGCGGAGGTATGCACACTGCTGGGGTGCATACCTCCGTCCTAAAAATCACCCCCTACATTAAGAACGTTACACGTCTCGTTTCAATAGACATATTACATTTTATACTTTTTTCAGTAAATAACCATCGTAACAGCCGGGTATTTTAATGAAAATCAAATTGCGCAGTTCTTGGAATACGAGGATTACGAATCTGACCCAGAGACCATCTAGGAAACCTTAACAAGAGATTTTTGTGTAAATGCTACTGATGATCCAAACACAGACAGTCCAAAGAGAGTTGCCAATTTTATGCCATCTCAAAAAGAACCTGAAATTTATAAAAAAATGTAAAAATGCTTTCTCTTTTAAAGTAAAGACTATGGTCTTATATATTCTATGGTCTAAAGACATGTAACTGCATGTAACCGTATGCGATTACATGCAGTTACATGTAGGTACTAAATGAAAAGACTTTTTGTCGCTGAAAGAAGTGATTTGGTTTAGGTTGTAATTTTTTCAAATTTTTATTATTCTCATCCGAAGTTTTTATTTTTGCTATTAAGACTATTTAAGAAATTGATACTACCAATATTTTTTGTGTAATTATTATGCTTTTGTAGAATCTAGTGCTCCTAAAGTTGACTCTTAAATTTTTATTGATAGAAAACATGAAATCAGCATGTCTTTCAAAATAAAGAGATTTTTAAGTTTAAAGTCCAATGTATGTCGTTAGAGGAAAAAAAATAGAAAATATAGAATTTTATTAATATTTTCTTAGGGCGTACGTACGTATTTTTTTAGACAACAGTGTCTTAACAAACCTCTTAAAATAAAATTTACATTTACATTCTTAGAGATCTGATTGAAAATATTTTATAATATTTTAAACATTCAGTTAAGATATGACTGCTTTATAAATTCGTCTTATGATTATTTGCGTTAAAAAACGCTTAAATAAACTCAAAGATAACAATGCAGCTGCCCGGATTGCAGAAGACTCGGGTTCGATTCCCGCCTGAGGTAGACATTTTTTTCAACGTTTCGTTATAAAAGAAATTTAAAGAATTGGTTTGTGGTACCTCTGGAGACGCCGGCAGAGTCCTTTTCCAGCCGGTAAAGTACTGCAAGACATCACTGGTATACTCTACGGCGCTAACCTCTGTGCTTTAAAAAAGAAATATGGCGATATAATTCCGATCGCTGTAGGATGTACCATCAGGCGCATTGTCTCCAAAAGGACAATGGGGGATTTTGTATGAACCCCGTCCCCACCCTACAACAGTCATGAGATACGTGTCAATTCGTTCATTGGGACCCAGAGAAGCCTAAAGTACCTGTGTTAGTTGCAAAAAGTATTGGGTTTATTAATAATAAAAAAAAACTTTTATTGTTTTCTTGCTTTAGTTGGAGTTGCTCGAGTGTGTCATGCTCTCTCAAAGTGTCTCTGCGGTGGTGTGGTGGCATGTGCGTCGGGTCGTTACGTTCCCTAAAACATGGTTGAGCGAAGCGATGGCTGATTCACATGTTATACTCGTGAACGGGTGCCGCCTGTGAAGTCTGGTCTGCTCTTGCAATCATATTTTGTTGGAAAAAAAATTAAATATTCAAAAACAATATATTTACTTCCAAAATTCCAAATTCTGGCCTAGAAATAAAAGTAATACAATCAAATCAGCTTCACCTGCTAGGTTCTTCTATTTTGGAAGAAAGTTTTGCATCCTTTGTAGAATCAAAAATTGGCTTATCCCTGTGTTAAATTATTTTCTCCTGACCTAATTACCTACCAGTCTATAAATCATATCATAGATATGTGTAGCCTAGCAATGACTCCGTCTGAACTGTGACCTAAATCCTTCACTGCAGCTGCGGGGAAGATTTGTAACCACTCAAAGATAATCAGATGATAGCTTAGCTTGCAGGTATTATTATTTATTAACAATAGCATGATACATAAGAAGTGTTGTGCAATTTACGGGCCCCAACCGCCGCCCTATAGCGTTAAGAACTTAATTATTCAATGCAATAACTTATGTCTTATGATATCACTTATTGAACAGAGGTGGGATGCCAGCATTCAACAGGACCCACTGGATTATAGACAAAATAACAAACACTACACAAATAGAAGAAATACTACACAAATACACAGAGTCAATCACACAAGCATGCACACTACACATTCCAGAGAAGAGGATAAACCAAAAACTCACCATCCCATGGTGGTCCGACGAGTTGTACCGTCTAAAAAGAAGGGTACTTACCATGAAGAGACGAATCCACGGCGCCGCACCGGTCCGACGAGCCAGAGTAGTGCGGGAGTATCTGGAAGAAAAAGAAAGATACCAAAAAGCTGCCAAAGATGCCCAGACCGCCAGCTGGAAGGAGTTTTGCCAGAGGCAAGATAAAGAAACCGTATGGGACAGTGTATATCGAATAATAAAAAAGACGGAGAAAAGAAAGGAAGACTTGCCTCTGAGAAAGGAAGGGAAGATTCTGGGACCGGATGAATCGGTAAAATGGATTGCGGAGAGGTTTTACCCCGAAGATAAGGTAGAAGAGGATACCGATGAACACCTCAGGGTCCGGGAAATAGCACGGGTAATTAACAACAGAAACCAAGGCGAGACCCACGACCCGGACTTCACGTTGCAGGAGCTGATGGGCACAATTAGAACGTTCAACCCCAAGAAGGCCCCAGGGGAAGACGGCCTTACCTCCGATATTTGCTGCAGAGTAATAGTCCGTCACCCACAGATCTTCCTGTCGATAGCTAATAAGTGCTTGGAGTTGGGGTACTTTCCGGGCCGATGGAAGAAAGCGGTAGTAGTGGTTTTGCGCAAACCCGGGAAGAGGGACTATACAGAGGTAAAGTCATATAGACCCATCGGTCTCCTCCCGGTTTTGGGCAAAATCTACGAGAAGTTAGTCATGAACCGCGTTAAGTACTATCTAGTCCCAAAATTCAGCCCATGGCAGTATGGTTTCCTGCCCCAAAAAAGCACCGAAGACTCCCTCTATGTCCTGATGAATCACATCAAAAGCAATTTGAAGCAGAAAAAGATTATAACAATTGTATCACTAGACATAGAGGGAGCCTTCGATGCGGCTTGGTGGCCTAAAATAAGAACCAGGCTGGCGGAAGAGGATGTTCCCGTAAACTTGAGGAGGGTAATAGACAGCTATCTGCAGAATAGAAGAGTGGAGGTAAGATACGGAGGGAGAAAGGCGGAAAGAGTGACTGAGAAGGGATGCGTGCAGGGATCGATAGGAGGGCCAATACTATGGAACTTGCTGCTGGACCCATTGCTAAAACATCTTAGCGGGAGGGGCTTCCATGTGCAGGCGTTCGCGGATGATGTGGTGATGGTGTTTGTGGGGGACTCAGGACTGGAAATCTCAATGAAGGCTAACGGGGCTCTCTCAGATGTTTGGAATTGGGGTGTCGGAAACAAATTAAAGTTCGCGACCAGTAAAACGGTCGCTATAACTGTAACTAAAAAATTGAAGAACGACACACCAATTCTAAACATGGGGGGGCGCGATATCGTTATGCAAAGAGAGATGAAGGTCCTGGGTCTTACCATAGACGACAAACTTACCTTCAACAAGCACGTCGCGGATGTCTGCAAGAGAGCCCTAATTAACTACAAACGGCTAAGGACAGCAGCAAGAGCCAGTTGGGGGTTAAACCCCGAGATCATCAGGCATATCTACATCATGGCAGTAGAGCCAATCATCACGTATGCGGCGGTGGCATGGGCTCCCGCGGCTAAGAAGGTAGGGACACGGAAGGAGTTGGCAGCGGTGCAGAGGGGATTCGCACAGAAGCTCTGTGGCGCGTACCGGACAGTCTCCCTCAATTCGGCACTCTTGCTTTCCGGGATACTGCCCCTCGATCTCCGCATTCTTGAGGCTTCGGCTTTGTATGACGCGAGGAGGGGCAGATCCAGGGCATTGCCGGATGACAGGGAGATGGAGGCGCCTGTTGGCTTTGCGGAGATCCCGCATCCCGCCCTGAATATGGGGAGTGAGTTTATGGCCCTCGTGGACCAGGAGGCCGTCGATAGGTACGCCGTGCAGGAGGTCCAGATATACACCGATGGCAGTAAAATTGACGGCGGCGTCGGAGCTTCCCTATCCATTTGGAGAGGGGGAGCCGAAGTCAGAGCCGTCAAAATACCACTAGCCAACTACTGCACGGTGTACCAAGCCGAACTCCTAGCCATATTCAGGGCGACTGCGGAGATCTTGAAAAGGGGTGAAGCGAGCTACGGTATTTACAGTGACTCCAGGTCAGCACTGGAAACTGTAACAAACCGTAGCTCGCTCCACCGCTTGGCACTCGACTCGCGGGCGAACCTGCAAAGGGCTTCCATGCAGAACAAACTTGTTAGTTTGTTCTGGGTGAAAGCCCATGCGGGATTTCCCGGGAACGAGCGTGCGGACGCAATTGCGAAGGAGGCTGCAACTACGTCACGGAGAAAGCCGGACTACGATAATTGTCCGATCTCATTCGCCAAGCGTTTCATTCGCGAGGAGACGATTGGCGAATGGGCTCGGAGATACGACGCGGGAACGACGGCCTTCGTGACGAAGGTATTCTTCCCAGACGCAGTAGCCGCATACCGATTGGTCAGAAAGATCAAGCCGACCGGCGTTCTAACTCAAGCGATGACAGGGCACGGTGGATTCTCCTCGTACTTGCACCGTTTTAAGTGCAAGGAAAGTTCATCGTGTATCTGCGACCCTGAGCAAGAAGAAGACGTCTTACACGTGTTAACTGAATGCCCGGTACACGATTACGAACGCATGAAATACGAGGAAAACATGGGAATGAAAGTAAATAGAGAAAACATATACACACTAATAAACAGCAAATACACGCGTCAATCATTTCTGGAGTTTTGTGCTAAAACAGTAAAACCAATAATTAGAAGAAACAAGAAGTAGGCTAAGATATGTTTTTATATTGTATAATAATTATACAAGAACTAACATAGCAAATAGTATAAGAAAATTTGTCTATAGTCAAAATACCTGGATGATGATGATGAGTAATTAAGTAATAGATATAAGCAGCTAAGTATATGTATACGAATAATAATTGTTAGAAAATAAATAGTGAATAAGCTAGAGATAAGTGGTAATAAGGATAGTGCATAATATGCAATAAAGGTGGTGCCGGGAAACCGGAGAAGTATATATAATAAGTAATAGCAAAAATAGGAAATAAAAATAGTAGTAATTAGGGCATTCTAAAATGCAAAGAAATGTAATAGATATAAGTTATAGAATAAGTAGTACTTAAATAAGAATGGTAGATAAGACACGTACGTGCGATTAAAATGGAAAAAAGGATTAAAAGAAATTAATAATAAGCAGAAGTGCAAAGAAAATGTAGGCATAAGGCCACCTAGAGATGAGGATAGTCGCCGTAGAGCGCCTTAGATAGATATATTTCGAAATAATAAAATCTCCAACATGACCCACGTCGAAGGATACGTTAATAATAAATAAAAAAAAAAAAAAAAAAACAGGACCCACTATCTTCTATGTTTATGTATATTTATCCGTTATCTTACCATATAAACGAGTTTCACAAGAATACTCATCTTGGTCTAGATAATTGGTGTGAGCGTAAACAAAATTTATTATTATTATATTATTACTTATTTCTCTGATTATTGTGTCTATTATAAAGAGATCACAATGTAACAATATTAACTGACTGTCCTTTTGTCTTATTTAAAAATTAATATTCAGTTCTATAAAGGGTGGATAATTTATTCAAACCCCACTTCAGGCGGTGGCTAAAATAGAATGCTATTAATACAGGTAAAATTACTTTCATCTACTCTTAGTATTTATTATACAGGTCTCATAAAGTTCCAATATAACTACATTGGATTGGCTACATTGGCAGATTATCACATCTTAAGTTTATTAAAGGATGTTTGATTTATTCAATATCCTACTCATTTAGGAAGTGAACTTAAATAGAATACTATCATTTGAAGTAAAATTACTTTGGTTCACTCTTAGTGTTTATGATACAGATCTTATAAACTACATTGTATGGGCTGCATTGGCAGATTATCACATCTTAAGTTTTAAAAAGATGTTTAATTTATTCAATATCTTTAACTTTTAGGAAGTGAACTTAAGTTAATTATTTTTCCATTAACTTCCACCCCTGTCTCTCAGACTGAGTGGCCAATTTGATAGACTACTAAATCATAGTTAGTATATTTTTACTAGGTAGTAAATCAGGTAATTATCCCTGTTAATCATTGAATCAATTATATTTAGAAGTTATCCTTTACTCACTCCAACAGGCATAAAGCAGACTGTACTAGATATTAGTCTGATTGATTTAGATTGTTCCCATCAAATATTTCTATGTTTCATGTTATTAGAAGTAAGTACATGACTTATAAGGGTTTTAGACCATTAAGGCAAACTCAAATGGTATAAGTAGACTGTATTATCAGGCTAATTAGTAGGTTGTTATTAATCAACTATTTCTATGTTTCATAATAGTAGGAGCTCATAGCTTTTAAAGTCTTAAGGTGGATTCGCAGCTTCAACGACCCAACCAAGTTCTAAACTGGTTTCAGTTGTTTAGTAAGTATCAGCTTATATTTTACTAATAGGTATCGGATGTATATTTTTTTAATACTTTGAAGAGTGTAGCAATATAAGGCCGTATTGTACCCCAGGGAAAGCTAAAAATGCCTGTTTGGTCATTTCAGTATTAGAAATCAAACATCACAGTACTGCTATGCTTATTTGCTATAACTTTTAGTATTTTTCTTGTAATAGGAAACCAGTCTAGACTTTTAGGTACTCCAAAGTAATGATGGTACGATATCCACACTTCTGCTAATTATTTAAAATGAATAGTTAATTGGTAACAACTTTAGGAAAACAATTAGAATTTTATCGGCCTACGGTAACAGATTACATGCCTAGATAGGACCCACATCACTTCATCGTAATTTTTATTTAGCACCGTAACTTAATTATCCCTACCTTATTAGTCTGAATTAATCCAGCCTGGCCCCGCGGCCCACGTACCTAGTTTATGTACTCACGGCGTGCTCACACCGTACTGTCCCCTCACTTCCTCATAACAATTATATAGAAACGCCTACCTATAGATTCCTACAGCTTTCCTCACTTGAAATGCCTATATTTTGTCGAACTAACAGTCCCTACTTGTGTACTTTGCAATCTAGGCCCAAGCCACATTTAACTTAACTTCGTGGTGAGTTGTGTGAGTCGCATTGCCCCTGAAAGCAACTGACCCCTAAGCTGACTATCCGTCGGGCCAGGAATACCCAGTGTGTCAACCTAACACTACCCTGTGTGCAAGGAGGCGGGACGGTTTTGGACGGGGTTGTACGTGCCCACCTCCAGCTAATTGGTGTCTGTCCTATCTTCAATTTTCACTAGGGAGACAACTGTCTCTCCCCCGTTATTCTCTCGAAGATAGTGTATTATGTAGCGTTTTAATAGATAACGCCGGCATTATTAAATACAGTCAAATGCCTCCAGACCGAAGTCCGTTGAAACCATATTAGTTTTTGTTGGCACCGTTATCCGTGTCCGCTAATATGATCCAGAATACTTCATTCTGTTAACAATTATTCGAGTCGCGATAGCAAGAATTTTACTTTAATATTCACTTCTATTTCACAACCAATGTTAGTTAAAATCGCAACTCGAATATCACTTAGCGCGCTAAAAATGGCTCGGACGCTCGTTTTCCCGTATGAGTTTTTACCGCACTCGTAAATCGGACCGCGCCTCCGACGTCTCAAAATTGAATCCCCGCTAATTTCCCTCCCTTCCCCAAGCATTCTAACTTTCGCGCCACGCGCCCCCAACATTCGCCCGCGCGAGTCTGCTTTTCCTCCCTTCAACCAATTGCTAGCTGTTTCACCATCGCGCCTCGCCTTCACACGTCTTATCATATGTTATACGCGAACTTCGCGTTGCGCCACGTGGAGATAACATCCTACTTCTCTTTCTATCTTTTTCTCAACCTCTCGCTCGCTCATTGCCGCTATCCGCCACGCAATTCTAAAGTTTTTCCATAATCCAACCAAATCTCGTCAGATAGCCAATATTACATGTTTGAATATCTAAATGTAGCCTTCTATTAACAATTCCCTCTCAATAATCATCCACTTAAGCCAATAATTCTGTATTTTGTGAAATTATAAAAAGTTCCGTATTCCGACCATAGGTGGCGCCCGCCTGTATGTCAACCGGCTTGCCAACCTACGTCTATGTCGCGTAACCCAAGTAAATAATGCACGCTAGACGGCGCCTATGTCGCAAGACCACACGGAGCAGTCCCCGAGAAATTCAAACTAAAGATAAAGCCCTAGACCATAGTCAAGCTAACAATCTTACGCGAAGCTCAAGTAAATAACTCACGCTAGACGGCGCCTATGTCGCAAGGGGCACACAGATCAGTCCCCGCGAAATTCAAAATAATGATAAAGCCCTAGTCCACTGACCATTATTCTGAACTAGTTTATTATTCCCTTTTCATGCTTAGTATATTAATGGTGCTACGCATTAATATTTATTTTAGTGCTACTCCCATACATTCCTTATTAACGGACGGATACCATTCATTCTGTACCGTTACAACGCCAACTTGAATGACATTATTCGTCGTGCTTTTTTCATCGCTGGTGTGCCAGCTGTTCTAGAACCCAATGGTTTGGCTCGGGATGATGGCAAAAGACCAGATGGCATGACATTGTTGCCTTGGAAGTTAGGAAGGCCTTTAGTGTGGGACGCAACTTGCGTAGACACCCTTGCGCCTTCACATCTTTCAAGTACGGCGTTTTGTGCCGGTGCAGCTGCTGCGAGTGCTGAAAACCTCAAACGGCGTAAGTATAAAAACCTGATCGGTAATTAAATTTTAGAGCCGTTTGTTGTTGAAACCATGGGGCCGTGGGGTCCGAGTGCTCATCTTCTCTTCAAAGAGATGTCAAAGTGTTTGGTCGACTCTTCGCGTGACCAGAGGGCTGGTGCTTTTCTCGGCCAGAGAATCAGTATTGCCATTCAGCGTGGCAATGCGGCCAGTCTTCTGGGCACGTTACCCAATGACAGTGATGTGGACCAATGTTTTGATGCCTTATAATTTATAGTTTTTAAATTCTATTACTCGTAGTACGCAGGTTTAGTTGTATTTATTTAGTTATAGGAAAAACTTTGTAAATATTTAGATTGGAAGTACTTCTCCTTTAAGTAAATCTATTCGTACTCCTATATATTTTTTATAACCTAAATCCCTTTATTTGAAAAACTTCGCCATAGTAAAAAAATATCTATCCTACTAGACTCTTCAAATGACACTAATGTCATATCTGTTGGATGGTGGGGACAAAATTTCCCATGGTCCTTTGTGTCAAACACATCCTTTCTGACCTTCCATCAAAATTTCAGCCCATACAACTCGGGTTCGGCTCGAAGGGTGGCTGTGAGGCCGCCATTCACTCTGCCCGCACCTTCTTACTCAATGATGGTGGGGAAGTGCTGCTGAAGGTGGACGTCAAAACGCCTTCAACTCCGTAGAAAGGGGAGCACTGCTGGCGAAAGTAAAGGAGGAAATACCTATATTTTTTAATTATATATGGCAATGTTACAGTGAACCAACTAGATTGATTAACCGTAACAATCTTTTACATTCTGCCGTTGGTTGCCAGCAGGGCAACCCTCAAGCTATTTTCTCTTTGGCTATCCACCAAATGATTTCAAATCTAAATTTCAAATTTAACGTCTGGTACCTCGATGACGGCACTTTAGGGGTAACTCCGACCTGGTTCTCGAGGACCTACAGAATTTAATAAACCAGTTTAGCACCATAGGTTTGGAACTAAATTTCTCGAAGTGTGAATTATACATATCGAATACCGTGGCCCCGGACCGTAGAGCTCAAATTATTTCTGACTTTAGTCTTCTGGCCCCCAACATCAAAATTCTTAGCGACGACTTATTGTTTTTATTAGGCACCACTTCTCGATGTTGGTAGCATCCGTGCCGGCTTTTATTGATGATGCCATCGCTAAATTCAATTTAAATTCAGACCGTCTATTCCAAATTAATCCACACATGGCACTATTCGTTATTCGTTTTTGTCTCTTCGTTCCAAAATTTACCTACCTACATGTACCCAAATATGGCTTTTCCTAACTTATTGTCAAACTTAGATATTCTGATTAAAGATACTCTAGTAGAAGTTCTAAATTGTCCCCTGAGCGACCGCGGATGGCTACAGGCTTCCCTTCCTGTACGCTTCGGGGTCGCTTCGGGGTCTAGTATTAGAAATTTAAGCAGTGTGGCCCTGCCAGAGTTTTTGTCTTGTGCTCATAGCACGTACAATCTCTACCGGAAGATTATCAACCCATGCTTGGGTTCCGTAGAGTTGTCGTGTGTGACGGATGCCAAAAACAGCTGGCTATCCACCTGTTCAAATTCAGCCCTCCCTTTGATACCACAGTCGAAGAGGCAATGGGGCGAGCCACTTTTCAAACTAGTTCCCTAAGCTTATATCCACTTCTGCTAATACAGCAGAACTTGCTCGTCTCACTGCCGTCTCCTAGAGAGAGTCAGGCCACTGGCTCCACGCATTAGCATCTGCCAATATCGGTACCTTGTTGGACGGGCCGTCCATCACTCTAGCGGCAGACGGAAACAGACCTCCGTCTTGGCGCCAGGGTAGTCCACCCTCAATCGTTGTGTGTGTGGGAAGGCTGTTAACGAGCTTGGCCACCACGGCCTCTCATGCGCTCGTAGTGCTGAAAGTCGCAAACGGAACAAGTACTCGAATCGAGGCCGCAACTATATATTTGTTCCGTTTGCGGTGGAGACATTGGATCCAAGGGGGCCGGAGGTTCAGCAGCTCGTTAAAGAGTTAAGTACTCGACTTATTAAAGTCTCCGGTGACAAGACGGCTGGCAGCTACCTCTGCAGCGTATCAGCCTGGCAATCCAAAGAAGTAACGTTGCCAGTATTCTTGGTACCGTACCCATGAGCCCACAGTTGGAGGACATCTTTTATTTAAAGGTTTATTTTCTATAGTTTTAAGTTTAGGTAAGTAGTTTAATTTTGTTTAAGTATTTAAGTTATGTTGTTGTTTTGACGTGACAACGTCTTAAATTAGGTTGCGGCTGGGAGTCACTTATGAAAAAGTGTAACGCTCGGTAACGTTACGATGAGTCACCGAACGAGAGAGAGGCCCGCCGAATGCCTTGCGTCTCTCTCCCACTCAACTATGTTTTAAATATAATTCTTTGTTTAAATAAATGTTTTAAATTGTTACTATTATTTCATCCTTCTTCCTACTATACGAATGAATATTCACATTAAAATTATTTTACCACTCAAAGTCGTTGTCACGTAAAACTTTCGCCCGTATACCGACTTTACAGGCAACCAATTTTTTATAATATACGTTTAATGATTAAATATTAATATTTTCTTTTTAGAGCAAACATATTGAAAATTTAAAGAAAAATTACATTTGGGTAGTACATATTGTTCGAGAAAAGATTGTGCCGCCACTGGTGATGAATTCAAATTTGAGGTTGTTACCACTGGTATATTTATAAAGAAATCATCGAAAATATTAGCAATTTGTGTATCGGAATTGACAAGGTTGTCTTTAACTTTTAAAGTGAAAGTGTTGTCCCGTGGTTTTAATTTATCAGTTTCACGGATGTTATTATCCCAAGTGGTTTTATTTTAATGTTCGACTTTTTAATTTTATCTTTAATGGAATTAGATTTTGCTAGTATGCACACTTGTTAACAATTTCAAGTACTTTTTGTACATATTCCTGAGTGGTAGAGCCACGCTGCGTTGCAGCACGCATTGGGCCGGCTCGCCCGGCGTAATACCACCCTCTCACTAATATTCGGCGTGAAATAATGGCACTGGGTACTGTTGTGTTTCGTGCGACCAGTGAGGGTTCCGGAGGCCCCTTCCCCCCCCCCCTCTTCCCAATTAATATTCCTTCCTTAAACCTATTCCTCTGCGATTCCTCTGGTTTTGCGGGTGTCTATGGGCGGCGGTAATTACTCTCCATCAGGTGACCCGCCTGCACGTATGCCTCCCTCTTTTATAAAAAAAAAAATATTCTGTAAAATTTAAAGTTTGTTTATATTGTCTTAAATTATACAGTTTATTTCTACTTTTATAAATACCAGTCACAGTCTTGAGTTTTTGTGAAAACTGTATTGTTTTAGAAGTAAACACTTGTTTGTATTCTGTCTTTATTAAATCAAAGAGATTACTATATAGTACATCCGGATCATCTTGGGCAAAGACAAAGGGCAGCGTATATAAATTTTACAAGCCACATTGTTTTTAAAACACTCCATTCGCTTTTTTGTAACTGGTTTACATGTTACAATTTTAGGCTCCTCCATAACATCAAAATCATAGGTCACCTTCAAGAAGCAATGGCCAGACGTAAGACTACTAATAACTTACTTAGAGACAGGGTCATAGTCTGTGAAAACATTATCGAGATACGTGGCCAAACGTGAAGTTATTCTAGTGGGTTCTAGAAATAAATTTCTTAGATTAAAGCATTTAAATAAAGCTAGAAGACGAACACTCACTGAAGTGTCTTCTAAAATATTTATATTAAAATCCCCACATACTAAAAAAAAATTTATTTTTTAATTTTATTTTATTAAGTACATCTTCCATTACTGATTCAAAAACATCGAAATTGCCCGAGAGGGGTCGATATACACACACTATTATAAACCTATCTGATTCTACACATGATAGCTCATTATTACGCTCCTTTAAAAGACATACAATATCATTGCGCTCTTTGTATTTAATAATATTACTAACTAGTATTAAAGAACCGCCGTGAATAGCTATGCTTCGTACGTACGCACTTGCTAGTTGGAAATTATTTACATGGAAAGACGTTTCATGTGATATGTGTTTTTCGCCAATGCTCTGTTATACAAAATATATAAATAGCCTGACTTTCTGCAATTAATTCTAATCCTAAGTCCTTGCCAGCCAAACCCTGAATGTTTTGATATATAATATAAATGGATGTGGACTTGGCTTTTGTCTTAGACCTCAGTTAAAAATACAGGTCAAGTCACCTTACAACTAGTTATAAAAGATACATTAGTAGAACTAACTATGATTGACATTATTATAAATAGACTTATAACTGAGTCTTGTATATTATAAGATAATAAATTAGCTATCTGGGTCTTATATTTCTTTGGCAGTTACATAGTATCTGAAGTCAAAATAAAATTATTGATAAATTTATTAATGCCTAAAAATAAAATAGTGTCACTATGACGGCATAATAAATTATATAATAATATATTTAAGTCAAAAATATGTTTGTTTTGTTCCCAGGTTAAGTTTTTACAGTAAGAAAAAGCACTAACAATTAACCTGCAATTTGTATCCGTTTGAAGTTGCAACAAAAAAGTTACATTTTCTATTGTCACGTTTCTTAATTTGTGAACTGTCACCACATACTCTTAAAATAATTATACTAGTGGTACTGCTTCATGACTGCGGAGATATGCTACGTAGGTACTATAGCATTCATTGATAAACCTGGGGCACAGACATTGGTCACTTTAAACTTCCATTCAAAAGCGACCCTAAGCCCTGACTCAGTCTAACAGAGAACACAACTGTTTTTCTTTTTAATTCACTAACATTGTTTATGATCAAGTTATATCATAAGTAGGTTTAATTTCGTACAGGCCGTTAACGGACTGAGATCCTTGAAAGACAAGTAAATCGACTGAATACTTGAGTTTGATAATAAAGGACTTTCACATCTGTTTATCTCATTATTAACTAAAGAGTCGTACCGATCAGTATTGTAAGTATTTGCATTAATCAATCAACTCTGTAGCTGACTGAATATGCTCCTCCATTTCCTTTTATGCAGTTGAATATTTATTGTTTACGCCATCAAGTGTCTCGTGCAACCGCTGAATATTTGACTGAAATTGCAAAGTTTCCCTACTTTTAATTTATTTATTATTAAAACCTCTAAACTAAAGAATCTAAAAGGCTCATACGTTCTTTCCTAAGAGCAATATTTTTGTAAAAACAGTTGTTCTTTTTGATATTTTTTTAGTTTTCCTTATAATTCTATGGATTTTAACATATTTCTCAATTTTATTGTTGCTTATTATTAGTGTTGTGGTGGTAAGTGGAAGTCGTTCTGCTGAGATTCCACCAGGTGATGCCATAAGCGCCTCGGACAAAGTTGAGTATGTTCCACTTCATGCTGCTGCTGCTTCTTAACGAGTTGAGAAATGTGATGGTTGGCCGCACTGAGTTCCCTTTCCAGCTCTGTGATATGGTCCAAAGCCCTTTCTTAAGCGCTGTATTGCTCCTCGAAGTTCGAGACCACACCTTGTAGATGCTTATGCTGGTGAAGCACATCCTGGTGTTGAATGTGCAGTTGGTTTAATTCATTCTTGAGCTGTTAGTTTTAGTCAATAATTGACTTCATTCCATCTCATTCTCTTCTCGCTCTCGTAGCAGCTGATTGAAGGAATCCTTGTATACTTTCAACTTCTGAAATGTCTGTCTGAGCTTGAGTTCAGTACTTCGTGTAACTGCCTTACAGGTAAGAACTTTGAGTTTTTATTTGTACTCACCTTAAAGTATTCAAACAAAATTAAGATCTTATTTACTTATTGTAATTCCACTTTGTGTATTTAATTGTTATGAATAGCTTAATGCTAGAAAGATCATTAGATAACAATATACCTACTAATATAACTACTGGGTGGTAGATGTGTCTCACATAAAAAGGTGCATAAAAGGAGCTATTAAGTCAAGTCAAGTCAAGTCAAGTCAAAATATATTTATTCAATAAACTCAATTAATAAATACTTTGAATCGTCCAAATCTTTTTTAACCTACCACCCATTCAGGACATAATTTTTTAACTGTGACAAACTGTGGCAAAGAATGGGCGCAAGAAACCACAGCGCACAAAAGCAACGACATATACAAACAATAAAAAGAGTAACTATGTCGTTACCAGGTCAATACAAAATATAAATTTAAAAATAAAAAAAATGATGCAATACAAAATTACAATACAATGTAGTATCAATTAAATAAAGACAATTAGAAATAGCTGTTGGAGTGCTTGGAGCATTTCAGATCCAAGCTGTTTTGTCTTCTGTGTAATCTGACACTTTATAATAAGCTTTTTTATAAAGCTTTTCTTTGATTTTGATTTTAAATTTATTAAGATCTAATTTCTGAATATCATTTAGTACTTTGTTGTAAAATCTTACACACAGACCCCTAAAAGAATTATTTATTTTATGGAGCCTAGTATAAGGTACTGCTAATTTGTGCTTACTTCTAGTGTTTACATTGTGAATATCACTGTTTTTTGAAAACATTTCAGTATTTTTATGAACATAAATCAAATTTTCATAAATGTATTGTGATGCAACTGTCATTTTATTTATATTCTTAAATCTCTCTCTGAGAGAGTCGCCAGCCTTTAGGTTATAGATTGCTCGAATAGCCCTCTTCTGAAGCACAAAGATAGTTTGAATGTCGGCAGCATTTCCCCACAGTAAAATGCCGTACGACATTACACTATGAAAGTAACTGAAATGAACTAGTCTAGCTGTATCAACGTCAGTTAACTGACGGATCTTCATTACTGCATAAGCCGCAGAGCTAAGTCTATTCGACAATTTAGCTATATGTGGGCCCCACTGAAGCTTGGCATCTAACGTGATGCCTAGAAACACAGTGGTGTCCACAGGATTCACATTCTTATCTTTAATTTGTACACTAGTTGTTACTTGCTTAACATTAGGCAATACAAATCTTACACATTTGGTTTTTCCCTCGTTTAATAGCAAGTTATTTACACTAAACCAGTGAACAATCTTTGAGATCGCATTATTCACATCGTCATAATTTGGGTGTCGTCGTTTCACTTTGAATAAAAGTGAAGTATCATCAGCAAACAATACTATCTCATGACTGTCTTTTACAAAATAAGGTTAAGTCATTAATATAAACCAAAAACAAGAATGGACCTAGTATTGAACCCTGCGGAACTCCCATTGTAACCACTGATCCCGGATATCTTTTACCGTTAATGTCGACCTTCTGAATCCTGTAACTCAAGTATGAGATTAGAAGGCTCAAAGAAGCATCCCTAATTCCATAGTGGTTAAGCTTCCTGACCAAAGTTTCATGTAAAACACAATCGAAAGCCTTGGATAAATCACAAAATACCCCTAGGGCATCCTGTGATTCCTCACAGGTATCAAATATTTGGATTAAAAGCTCAACACCGGCGTCAGTTGTTGAGCGACCCCTAGTAAAACCATACTGTTTACAATGTAAAAGTTTATTTCTATGAAAATGAATTTGAATTTGGTCAAGCATCAACTTTTCAAAAATTTTACTAAATGTGGGTAGCACAGAAATAGGTCTAAAATTAGAGGGGTCAGAAGTGCTACCTGATTTAAACAATGGAATTAATTTACTATGTTTCATTAGGTCAGGAAAAAAACCACAGTCAATGCATTCGTTAAATATGCAAGCTAAAACTGGAGCTATTGTCATAATTACTGATTTAGCGACATCCACGGAATTACCCCACAGATCAGCAGTTTTCTTTTTATGAAGAGTGTTAAATGTTTTTAATATATCTATAACACAAATTTTTTGAAAACTGAAATTACTTTCCCAATCTTTAACATTCTCCTTCAAAACAGATTCAGCTACAGTGGGGGAGGAAATCAAGGCTTTTGTAGTTGAAACTGGAATGTCAGTAAAAAACCTCTCAAATGCTGCAGCAACATCAGCATCAGAAGTCAAGGTTTTATTATCACAATTTAAATTGTACTCATTATTACGACTTCTGACCTTTCCTGTTTCACTATTTATAATATTCCATGTCATTTTTATTTTGTCATTATTATTCTTAATCTTAGAACTCAGATAGTTTGCCTTGGCTAATCGGCATACTCTTTTAAATAACTTTGAATAATTTTTAACATATAATTTGAAGTCGTCGCTGGTGTTATAGTTGCGTTCACCATAAAGTTCATAAAGGTAATTCCTACTTTTGTGAATACCAATTGTAGCCCATTCATTAAAAGATGCAGTACCACTAACCGAAATCTTTTTTGGAACAAAAGATTTATTAAATTCTGAACAATATATGTTAAAAAAATCATTATAAAAGACATCAGGGTTGTCATTGTATTCTAAATAATTTAATTTTGTATCTAGATTGCTTTTAAAGCGTTCCAGCCGACCTGCAGTTTGTGGCACAACAGTGATAGTCTTTTTCATCACTTGTTTACGCTGGTGTGGAAAGCTGACCATTTGTCCATAATGATCAGAGTCCAGGTTATTAATAATTTGCTTAGCCAGTGGTTTTACATTTGTATATATGTTATCAATACAGGTGGCCGAAGTGGGAGTTATTCTTGTCGGCTCCAAAAATAAATTATTCAAATTGTATGATAGAAATAAGTTTTTAATTTTAGTTGACAATGTGGAGTTTTCTAGCAAATTTATATTAAAATCACCGCAAACAATTATTGTTTTACCTACATTGCGGACCTTACGCAATGTCTCATCCATAACTTTTTCAAAAAGATCATACAATGCTGAAGGAGGTCTGTATACACTTATCACAACAAACTGCTCCAACTCCAAACAAGCTATTTCTATTGTTCGCTCAACCGAGAGGCTCACTATGTCTTTGCGTTCTTTTAATTTAAACTTTTTACTAACAATAATTAAGGAGCCACCATGTATTGCATTTCCTCGACTGAACGAACTTCCTACCAAATGATTCTTAAAATTGAACATGAACTGATGGTCTCTAAGCCAGTGCTCGGTAATGCAAAGAATATCAATATTATTACAGTTCATGAACAATTCAATCTCTAAATCTTTGCCCATCATTCCTTGGATGTTCTGGTGAACAATGTTCAAAGATTGTACATTTTTTAAATTTAATGATTGACCGGGGCTTTTTATAAAGCTATTTTTACATTGATTTAATTTCATTTCATTTGCAAACATTTTGCAAGAGAGTTCCTCTTTTGTCTTATAATTTAATTCCAATAATTTGCTAGAGGTGTCCTCTATTGTCTTATAATCTAATTTAAATTATTTGGAACATATTCCAAAGTCTGAATAGGCATGTCAGTATGTTGCAGCTCAATAGAAGCCGCTGAGCTAGCCATGTTATTGGCTAAATACTTAAACTAAAATGATAGCGAATTTGATATCTGTCGCTTAAAATAAGTCTTAAGATAATATTTATCTTTTGTCAATATAAAATTATTATCTAATAATTTATTTATGTCTATTATTTCTACTTTCTTTTCATAGAAAGCCATTGTATTCAATGTCAAATTAAGCTTAAATCTATAATTATTTTCTTCGTGTGGCAAGTTTTTACTGTAAGGAAGTGTGAACATTTTATTTTTTGGAATATTTAAAGAAAGTAATTTTTCATAAAAGTTAACTAATACTTTTTTGTTCACATTTCCCCTTTTCCCAAATTAAATAATAACAGTTTCTACATTATTAAGGTCATGTGAAATCAATTTTTCCATTATATCATGGTATGTCAAACCAGGCATACAATAATTTAAGACAGTATTATATTAGATTAGTATAGTATATTAGATTATAATAACTATATTACTGATCTAGATTTAATTGAATTAAATAATTCGATGTACCTAATTGGTACAGAAGTAATTTTCACTAGCCAAAAATAATTAACATAACATACAAGTAAAAACAAATTAGGTAGGCAACTGTAGTTTCTTATATGTACAAAGTTACAATATCTTATATTATGTGCCTCTAAAATCTAGTGATACTAATTTAATTCTAACAGCTAAGATGTACCACTATTTGAGGTGTTGTTATTAATTCAAAAACAAATAACCAGCTTAGTACATTGACACTTGCAAATCAAATCTACCTTGTGTTTTGGTATTGTTAAAAAATAGTTATTATACGTCTTATTAGTAGTTAAATATATAATGAAAACAATACTTCCCTGGTTTATGTTGCTGCAATGCAATCCACGGCAAAAGCAGTAAATTTCACAACTTTGAGTAATAAATGTTATCACAGTCAGCTGGCGATGACAGTTGGAATTTTATTTTTGCAAATAATTTAAAAACTGAGCAATTGTTTGCAGAGATAACACTTGTAGGCGTTATTTGTCACTTATTTTATTAATTAATTGAAAAATTAACTAGCTATTATGCTTTATACAATTAATATCAAAATGAAATACGGAACTAATTATTTTGACAACTTAACCACACTATTATTATCTATCTGTATTTAGCGGAGCCGTCCCATAATGTTCCCATCTATGGGACGGCTCCGCTAAATACCTCCTCGATGCACTTGATAGACTGCAAAGGTGAGCGGTACGCTAATCTCATCCCGCCCTCTCCTTTCCTCTCCCGCATGTGTTTCCCAGCTCCTATAGTCCCGGGTATTTTAAGCGGGGCGTGAAACGGCATTTATGCAGGCCACCATGAATGGGTGCGTTTGTTACCGTGCTTATTCCACGGGGAAGAGCGCTCTCGTTATTTTGGACTGCATCGGCTGCTTACCATTAGGCAGGAGGTAGTCACTATGACGTGTCACAATATACCTAAAAAAATAAAATTTAAAAGAATTCGAATATAAACCGCCATCAACAAAGATACATAGATGGGTTTGGGAAGCTTTGGCTCGGCAGTGGGACAAAAAAAATTAAAACAAAAAACTGTCTAACTGCAGGGCAAAGGCCTTCATCATTATATTATAATTATATTGATATGTATTGGATTACTAGGTATTGCATGACCACGCTTGCCAAATGCGGGTTGATGATCACTCAGGGGAAGAGAGGGGTGGTAGTATTCTTTCACCGCTACATCATCGGCCTATTTTCACTACGCTATTTCACTAATTCTAATTTCACCGCTACGTTAGGTTATTATTATATTATTTTAAATAACTATTTTATATTATTCGGAAACATTCAATATTGAAATGCCGCTATATACATGTACGCACAAAGATTGGTGAATAGGTAGTTTGCTCACAAACATTCTTTTTTGAATTTGGTTTTGGTAGACATAGATTTGCCGTGGTCGCCACCTCAGTCAGAACAGGTCTACCTTATCACAGCGGCTATCATTCCTGCGTTTTATACGACCAGCCAGACTAATTGAAAAGCGATGTTTTTTAACAAAATATGAATTTTATTCCTCTTCTTCTTCAGCGTATCATCGTCCCCTGCTGGGCGCCTCCACAATCTTCCTTCAACCAGCTCGGTCGCCAGTTTATTTGGTCTGCGACCGCCTTAATATTGTCGGACCAATAACGTTTAACATTGAGGCCCTACACGTGACCCCTGGGTAATGTGCTAATTGAGTGACACTGTTTTAGTGGTAGAGCCACTCTGCGTTGCACCACTTAATACTATACCCTCTCATGGAATATAAATTAATAAAATAATAACTTTATACGCTCACACCAATTATGTAGCCCAAGATAGGCTTCTTTTGTAAACCGTTAATTATAAAGCAGATAAAATAGAGCAGCAGTTTTTTCTTAATTGACCTTGAAATTGTTTAATTAATTTATTTCAATATTTCAAGTTTGTTAGACAATGAAATTCTAATACCTCCTTCTGCGTAATAATTTTCCTTTGAGACAAGTTGAATTGAAATTATAACAAACATTAGTATTTCAACTTCCAATATAATACACTCATGCTCAAGAAAAAGAAATTGCCTTCATTTTACGTGTAGGCTATTTTAGATAATATTTATATTCGTATCAGATCTCAGCTTTCTAGACCAGAGGATATGGTAGAACTGCTTTAGAACGAAGTGTAAGGCTGGACCCAGCTCCTGTTCTTTAAAGTTATCTTCTAAGGCATGATCTTCAGTCTTTCAAAGAGAAATGGAGAGCGCGAAGATGCTCGGGGTTTCTTTGCTGGATCGAATCATAAATGAGGAGATCCGTAGACGAACTTAGGTAACTGAACAGTCCGAAGACTGTTATGGGTGATTATCAGATTTCGTGCACATCCAAGCGAAATTTGTCATTTTTTTAACACGCTTTTATTAGGTCGACCTGTATGTAACAAACTATGAAATGGAATCTAAGGTTACTAAATTAACCATCTTCCAAGGGTCGTAGCGTAATGAAAATTGGCAGCTGTATGTTGTTCTGATGACAATACAATAATATGGTACTGTCGAACTGATCTGATGATGGAGCCGGAAGATATGAACTGGAATTTCATGATGGAAAATCGTATCATAGCTGTTTTGGATTTCTTAGTAAAGTCTTGTAATGAACTTTGACCACGATTAGGTTTCAAGCTCTGATAATGAAGCCGGAAGATAGGCACTGGCGTTCCATGATAGAATATCGTATCATAGTCGTGTTTGCACTTGTGAGAAAGGCCACGTAATGAACTTTGAACACGATCAGGTTTCAAGGTTATAACAAACCTATTATATGTTCTAAGCTGACAGATAAAACACTATGCAATACAGACGCACTGGCGGAGATGGAGAGGATGCGGGCTCATTCGCCTACTTAAAATAAATGTATAAATGTTAAAAATATATCGTTATCAAAGACCAAAAAGTATAAAATAAAATAATAGTTTGAAAAACACTAGAAAAACACGCTTGTATAAATGCACGTAAAAACAAAAAATAAATTATGGTTCGTTCAAGTTGTCTCTATTTCTGGGCTGAAGTGTAAACTATGTGCTTTTAATTATAATATTTGATTGTAAAAGCGTGGGGCGCTGGAAAAGGAAAGACTTTTGTATAACTTGCTGAGAAATCAAGTTAAGCGATGTTACGGGAAGCAGGTTACACAGATTAGCGCTCTAACTAGAGTTGCAGCACGACTAGTAGGTGGCTCTACATTAAACAGTCTGTTCAAAGTAACAGTTTGTCGAACTCAGACAAACATGCGCTAGCAGCGAGTAGATACGACATTCACCGACATTTTTAACGCCTCTTCTTTTAGGAAATTAAGTACATAAGGGTAATGCGTCAACAGTGGCAAAATGTAGAGTTCTTGTTCGTGGACGAGATATCTTTGGTTCCCTTTGGCGGCATAAACGTTATGCTCTTGTACGACCTCATGCAGCTTCCGCCAGGAAGTTAGTATTAGTATTTGTTAACAAGAAAGTCTTTCCTTTTCCAGCGCCCCACGCTTTTACAATCAAATACTATAATTAAAAGCACATAGTTCACACTTCAGCCCAGAATTAGACACAACTTGAACGATCCATAATTTATTTTTTGTTTTTACGTGCATTTATAAAAGCGTGTTTTTCTAGTGTTTTACAAACTATTAATTTTTTATTACAAAAATGTATTGAAATTATGAAAATATACATTATTATTTTCTGATTTGCCAATTTATCAAATTGCGAAGCTATGAGCTTTTAAAATTTTAATTGGAAACGGGAATGATTAATAGTCGGATGAATACAGTGCATACTGGCTCATCCATGAGCTTTCTCTAGACAAACTTTTTTTTTTTTAAATATAAGTTGTTATGTTGTTATTGTTGTAACTGTCTAATGTGTTGTAGCTAAATAAACAAGTTTCATTCGTTAATTTGTTTTCAGTCTAAGCTCAAGTAACAGTCGGCAGGTTAGCTCGTAAAACTGAAAGCCGTTCGGCAAAACGGCTCTTGAGTGGCGACTACGCACCGAATGATGCAGTGTAGAACGCTTCCAACAAAGTGGACCGACGATTTGTTGAAGGTCGCGGGTAGCCGCTGGATGCTAGCAACACAAGACCGGTCTTTATGTAGATCTTTGGCGTCCTGCCATGGTCTAAGAGTGGACGTCCTTCGACTGATGATGAAATTACAAATTAGAAAATGTTGAAAATATATCCACGAGCAGGATTCGAACCCGCATAGCACTCGTGTGTACTGGATGTTTGCACCCTTGTTTTACAGGTCTATTGTCTTCGACATAGGCTAGCAGTACTGTATGTAGCCAAGTGACATTGTATTTGAAGGAAAAATGTATAAAATAGAAAAAAATAACAAAACATAATTAACGTAAATTATATGTATTTATTAGCTAAATTATGCTTAAACGCCAGTGACTGCAACCTGCAGGGCGGCGAGGTGCGTACCCTCGGGCTCGTATAGAGGCGTTATAGTTGTGATGGCGGAGAGGTTAAGTGTTAGAGCGCTTTCATATGAAGGCGTTTTTCTTGCGCGACAGAAAAGTGCAGAGGTCCTAGCGGCAGCTTCGCGTCTTAGCCGCGCTGCAGCCGCTACAATGTTCTGGGGCACAGCCTTTACATGAAAGCGCTCTTTGTCGAGTTATGTCGGTTAAGCGCCGGCGATCGCGGCCTGGAACGCGGCGACGTGCGTGCCCTCGGGGTCGTACTTGCTCGTGAGCGCCGCCATGTCCGCGGGCGCGGTGCGGGCCACCTCCTCGAGGTACCGCCGCATGATGTGCTTCTGCAGCGGCGCGCACTGTGCGCACGCCGACGTCACCGACTCCTGCATCGCCTCTGCAACACAACAACCCTCAGTCAGTGCTGGCTCTAACTAACAGGTTACATACTTTTACAATAAGCAGCCACCTAGTAGTATTGAAATTTCAGGGCATAGAAACAGAAGAAGAAGCTAAAGTACAGAATAAGCTGAAGTTGGCAGTGGCGGCGCATCATTAGGCGGTATGAGCGGCAGAGTCACGCTGCGTTGCAGGTACGCTCGGCGTAATACCAGTAGAAAGGAGTTACTTTCAAATCAAGTATAACATTGATCACAGCTATACATCCTTAAGTAGCTGCAAATTGGTTTCCCTAGCGTTCTGGGCTTCTCTAGTATAATAGCCATATTGGTAATCATACTGTAAGTTGGCTTATACAAGATTCCTTCAGGGATTAGGAGCTGTGATTAAAGTTACACTTGATTCAAGTAACCCCGCTTGACGTGGTAATACGGAATATCGACGTGAAATAATGGCACTCTTTACTGTTGCGTTTTGTCTGGTGAGTGAAAGTACTCGTACCTTAGGATAGTTTTGCTTTTAAACAGCGTATGCCTTATATAGACTATGTCCACTCTGAAGGTTCATTTTGAATATTGGTGCACGAATTTTTGAAACACTACGTAATGGTTCCGGAGATTATATCCTCAATTTAAACTTACTAACTTTACCTCTCAATTATTTTAGTGTCATTTTAAAATTACTTACTTTTAAAGAATGCGCCAGCCTCAGAGCAGTCGCCCTTGTCCAGGAAGCAGTTGGTGAGCGCCTGCAGAGTGTCGGGGTTACTGACGACGGCCTCCACGTCAATGGTCTCGAAGGGGAAGGAGTCGGCGACGGCGGCGCCCAGCACCGCGCACAGGACCAGCAAGCACTTCATGGTTGACGTAGACTGGGAACGAGAAACAGGTGGGAGGTTCATGCATGCGTACTATTTAGATTTCAGTCACATTGTTTGCTGTTTGTTAAAGAAATAGTTAGAATGTAAGTAACTACTCTGTCGCATTAGAAATATCCTGTAATGATATTTGCAAGTTTGTAAATAAAAAAATTCATTTATGTATTTTTTTTAGGAAGCAAGCGGCACTGTATCTCCATCGGTTAGGGAACCGTAGGTTTTGCGGTATAAAAGTGACGCCGCCTAAGCTGCCGTAAAGTTTTTGTTAAACAACAGAAATACTAGCTGCCCTATACCTGTAGGTCACGTGATAGGTTAGAAATTTAAGACGATGAAGCGCAGCGTAGCGATTGTCTTGAATTTCGAGGTTATTTTTTTTTATTAGACAACAGAAATCTAACTTCATACAAAAATATCTTTTGAATATTATGTCGTCTGAACATTATGACAAATAAAAAATATGTTACGGCTCCCGAACCGATTGAGATACAATGCTGCTCGTGGCACTCTATACGCTTTGTACTAGGATGCCGTCAAATTACGGCATCGTATCCGATTGTACTATGTTGCGGCTTGTGGCACTCTATTCACTGCCTACACTTTGTACTAGGATACCGTAATTACCGCATTGTAACCAATCGTACTAGAATGCCGCTTATGGCACTCTATCCACAGCCATTATTTTATATATTATCACTACTACTCTTGAGACAAGGACACAGAGGGGCAGTTTAATAGAGAGAGACATGACGCTAGACACTATGACGTTCTTGATTCACAGGAGCTCTTCATTCTTAGTGAGAAGGTAGTAAGTAACCTTTTTTACACGAGTATTATCAAACATGTTTTAACAAAGGGTACCTACCATCGGTCGTACCAGGCCCTAACATTAGGTGAGGTGGTAGGACTTGTCCTAAGATAAGCACTTGTGCTTAGATATCCGCATTAAATTTAAAATAGACGACCTCCGTGTTCGATTGATTAGCGCGCCAAGTTTGGCGTCGCGCCATCTCTGAGGTGCCGGGTCTAGTGGTTTTCTATATTTATATATTTTCATTCGTTATTTGAGGAGCTCGATGGCGCAGCGGCTAGCGCGTTAAGCAACTTTCGCAATGTCGGATCGGTGGATGGGTGACCAGATTAAAAAGATCTCGAGCTCCTCCGTGCTTCGGAAGGCACGTTAAGCCGTTGGTCCCGGTTGTTGTCGTAAGATGACAGTCGTTATTAAAACCCTACAACCCGCATTGGGCCAGCGTCACCACGCTGGCCCAATGCGGGTTACCCACCGGTTATGGCTCAATATCCCCACGTGTTGTTGTCGACGTGGGAAGCCTGTGCCCAGCAGTGGGACGTTTATAGGCTGATAATGATGATTCGTTATTTAGTTTAACCATATATTAACGAGTTTCAATGGAAGCTTATTTTGCACTAGATAATTAGTGTGAGCCTAAACAAATTTTATTTATTTGTTTATATAAAATCGTCTAATACTTCCTATGCAACGCAACTGCAATTCCTCTGGTATAAATTTTTTTATTGAAACAAAAGTAGAGTAAAAAACTCAGACAATTAAATTAATTTACTTCTGTTCAAAGATATGTTTAAACCTTTTACTTTGATATGTATGTACAGTCACCAGCATTAAGGTGTGACTGACGATGGCCTGCAAAAATATGGCTATATGCTTATTTAAATGGCTTCCACCAATGCTCAAATATTTTTGTACATCACATCTTAATTCTGGTGACTGTACTGCATCAGTGTGTACCATAAATTTCATATTTTTTATAAACTGTAACAAGCCGTACGCCGTGACGAAAAAAAAAAACTTTCATAGGTACCTACAAACCTAGTCCTAGTAAATTACAAACAAAACATAGAAATAATTAGCCAAACAGCGCGAAATTACTCGTACATGCGTGGCAATTGACTTTTGTTTATAAGTATACTAGCGGCCCGCCCGCGACTTTGTCCGCGCTAACTTAGAAAAACCGTCATAGTTCAGCCATTTAAAAAAATATGACCACAAAATATAAACAAAAACCATCCTCAGTTAACGCTCTATCTTGTAGTGAAAACCGCATAAAAATCCAATTTCGTGGTTTAGGAGAATAGTACGGTACCACAGACAGAGGAAAACGGCGACTTTACTTTATAATATTAAGTAATGATGATGTAGATTTATTTTGTTGCAAACAATTTTGTTTTCAGTTTTTACAAAATATACCCCACTGTGAATTAAACTCAGGAACTTGGTCTAATGGCGGCTCCACATTAGTGCCGTGAATTCACGCCCCAATTCACGGCATAAATTCACGGCACAAGTTGTGCCCTCCACATTCACGGGATGCTCACAATCGTTCGTGAAACCCGCCACGAAATGGACGTAGAAACTGCTGCTGCAATAACTTTATTTGCTGTGGCAACATACAATTTAGACGTCCAAAACATTAATAGAAAGCGTTGGATAAAAAGAAGATGGTGATGACTGAAATACCTACATCGTAACCAATCAAAGTATAGTATGGAGTAAACTGATTAATTTCCTCTTTGGTAAACTGACACGGGGCCGTGAATGTGGATTTCTACGCGTGAACGCCGCGCGAACCCTTTGTCGCGGGACAAAAAAAAACCCCACAAAAACCTTCCACATTCACGTTTACGCCCGTTTACGGAGCTTCACGGCACTAATGTGGAGCCGCTATAAGACTTATGGCAAACGAGGCGATAGTTTTATTTTAAACACTACGATTGGCTACATCAACATCCTACACGGAACTAATTGGTACCTAAACATAAACAATGAATGGTTTAGCAATAGAACTAATTACGCAACAACCTTCAATTTTAATTATACATTAGGTATACTTACTGTAAAAGAGATTGATTAGATTGATTGAACAACAAATAAGCATTGTTTTGTTCCGACAGGAAAATGGTAAGAGAGCCTGTTTTTTCGACCTCCGTGGTAGAGTGGTTATCACGCCGGGGTCTGGCGTCGCCCCATCTCTGAGGTCCCGGGTTTAATTCCAGGTCAGCTCAATTTAGAGAAAAAAGGTTTATGTTTATCCGTTAAATTACCATATTTACGAGTTTCAAAATAATACTCATCTTGTTCTAGATAATTTTAATTTTATTTTATTATTTTTCAACAATTTTAGGATGCTGGGTGATGGGTACTTCTCAGTTTGGACTTTCTACTTCACATGAATGAAAGATAAAGGCCTCACAATAATTCGTTGTATTATAAAAAAAAAACAATTTTAGTAGCACATTTTCAGTATCCCCATACTTTGGGTTAACTAACTTCTTTAGAATCTATGCAAACGGGTTCTCTTAAACAGGCAACTTCGTTTTTTTAGTTTCATTTGTTTTTATTAATTTAGGTATCGATGGGACCGTACTAAATAAATCGTAAATATTAACTGTGTTATTTAAGAGAAGAGGCTAATTGTTCACAGAAATAGCAAACCTTGCTATAGGCTTTTTGGGCGATGTTACTGGATATGTGTAGTCTGAGTAGAAACCTGGCTACATAGCTAGATACTATACTTACAATAAATATCCTACTAATATTATAAACGCGAAAGTTTGTAAGTATGGATGGATGTTTGTTACTCTTTCACGTAAAAACTACTAAATGGATTTGGATGAAATTCGGCATACAGATAGTTTATAACGTGGATTAACACATAGGGTACGTTTATCCATTGAGATAAATACATAATAACTCAATGGTTTTATCCCGATATTCCCACGGGAACGGGAACCACGCAGTTGAATTTTTTTTAGACGTTATACCTCAATTCAATTCAATATAATTTATATAGTTTAGGCTTTGATTATACATATAATTATCATTTGTTAGATGAATTTCGCGAACGCATTATTCAGTAGCAGCTAATTTTAGAGTCGCATTTTTTAGCGAAAGCTTTATTTTATGTTCCTATAATTATTATTAGATGAATTTCGCGATCTTCTTTGTTAGCTGCAGTAAATTTAAGATTAGCATTTTTTTAGCGAAAGCTTTATTTATGTTCCCATCAATTTATTAATAGATGATTTTCGTGATCTCCTTTTTTGGTTGCAGTAAATTTCAGAGTAGGTAGCACATTTGTAGCGAAAGCTTCTTTTTAATACATTATATACATATAATTTTAAAAAGAGGGGGTTGTGGGGCCTGCGGCACCCCTCCGTTATTTGTCAAAAGTCTAACCTAACCTAACCGACAGAAATATAGGGCCAGCCTCCGATGCATGCTGCATGATTGAAATTTTTTACGCTTAAATAATGCGATCCTGTAGTCCGCTGCAACTAAATAAGACGTTCGCAAAATATATCCAACATGAAATATTGATTCGCTTAAAAAATGCGATACTGAAATCCGCTGCAACTAAATAAGGCGTTTACAAAATATATCCAACATGAAATATTGATTGGCTAAAAAATGCGATTCTAAAATTCGCTGCAACTGAATAATGTGTTCGCGAAATTCCCCTAACAAATCATAATTACACACATCAAAAGTGTCTAGGGATCAAGCATTTTTATGCGGATTTCTTGAGATTGAGATGTGGCTTTGTAATAAATTTATGATTTTATAAATTTATATGGATCCTTTTTGGTGCATTTCATAATTTGAAACAGGAACTTTCAATCAATTTCTAGTAAGAGATGAAAATCAGCTGTCAATATTTTCCCTATAAAAACATACAACGCATTGAAGACATTATTAGTGCTACTGTTTCCCTACTACTGATTAAAACCAACGTTATTATGGAGCGGCGACGTCATTTAAGCAGGGAAGAAATGCTCAGAGCCGTGGGAATGATAGAAGCTGGTTCCCGGCAACGTACTGTGGCTTTAGCTCTGAATACAAGTCAGAGTGTTATCAGTCGACTTTGGACACGTTACCGAAGCACTGGTACCGTGGCTGAGCGCCATGGAGGACGGTATCGCTGCACCACACGGAGACAAGACCGATACATTCAAATCACAACTCGAAGAGCTCCAACAATAACCGCCATGATGTTAGCCGTGAGGCTTCATCACTCTTCAGGGAACTTAATTAGCGACCAAACAGTCAGAAACCGCTTGCATGAAGTGAACCTTCTTTCCCTAAGACCGCTAAGGGTACCACCTATAGCAATGCACAATCGTAGGATTCGATATCAATGGGCTCTTGAACACAGAAATTGGGCAAAAGAACAATGGCGTTTCGTGTGCTTTTCTGATGAGTCTCGTTTTGGTATGAGACCGGATACAAGACGTATACGACACTGGAGAACCCCTGGACGCCAACAGCGATTAAAATCCTGCCAGGAAGTCCATCCTTATAGTGGTGGAACCATCATGGTATGGGCGGGTATTTGGATCGGCGGAAGAACTCAGTTGATTTGGATCAGAGGCAACCTCAACGCTCAAATTTATGCTGAGACGATTGTATCAGACGTCATCGTTCCTCTACAAGTGCAAATCGGTCCCTTATTTCAGTTAATGCATGATAATGCACGACCGCACACCGCAACAGTTGTAAGACAGACTCTCGCCGCAGCTAACATCAATGTCATGCCCTGGCCTGCTCAGTCGCCAGACTTGAACCCGATTGAGCATGCATGGGATATGCTACAGAGAAGAGCTCTGCCGAATATGGAGGGTATCCAGTCGCAAGAAGACCTTTTTTTGTTGTTGCAACGAACATGGGCGGCCATTCCACAGCGTGATTTGGATGAACTCATTTTGAGTATGCCAAACCGATGTTCTTGTGTTGTTAGTGTTCGCGGTAGAAACACGGATTATTAATTGTTTAAGTTACCCAATAAAATTTTAAAGAAAACTGTTATTTCAGTCTTTTTTTCGAACTTTAATGTTAGTGGTTCAAATGTCAAAAATCCCTTTATTAGGAAAATGGCAAATTTCTTTAATAATGCAAAGGTGACTTGGTTTATCGTTACTGTAGACAAACGAAAACACTTTATTTGATGAATCCTTAAAGAAAATTTTAATTAATATCAATCAGGAGAAAAGTTATTGCAAAAATATATGTTGATCCCTAGACACTTTTGATGTGTGTATATATAGAATGATCGAAGAGTTTAGGGTACAATATTAAACACTTCATGTCAATTCAGTGACACTCACACTAAATGTCGTTACGCCATTGGTTCGTAAGTCTACAGAGCGGGAGATCTTGTTCTGACAAAAACCGATAAGAAACTCAGCAAGGGCACTTCAAAAGTTTTTGTAAGTTACATACCTGATTTAGCTGAAGTAAATAGGGATATACGTCCAATGAGGCCACGCTGGACTTTGCAAATGATGCTATGGCCTTGCGATAGCTGACTTATATACCTGCATTATCATCATTTAACGTGAAACAGTCATAGAAAAAACATTGCCAAAATGAAAAACTCGTCTTATGAACGTCAATTGTGGAGTTGGTGTCTATGCGAATGCCGGAAATGCAACATGTACTTAAACAGATTGTTTTCAATGAAACAAAATTACTTAAAAGTGCATGTCAGGTTTCGGTGGCGGTATTTCCAGATCGTAACGTATAAGGGATCTAGAAACGAGCCTATTCAAGTCAAGTCAAGTCAAATTATTTATTCAATGTAAACCTTTACAGGCTCTTATTGACGTCAATAATAATAATAATAAAAAAACAGTTAACTAACTTATAGTTAAGACTTAACAACTAATCTAACGAGCTATAGTCTGTGCCAGACAAATGCGCATCGACGACATTTGTATAGACTAATCTCGGAGTAAGTCATATTCCAGTTTGGTCAAATTCACCCTTAGTCCGTTAGTCGCCTTTTACGACACCCAAGGGAAGAGAGGGGGTATAGTATAGTACACTGCTACGCGACACGGTTTGCCTTCTTCTATTATAAAAAAGGTAACGTTGACAATGCCGGGTCACTGGAAGGGTGACCAAATTGAAAACATCTCGAGCACTTCCGTACTTTGGAAGGCACGTAAAGTGTTATTATTAGTAATTTGTATAAATATACGTCTTTTTAATCTATTTTATATAACTTGGTGACGACATTGTAACTTTTGTTACTTAGAGGGAGAAAAATGTAAGGCCTCCTGAGTTTCTTGCCAGCTTCTTCTCGGTCGAAGGCTCTCCCAAAATCTGAACTGGCGGTAGATTTAAGGTTGATAGGTAGACCCCTCAAACCCCAAGCGGCCATGTTTCGCCGCACATAAAAAACTCGCTATTCCGTCAGACCCCAAGCGGCCATAATATGGCCGCGCTGGCCGCGCTCTCCACTTGATTTTGTACCGTATTTTGATACACTTAGAGACTACTTTAGTATGAACAAGGTCGACTATTTCAGTTCTATGGTACATTTTATGCATCGTGAATGCAAAATTTAACATGAACTGCGGTCGATTTATTTTAATTTAATATTCTATTTTAATATTAATTTTTTTCGCAAATTTAAATTCCCGCTAAATCGCACCTGCTGTCAATTTTTTTGACATTTCGTTGCCAAGACTGAGAGGTTATGTAGGTAGGTAGTTAAGTTAGTTCATAAGATTTAACTACTATTGTTAACTTTTTTTATATACATATTTTTTGACCTGTGAAGGTTTAATGAATAAAGCATTTGACTTTGTTGGTCTTAGATATTGTCTAAGATGGCAGTCGGTAAAACCCACCACACCGCATCTGGCCAGCGTGGTGACTTACGGCTCGATTTCTCCACGCGCTGGTGTGTATGTGGGAGGCCTGTGCCTAACAGTGGGACGTTTATAGGTTGATGATGATGGTGATGAGTTTTCGGATGCACTTTCTATAAGCGCTCTCATGGGAATATATTCATATTTATTTATTGCATCTAGTTGTATACAATGGTGTTAAATATTTTTTTGGCACGGCAAAATACTTATATAAGTACCTACTAAACTTACTAAACTGATATATATTATTATTACACTTAATTATATCATAACAGGTGCTGACATTTATTATTATTTTAATATTATATTTGTTTAAACAAGTAACATAAAACTAGGTAAGTAGGTACATAAATATTTATTTTTATTTAAGTTTCTAAATTAACGTCTAAATATTCCTTTATATAATATTACCTAAGCTTTATCAAGATAAACTTTTTTAACTCATTATCAAATTTTCTTCCCTGGAGAGCTTTTAATGAGTTAGGCAAGTGGTTATATAACTTGACTGCCATATAGAATGCCCCTTTTTTTAAAAGATCAAAATGTGGGGTTAATTGACATATATTATTTGCCCGGCGAGAAACGTAGCGTCTAGCTAGTAAATAAAAAACAAATAAAATAAAACTTTCCTACGCTCACACCAATTATCTAGCACAAGAGAAGCTTCGAAGAAACTCGTTAAATGGTTACTAGACAACGGATAAACATACCACCTTATCTAAGTCTGTTGTTATAACGACGATGTTTATAGCATAGTTGTATTCCGACAGTTAGAGATAAGATAGCCAGTTCCTCAGTGGTTGAGGATTCCGGGTGAAGCGCGCTTCCACCTTCGGCCTTATCGTCACTTACCATCAGGTGAGATAAAGGCCAAGCGCTTATCTGTTGCAGAATAAAAAAAACGCAAAACTGCTAAGTCTACTCACAACTGCAGTTACATGAGATTTCCAAGTCAACCATCCAGGTGATGCCCAACAACGTGAACGTATCGACTACTTCTATTTTATTCTGTTCAAACGTTGTGTATTGAGTGGCAGTGCTAATCTTTGGTGTGGTTTAAATGGAATTATTTTAGTTTATTCTAGAATTTAATACGAGCCCTATTTCACTTAGATGTTTTGCTATATTATTTAAGGACGATGTTATTTAATCGTAAATAAAAAGTTAATACTAATCGTCTTGAGGAATTCGTAGCCATTACTTTGCCCAGCAGTGGAACGTTTATAGGCCAATTCTGGCACGGGTAGTTTTACAAATAAAATAAAAATCAAAATTTCTTTATTCAGTAGCAATTAAATTAAATAATAAAATAGGCATTTTGAATCGATTAATAAAATTTACTTCTCTATATGGATGGATGGGCAAACACCCATTCAGGACGTCTTTTAGCTGTGGAGAAGAACTGAAACTCCACAGCTTTGTAACAATATAAAAGTAACGACATTTACAAAACAATATGTCGTTACCAAATTATACAATCAATAATCATAAAACAATTGTATAATATAAGATAAGATAAAAACAAAAGTTAATCTAAAAGTTTTACTCGGGCACTATGAACGCATTAGAACAACATGTGTGCGAAACTAGAGGAATGTTATTTCCGTGCATTTTTGTCTCGAAAGGTATATTGGGTCCACCTATTTATAGCCTGATTTAGCCATGTTGACCATGTCGCGTAGCGGTGAAAGAATACTAACACCCCCTCTTCCTTGTCACGCTGAGCATATGTGCAGTTGCTATTTGGGGAAAATGGACTATAGCAGAGGGCTCCTTTTGCGGTCCTCATTGCCTAGTCGCTGACTAATCCTTCGGGGATAATAGTCGTGATTATATGTATGTTATACTAAGTATATATATAAGTGCTGGAGGTTTCTAACAGCCTCTGTGTTCCAGTGGCTAAGCCACCGCTCATAGACCCAGAGGTCCCAATTTCCATTGGTGGGTACCTTTGTGTACTTGGTTTGCTTGGTGTTATGGCTTGTTAAGACCACCTGGCTAGCTACCGCCATCTAATTTAAAGTCGCTATAACCATAATGACGCCATGACCATTAGGTGAGATGAAGGCAAAAGTATGTCCGTAGCGAAAAAAAGAGGTTTTATACCCACTAAACCTATTTTACTTCCCTTCGTGACCACCAGGGTGATTTTGGACCGCCGAAGAAGTTTGGGCATTCTCTAGACTATTTACAATGTTTTCTTCAAAGCCCAATCACAAACCAAGCCCTGGAACCTAGCTCTAATACTCGCGGCTCAATCAATGAGGCGATTAAACAAAACTTCCTGACTCCTGAGTGAATACATAAACAAAGTTTTTACTATTTAATCTGAGGAACTTTTTAACACATTGCCAAACAACATGTAAAATAGGTAAACACAATGAATTGGTTAATATTTCACAACTAGTCTATTGGTCACTTAACGCCCCAGCTGAAAATCATAAACAAAGTGTTTACTACGATTTTTTTTCATGATTAATGGTAGTTTGGTTTTTCACAGCTATCACGCGGATCATATTTTTAGTACAAAGTTCACAACACATGAATAAATATCCCACAATCTACAACTAATGTAATGGGATCCAATTGGTCATTTAATTTGCAAGTCAGTTATTTTGGCTAGGCAATTACTGTGAACCGCGCACAATTTTTTTGGGCAAGAAATGGCGTTTAGTTATTGTCATTAGGTAGCTAATTCCGCTTCCCAACTACCTTTTTAACGCACAGTACAAATAGATCGTTACGTACAACATTAACCTAGGTACAATAAACTGCAAAAATCACTGAACGTTATAACAACTATGCCATGGTTTTCTAAGGTTTAAGCGAGCACTACACATTAAAATAATACACTTTTTAAATTTTAATTTACCACCTGCCTGAGACCCCATCATACAGGTCATCAAATCCCAGCCCCAACAGCAACACACTGCCAGACCTAACAATATTGTTAGCTCGTATTGTGTAAACCTGAACGCACCCGGTTAAATATAAAAAAATATTGACGGTAGGCAAATAATTTCTAACTATGAGACGACTAACATCTTAGTCTCCCTGTGACCACGAACCCTGTGAAGGGTTCGAAACGTCAGGAAACTTCAAAACTATGTAATGTACTCTGTAAAAAGGGGTTCATTTTTAACTAAGCTATGCATAACATATGAGCAAAGAAATTTACTTGAAGGATTTTCTTGAAATGTTTCCTTTTTGTTTGTTTGTGTCAAAAAGAAATGTGTTTATATTCGTATAGCGACATTGTATACATTTCTATTAGTCTTTTTTACAAATCTCGCACCACTCTCTGTAATTTTTCTTGGTTTATACCCGTGTGTGTATTTTAGCACATATTTATCATTTTATTTATTTATATAAAAAAACAACTAAAGAAACAATCTTTTTGAAATACTCAAGCTAGGTATGAGTAAGGCAAATTTCTTTGAAGAATTGAGATTTGCAAACAAATTAAAAAAAAATAAGAATGTGTGATACGCTTGACTATTCTTAGTAAAGTTACTAAACTTGACTGTTCACCTACTTTCGACGCTGACCGTACCAACATATTTCTGCAGACTCATGTTGAAGGCAAACGAATTTAATGGTTTTTCAACGTTTTATGACGGAATTGACTAAATTCAACTAACCATGATCTGTGGTAACGACCTAATTTACCGGTTGACTGTCCCACAGACCACACAACATAACAATGGAAACCCATTGAACGGGTTATTCCACTAAATTCCAAAAAACTTTCCACTTTAACTCCAAAACACTTTTTAGTGAATATTTTATTTTTATTTAAATCATTCCACTTTGACTCCAAGATTTTTATAACAATAAGTTTTGAATAGATTTGTTTACTCTACCAAAATTATTTAGGAGTCAAGCGAAATTGAAGTACGTACATTTTCTCGTACGTACTGTAACGGTACAGAATGAATGGTATCCGTCCGTTAGTAAGGAATGTGTGGGAGTAGCACTAACATAAATATTAATGCGTAGCACCATTAATATAATAAGCATGAAAAAGGGAATAATAAACTATTTCAGAATAATGGTCCGTGGTCTAACGCTTTATCTTTAGTTTGAACTTCGCGGGGACTGCTCTGTGTGCTCCTTGCGACATAGGCGCCATCTAGCGTGAGTTATTTACTTGAGCTTCGCATAAGGTTGCTAGTTTGACTTCTTTATTTTGAATTTCGCGGGGACTGCTCTGCGCGTCCCTTGCGACGTAGGCGGCGTCTAGTGGGAGTCATGGTTGTGAGCTTGACTAGGACCGTATTTTTATTTTGAATTTCGCGGGGACTGCTCTGGGGTCGGGAAAGTGGTTCACTTACGGGCGGACGCCATCTATGGTCGGAATACGGAACTTTTGATAATTTCCCAAAATATAGGATTATTGGCTTAAGTGGAGGATTATTGAGAGGGAATTGTTAATAGAAGGCTATATTTAGATATTCAAAGATGAAATATTGGCTGTCGGACGAGATTTGGTTAGATTATGGAAAAATTTTAGAATTGCGCGGCGAAAGCGGCAATGAGCGAGCGAGAGGTTGAGAAAAAGACAGAAAGAGAGGTCGGATGATAGCTCCACGTGGCGCGACGCGAAGGCGGGGGGGCATCGGGGAAACGGCTAGCGATTGGTTGAAGGGAGGAAAAGTGGACTCGCGCGGGCGTATGTTAGGCGCGCAGGGCGCGAAAGTTGGGATGCTTGGGAAAAGGGCGGAAAGTTAGCGGGCATTCAATTTTGGGACGTCGGCGGTGCGGTCCAACTTAAGAGTGCGGTACTACTCATACGGGGAAAATAGTGTCCGAGCTTTGATAGTGCGCTAAGTGATATTCGAGCTGCGATATTAATTAAGATTTGTGAAATTGAAAGTGATTAATAAAGTAAAACTATTGCGGTCGCAACTCGAATCCGTTAACGGAATGAAGTATTCCGGGGTGCATCGGCGGAAACGCATAACGGTGGCAACGAAAACCTATGTACCTTTCAACAGACTTCGGTCTGGATGATCTTTGATTGTATTTAATAAGATCGGCGTTTTACATCATTACGCTAAACAATACACTATCTTCGACGGAGTAATGGGGGAGAGACAGTTGTCTCCCTAGTGAAAGTTGAAGATAGGTCAGACACCATTTAGCTGGAGGTAGACACGTATGACCCAGTCCAATCTCGAGTCTACCTCCGTACATACAGTGTAGTGATAGGAAAATAACACACTGAGTATACTGGCTCGACTGATAGAACATTTAGGAGTTAGTTGCTTTCAGGGGCAATGCGACTCTCACCACACATCACGAATTTAAGTTAAATGTGGCTTGGCCTAGTTTGCAAGGTACACAAAAGGGACTGTTAGTTCGACAAAATATAGGCATTTTCAAGTGAGGAAAGTTGTAGGAATCTATAGGTAGGCGGATATATATATATGGTTAGTTATTAATTCAGACTAATAAGGTAGGGATAATTAAGTTACGGCGCTAAATAAAATTATGATGAAGTGATGTGGGTCCTAGCTAGGCAAGTAATCTGTTACCGCAGGCCGGTAAAATTCTAATTGTTTTCCTAAAGTTGTTACCAATTAATTATTCATTTTAAATAATTAACAGAAGTATGATAATATCGTACCATCATTACTTTGGAGTACCTAAAAGTCTAGACTGGTTTCCTATTACAAGAAAATATTAAAAGTTATAGCAAATTAGCTTAGCGTACTGTGATGTTTGATTTCTAATACTGAAATGACCAAACAGGCATTTTTTAGCTTTCCCTGGGATGCAATACGATCTCACATTGCTACACTCTTCAAGGTGTTAAAGTTTTACATCCGATACCTTAGCAAAAATAAGCTGATACAAACTGAACAACTAAAACCAGTTTAGAACCTAGGATAAGTCGTTGAAAGAAGACATTGCAAGCTATGAGCTTCTAATAATCTGAAACATAGAAATAATTGATTGATAACAACCAGCTAATTAGCCTGACAATGGTCTACTAATACCATTTGAATAGACCTCTTAAGATATGCAAGTACTTACTTCTTCTAATAATAATATGAAACATAGAAATATTTGATAGGAACAATCTAATCAATCAGACTAATACCTAGTACAGTCTAATTTATACTTATTAAAGTGAGTAAAAGATAACTTCTAAATGTAATTGATTCAATGATTAACAGGGATAATTAACTACCTAATTTACTACCTACTAAAAGTATACTGACTATGATTTAGTAGTCTATCAAATTAACCACTCAGTCTGAGAGACAGAGGGTGGAAGTTAATGGAAAAATAATTAACTTAAGTTCTCTTCCTAAAAGTCAGGGATGTTGAATGAATTAAGCATCCTTTAATAAACTTAAGATGTGATAATCTGCCAATGCAGCTAATCCAATGTAGTTATATTGGAACTTTACAAGACCTGTATAATAAATACTAAGAGTAAATAAAAGTAGTTTTACCTGTATTAATAGCATTCTACTTTAGCCACCGCCTGAAGTGACGTTTGATTAAATTATCCACCCTTTACGGAACTGAATATAAGTTATTGCATTGAATAATTAAGTTCTTAATGTGAAAAGGATATTTGGATGATAGCAAGCCTTGAGATAAACTCTATTGATTTATGTGGAATAATAAGAATTTAAATTGCTAACACATAGTTCATAATGTAAAATGAAATTAAATTTGAGGAGAGATGTAAATTCTCAGTTTAAAGAATTAAAGTTAAAGCCAATGTGACGGAACTGTAATTAAACCATGAGATGTACAGTACGCTATGGAGCGGCGGTGGGGCTCATAAATTGCACCAGGCTTCTTATGTATCATGCTACTGATAATAAATAATAATACCTACAAGCTAAGCTATCATCTGATTACCTTTGAGTGGTTACAAATCTTCCCCGCAGCTGCAGTGAAGGATTTAGGTCACAGTTCAGACGGAGTCATTGCTAGGCTACACATATTTATGTTATGATTTATAGACTGGTAGGTAATTAGGTCAGGAGAAAATAATTTAACACAGGGATAAGCCAATTACTAAACTTTCACGAAAGAACTTGAGTTACTTAAATGCGGTTAACAACGGAGGGTTCACTAGACGATCTGGCCAAAATAGTAGTTATTATAATATTACATTGCTTGACTGAAATTCACTGCAAATAGAATTAAGCTATGCTAAGGTTCCATCTTCATACAAACGCTACACACTCTACAAAACTCCAGACACAACCATTAGATTGTAGATAAATTAGGTTAATTAGTTTTAAGAATTAGATAATAATTTAAGTTAAGGTAAAGCGGCGAGGATGTGTGTATGTATTATAAGGTAGACTAGGCATATAGGTGTGAAAGGCATTAGATTTAGGTTTAGATTTAGGTATAGAGAATTTATAGAAAGGTGTAGAAATGTGAACAGGGAGCGAGAGGTTACAATTTGGTAAGCCGTTACCAGGATTAGAAAGTTAAGTTATAAATTATCATTAATATAGTTGTATTGGATTTCAGTCAAGCGGTAATACTTTAATTTAGAAGTGGGATTTTTTCCCACAAATTGTTGTCGTGTTGCGATGCGTGAGTTTAGAATTGGCTTAATAGGGAATAATTCAATGAAGATTAATTAATTCAGAGATATTGAAGAATTATAATTTGACACTTTTCACAATAAACTTTGTTGGATCTTCTGGAGTTGATTCATACACTTTGTATTACGGGCTCTTGATAATGGGTGAATTATAATTTGACACTTTTCACAATAAACGTTGTTATCTTCTAAAGTTGATTCATACACTTTGTATTACGGGTTCTTGATAATAGATTAAGACCAATATTGTAGACAGTCGCAATGAGAGCTGGAGCTAAAATTTTGTTGTACGAAATCTGTAACAAAAAGATTCTCAGGTTAGGTTAAAGGTCAAAGGAGATAAAACTACAAAACAATAGCGTAATGAGTATTATTTGAAATACAATACCTTTCAGTTATTATCTTTTTCTTCTTTATTTAATGGCGGATTTCGCCAGCATCAGGTACCGTGCGTTGTTGTTTTCCCAAAGTATCATAAGTGCGCGAAGTACATAGATATAAATATTATCCGGGGGTCTGGAGTATTAAATTTTAAAATTGTTGAGTTATCTATGAATACTGAAACTAGGTATCCAATTTTTGATAGGACGCTAAGATAATAATTGTTGACGTTAGGAGCTATGGTAACTGTAGTTTTGTTTCTATTCCTGGTGATAGATTTCATATAGGCATAGGCAACTGGTTCATACAGCCTTGTGTTGAGTTATTTTTAGGATCGTAAAAGGTCGATAGGGAGACATAGTTCAACATTTATTGATTTAGAAAGATTTGTAGAATAGGGGGCGGTTTAATTATTATTGCTGTCGGATGGAAAGGCAAGGGGGCGAGATTGGACAGAATTAACCAACTAAATTATTGCAGGATTCAATTTATATTATAGGACGGCGATATGCTGTACAATATTATAAAGTTATGACGCTAACAGCATAATATAAAACTAATAATAATTATATTTTGACTAATAATCGTTGAGCGATTGCGGTTTTTAGTTGATGTGCTATTCCACGTATTATATTTTATTTTGTTGGTTATGTTAGAGAAAAAAATATAATAATGTACTTGAGTCTCACATCTGAAATCCATAGAGTAGTTTAGGCTAGTCAAGGACTATTACGTTCTTTGTCTATGGTTGGACCATAGAGACCAATGATTTAGCGACACCATAAACAATCTAGAATTAGGAATGATTATAAAACATGAAGTCATAAAACCAATCGGAGAGGAAACTTCCTTATCGCGTAATCATGTGATTTTGTTATAGCAAGCGGAATCACCTGTTATTTTCCATACCTGTTATTTTTAATACCTGCGATTTTTACATTGAAAGAGATTTTCCTAATACTTATCACGTAGTAGATTAGAATGCAATGACATTGTGGTGAAATTATTATTATGTGACATGTAGATGGGGACAATTGCTCTGCACAAGGGAAATGCCGCTTCATTTTGTTAGTTCGCTAAAATCCTAGGAAAAGTAACATAAAATAGTATTACGGTTCAAAATACACGCGTTGATGAGGAATCGCGATTAGAAGTAATAACAAGTAGCAGGGATGTCATGTAGGGGATAGAATCATATGACTATTCATTGCTAGTAGGAATTTTGGTTTAAAAGCAACGTAGTTTGGGATGCATAATATAAACGGATAAATACGTCTAGTAGGCGATAAAAGTCGTTACCGTCTGGAAACAACTATCTAATATCTACTCTGTTGTGGGGAGGTTACCTATTAGCGAGGCTAGATGGCGTTGGGTTACCAATAAAAGATTTTATTTTGGATGATGGTAAAAGGGTGCGGTCTATTAATAATATGTATAATTGAAATACTCTTGCAGCGTTGTAAGTAGTCGTTATCGGTAATCGTCGCTTCTTACCGTATAATTGAAATCGTGATAAATAGTTAATTATGAAGGTTTATAAAGGATTATTATTAGCTTAAGATGAGGTTAATGTACGCAGAGATAAAGCTCGCTGGGCACAGCTTACTATACCTAATTACCTAATATTATCAGTTGTGAGTTACCTAGAAATATCTAAGTCGGGAGAGCGGTGAAAAGGGAAGACCTTACTACATGACTAATTAGTTAGGATAGGTAGAGATAGATAAATCATTAAATTCACTGGGTTGGATTAGCCCATTAAGAAGGGTATCTTGCACAATTGTCTATCTCCGTTGAACGATTAAGATGTTGAAAAAAAAAAATGATATTACTAGTTAAGTGTTGTGTGAGAAAGTGTAGGAAGTATACTAGTGGTAGCATAGCACAGAATAGGGAGTAGTGAGTTTATTCTACTACAAAATATTATATATATATTTTATAAATCATATCCAATCAGTACTTGTTACAATACTCAATTACAGTACACAAAGCAAAACATAATCACCCATTTTACAGACAAAAACATTGAATCGGATGCTTGACCGCGTCTACATAAGCCAGCAGCTTTGCTTGTGGGTAAATCGAAAGAGGCACTTGTACAAGAGGCTGGTACTGACTAATCGGGTAGTGCCGAAGGAGAATATTCTGACGCGTATCCCAGACGCTAGCTTTGGTTAGTTGATGGTTCTTCTAGGGCAAACATGCCGACTTACTAGGGATCATTGACTAGTCGAAGTTTGATTCTACACACACACGACACTAATCTATTATATTTATAAGTACATTAGAACCTGCACTTGGTTATATTTAATTATTGGTTTTATATAAATATATTTGGGCGGAGATACTCTTGTGGGTGAGAAAGTGTAGGAAGTATACTAGTGGTAGCATAGCACAGAATAGGGAGTAGTGAGTTTATTCTACTACAAAATATTATATATATATTTTATAAATCATATCCAATCAGTACTTGTTACAATACTCAATTACAGTACACAAAGCAAAACATAATCACCCATTTTACAGACAAAAACATTGAATCGGATGCTTGACCGCGTCTACATAAGCCAGCAGCTTTGCTTGTGGGTAAATCGAAAGAGGCACTTGTACAAGAGGCTGGTACTGACTAATCGGGTAGTGCCGAAGGAGAATATTCTGACGCGTATCCCAGACGCTAGCTTTGGTTAGTTGATGGTTCTTCTAGGGCAACCATGCCGACTTACTAGGGATCATTGACTAGTCGAAGTTTGATTCTACACACACACGACACTAAAATATTATATTTATAATTATCTTAGAGCCGGCTTTAATTATATTTAATTGAGGAACGGTAGAAATTATATATGCTGAAGAGATGTTAGTAGGAATACGATAGGCGGATTAGTAGAAAAAAAAAAGAAATGCTTCTCGAGGATACCTAAACGGATGATGGATAATTGTGGAAGGTGGATATTAATTGAGCTTGGGAGCAAAATAGGGGTCGAAAGAAAAATATAATAATAGTGGTAGAGAAAAAGAAAAAAATAGTTGACTGGCTTGAAGTCGAGATTTAACTGCTAAATTAACGAGTTATAGCACTGTTACGCTATAGGGATAACAATAGCGTATGTTATCACATCAATTATAAAGGCGAGTTGCGGGCGGATGTCACGTCATAATCATTAGTTAAATCGTTTTATCATTTTAAAAGTTAATACCAGCTACTTATAAAACAGTGATCGATTATAAATACCATAATTTTAAGTTGTAGGATAATTTTAAACTCATAGTCCGCAGAAACATTCAAGCCGGAAATAAAGCGATGATATTGCGAGCTGAGAATAAATTTCTTAGTGTAAAATTTATTAATAAGTAAATCCCTGATATTGCGTTATCGAGATTACAATACAAAATCAACTATCACATTTCGAATCATACAAAGTAATTATTTAGATGTTATCTCGCGTCGACAGGTACAAAATTTAATTTAGATGGGTAAAGAAATTAGAACTGAAATGGGTTTCGGATGTGTGACGTTCTTAGGATACGTACTGTTTAGTAGCATAATTTAAATTTAATAAAATCGGCCGAATTAGACATAATTCGTTTTGCGGATATATATATTTAATCGAGATTATTGTGGAGGTAGCCATAGTTCAAAGTTTACTAAACCCGACCTAGAGTCATAGCCTATCTTTATATGTCAGAAGAAAATAATAAATTTATAAGTAGTAGATTTTAAAGTCAATAGTAAATTTATTTTCCCGAGGTGCGACCTGAAACCTAGTTCGCACTAGGCCATTCAAATACTTTAACCGGTAATGTTGATTATAATAAATAAAGATGTTCGGGATTTATAATAATATTCTAATACTGCTATATTAAAATTGTTATTATGAAATTAAATAGGTTTGCTTAACAATTGGCAAATAATTATTAACTCAAGAATTTGTTTAGTACAAAGTAAATGTCTACAGGTTTAGAAATGATAGGACGAACGAAACGCGGTTTTGACTTGTGGCAAGGTCAGGGCAGACTGACACAGCGGGATTATCTTGTTTGATTATTTATTAATATGAATTGCTAGAATTCTTATAATCTAGATTATTGGCATCTAATATGTACGTGATGTAATTGTAGATGATTAAAATTAGTGCTAAGGTAGGTTATTGTCGAAGTTATGGCACAACCTTAAAATTGTTAGTTAATGTGAACTGCATGTTGCATCTAGATTGTTTTATACAAACTAATTGATTGGGAGTTTTCACATATGTAGGCCGGGACATTGAGTTGATGAAATAGTGTTATCAAAATCATTCATCACGGAAAGATAAAGATATTTTATTTGCAAGTGTGAATACAAAAGTTTACTTCGGTTAGTATTATTCTGTTCTATACTAGTTTTGTGGTAGCGTTTTACCTAGGGTTGTTCTAAATTATAAGTAATTAAATATTAATTGTCTGTTGCTGTCTTCTACGTTAGAGAAGGAACGGAGAAAGATAAGGGGGACTCATTTTGTTATAGTCAGCTGTATGATAGATAATCCTCCTAGTAAATATTTCTTGTGATTGCGGTAGCAACATGGAGTGTTTATAGGATGTTTTGTTCATTAACTAATTATCTTCACCGCAGCTGTGGATAGGGATGGCTAAAGTATGTGAACAGGGGTGGAGAAGATAGGTCATTATAAATTAAAATAAATACTTGAATTGCAATATGCCTGACTAAATAGTGCGAAGAGGTGGAGTAACTATGTTAGAGAAATTCTCTATTGCATAATATTCGAACTTTTGACATTTTCAATTGTAACTTTAAAATTTTGATTAGAGTATTTAACTAAGCGGGTCCAACGAAGAAGGCATGCTGAAAGCGAGGTCTTTGGTCGTCTATGCACACAATAAAATTATAGATGACACAAGGGAGCATTCTTAATTGGCACTGTTAAATTAGTAAAAGTAGCTTGTTTAGGGTGTTCGAATATTTTTAGTCGCACTGGGCACAAATAGAACTTAGTTAAGCGTGTAGGTTGTTTGATTTACCTGGTGAAGTAATTGAATCGAAGTTTCGGAACTGTGCTGTAGAAGTGGGAATTACTCAGCACACAATAAAATTAAGTGGTTTCCATTTAGCTTCATTTCCTAAACTAGCCTTTCTTAAAGTTGCGGAAATTCTGCTGTAAGGTGGTTCCTTTGGGGGCGTCTTGTGAAGTCTAAATCAGGACAATTATACTTGACTAACCTATAGAGAGATAATGTCTTAGGCTGCAGAAACAGAGGCCATTGATGGCATTTCATTTTGGCGTGGTCAGGGGATCTCGTGTTGCTGGGGAATTTTACCATCTGGACGGAAGGCTGAAAAGTAAAGTAGAATGCATAATGAGTAACCAATTAGAGTTACAAACATTCGGGAGATTACCATCTTAATAATGTGTCTTGTGCGAGTGTAAAATTAAAATCATCTAATAAAAAAAAAATAAAAAGAAACTAGCACTATTGAATCACGCAGTTTGGAATTCAGTAAATACGAGAAGGAACTCACGATATTAATTACCATGAATACTAAGACGAAGTGTCACCTTTAATGACTTATTATTTACCGATTTGACCGTTATTAGTAATATAAAAGGTAGGAAGTTAAGTAGAGTTGTGGGGGTGGATAAGATAGTTACCGGTCTGTTTAATTTAATAAGAAAATGATATTTTTCAAAGGTATAGGAAAGTAAGGGGATATTGACGTATTATATATTAGCAAATGAGACTAAATGTTGTCTTTCGTACATAGTAATAACTAAGGATGAGACATAGTTACTAGATAGGTTTTGGCATAAGTATTTGCTTATACGTATAAGCTCAGTACTTGTCAATTAGTATACAATGTCCAACGCGTACCGGGGTATTAACAAGTACTTATCGATGACGCATACATTGACAGTTAGATATACATAGCACACAAACTTCTAATAGATCTGAACTACGGGGTAGCTAGTTCAAAACTCAAGGACGTGTTTCGAGATGCGTACCCCCTTAGAGTGAATGAGTTTTTCCTAAGTATTTACGATCGACAACCTTATTGTAAGGCGTTAAGACCTCTATTTGTATGCACGGTGAGTGGGTGTCACTGCGTACCGGACGGAAGCGAGTCTAGTATTCTATCTCGGTTATTTGCAGGATTAGACATTAGATGTATCTCATCTAAAAGTTATAAAATAAAGTTATAACTCTTGGGCGATGATGGTATGCCTACTGGTTTTGGTTGATATGGGGGTTTGGTTAAGATTTCTTATCCGCGGAGAGGAAAATAGGTTTCGGTTGAAAGAAGTAGCTAATTAGGGATTGTGGAGGACGCGGGTTCGATCCCTGCCTGAGGTAGACAATTGTTCCGACGTTTCGTTATCTTAGGTAATTATATAAGTTAAGATGAGATTGGTAGCGTTGAAGTATGAAGGAAAGTTTTAATTCAAATTATTAATAATTATTCATTAGCCTAGTTGGAACTAAAACCATGACGGCGAAGTGGTTGATGCTTCACCCACGAAAGATCCCAGGTTCGATCCCTAGGTTGCAACATTTAGATGCGAAACAAGTTGTAAGAAAAGACGTAAGTTAAAAGAAGGCCATGATGACAGATGTACTTGAAATTATTCTAGGAAAATAATTTAAAGAATAGAATAATTGAATGGTTCGGAAGATGTTATAAACTTACGTCGGAATCGTCATAGAGTTGAAGAGTTTTCGCTAGGGGGCGTTACTAGACAGCGCAAGAGACTGTTATATTGATTTAAATTATATTAAGATTTGTTGTTATGATGGTAAACAAAAGACAAATCATTATTCGGAGGTTGTGTATGATTAGAGACATGGTAGATGGATAAGTTATTGGGAAGTATTTACCGAAACTAAGTTTACTGGGATTTTGTTTCGAACACGAGAACTGGGTATGCGATTATGATTTTGTGTCAGTTGAATAGAATGAGGGGTGTGGGCTATTTTGCAATGGGAATGCTTATTGAGGAAGGAGTCATTAGGGATTTGGGGAAGAACTATAAATAGTAGGAATATCTTTGAGGAAGAGGGCTAGGATGACAATGGGGTTGGCAAGGAAGGACGTGCTATTTTGTACTTAATTAAGTACAGGGTTTAGATATAATTCGCCGCAGATAAGAGTGGTACTTTATCTGCTTAAATTCTATCGGGGGCGGCTGTAACGGTACAGAATGAATGGTATCCGTCCGTTAGTAAGGAATGTGTGGGAGTAGCACTAACATAAATATTAATGCGTAGCACCATTAATATAATAAGCATGAAAAAGGGAATAATAAACTATTTCAGAATAATGGTCCGTGGTCTAACGCTTTATCTTTAGTTTGAACTTCGCGGGGACTGCTCTGTGTGCTCCTTGCGACATAGGCGCCATCTAGCGTGAGTTATTTACTTGAGCTTCGCATAAGGTTGCTAGTTTGACTTCTTTATTTTGAATTTCGCGGGGACTGCTCTGCGCGTCCCTTGCGACGTAGGCGGCGTCTAGTGGGAGTCATGGTTGTGAGCTTGACTAGGACCGTATTTTTATTTTGAATTTCGCGGGGACTGCTCTGGGGTCGGGAAAGTGGTTCACTTACGGGCGGACGCCATCTATGGTCGGAATACGGAACTTTTGATAATTTCCCAAAATATAGGATTATTGGCTTAAGTGGAGGATTATTGAGAGGGAATTGTTAATAGAAGGCTATATTTAGATATTCAAAGATGAAATATTGGCTGTCGGACGAGATTTGGTTAGATTATGGAAAAATTTTAGAATTGCGCGGCGAAAGCGGCAATGAGCGAGCGAGAGGTTGAGAAAAAGACAGAAAGAGAGGTCGGATGATAGCTCCACGTGGCGCGACGCGAAGGCGGGGGGGCATCGGGGAAACGGCTAGCGATTGGTTGAAGGGAGGAAAAGTGGACTCGCGCGGGCGTATGTTAGGCGCGCAGGGCGCGAAAGTTGGGATGCTTGGGAAAAGGGCGGAAAGTTAGCGGGCATTCAATTTTGGGACGTCGGCGGTGCGGTCCAACTTAAGAGTGCGGTACTACTCATACGGGGAAAATAGTGTCCGAGCTTTGATAGTGCGCTAAGTGATATTCGAGCTGCGATATTAATTAAGATTTGTGAAATTGAAAGTGATTAATAAAGTAAAACTATTGCGGTCGCAACTCGAATCCGTTAACGGAATGAAGTATTCCGGGGTGCATCGGCGGAAACGCATAACGGTGGCAACGAAAACCTATGTACCTTTCAACAGACTTCGGTCTGGATGATCTTTGATTGTATTTAATAAGATCGGCGTTTTACATCATTACGCTAAACAATACACTATCTTCGACGGAGTAATGGGGGAGAGACAGTTGTCTCCCTAGTGAAAGTTGAAGATAGGTCAGACACCATTTAGCTGGAGGTAGACACGTATGACCCAGTCCAATCTCGAGTCTACCTCCGTACATACAGTGTAGTGATAGGAAAATAACACACTGAGTATACTGGCTCGACTGATAGAACATTTAGGAGTTAGTTGCTTTCAGGGGCAATGCGACTCTCACCACACATCACGAATTTAAGTTAAATGTGGCTTGGCCTAGTTTGCAAGGTACACAAAAGGGACTGTTAGTTCGACAAAATATAGGCATTTTCAAGTGAGGAAAGTTGTAGGAATCTATAGGTAGGCGGATATATATATATGGTTAGTTATTAATTCAGACTAATAAGGTAGGGATAATTAAGTTACGGCGCTAAATAAAATTATGATGAAGTGATGTGGGTCCTAGCTAGGCAAGTAATCTGTTACCGCAGGCCGGTAAAATTCTAATTGTTTTCCTAAAGTTGTTACCAATTAATTATTCATTTTAAATAATTAACAGAAGTATGATAATATCGTACCATCATTACTTTGGAGTACCTAAAAGTCTAGACTGGTTTCCTATTACAAGAAAATATTAAAAGTTATAGCAAATTAGCTTAGCGTACTGTGATGTTTGATTTCTAATACTGAAATGACCAAACAGGCATTTTTTAGCTTTCCCTGGGATGCAATACGATCTCACATTGCTACACTCTTCAAGGTGTTAAAGTTTTACATCCGATACCTTAGCAAAAATAAGCTGATACAAACTGAACAACTAAAACCAGTTTAGAACCTAGGATAAGTCGTTGAAAGAAGACATTGCAAGCTATGAGCTTCTAATAATCTGAAACATAGAAATAATTGATTGATAACAACCAGCTAATTAGCCTGACAATGGTCTACTAATACCATTTGAATAGACCTCTTAAGATATGCAAGTACTTACTTCTTCTAATAATAATATGAAACATAGAAATATTTGATAGGAACAATCTAATCAATCAGACTAATACCTAGTACAGTCTAATTTATACTTATTAAAGTGAGTAAAAGATAACTTCTAAATGTAATTGATTCAATGATTAACAGGGATAATTAACTACCTAATTTACTACCTACTAAAAGTATACTGACTATGATTTAGTAGTCTATCAAATTAACCACTCAGTCTGAGAGACAGAGGGTGGAAGTTAATGGAAAAATAATTAACTTAAGTTCTCTTCCTAAAAGTCAGGGATGTTGAATGAATTAAGCATCCTTTAATAAACTTAAGATGTGATAATCTGCCAATGCAGCTAATCCAATGTAGTTATATTGGAACTTTACAAGACCTGTATAATAAATACTAAGAGTAAATAAAAGTAGTTTTACCTGTATTAATAGCATTCTACTTTAGCCACCGCCTGAAGTGGCGTTTGATTAAATTATCCACCCTTTACGGAACTGAATATAAGTTATTGCATTGAATAATTAAGTTCTTAATGTGAAAAGGATATTTGGATGATAGCAAGCCTTGAGATAAACTCTATTGATTTATGTGGAATAATAAGAATTTAAATTGCTAACACATAGTTCATAATGTAAAATGAAATTAAATTTGAGGAGAGATGTAAATTCTCAGTTTAAAGAATTAAAGTTAAAGCCAATGTGACGGAACTGTAATTAAACCATGAGATGTACAGTACGCTATGGAGCGGCGGTGGGGCTCATAAATTGCACCAGGCTTCTTATGTATCATGCTACTGATAATAAATAATAATACCTACAAGCTAAGCTATCATCTGATTACCTTTGAGTGGTTACAAATCTTCCCCGCAGCTGCAGTGAAGGATTTAGGTCACAGTTCAGACGGAGTCATTGCTAGGCTACACATATTTATGTTATGATTTATAGACTGGTAGGTAATTAGGTCAGGAGAAAATAATTTAACACAGGGATAAGCCAATTACTAAACTTTCACGAAAGAACTTGAGTTACTTAAATGCGGTTAACAACGGAGGGTTCACTAGACGATCTGGCCAAAATAGTAGTTATTATAATATTACATTGCTTGACTGAAATTCACTGCAAATAGAATTAAGCTATGCTAAGGTTCCATCTTCATACAAACGCTACACACTCTACAAAACTCCAGACACAACCATTAGATTGTAGATAAATTAGGTTAATTAGTTTTAAGAATTAGATAATAATTTAAGTTAAGGTAAAGCGGCGAGGATGTGTGTATGTATTATAAGGTAGACTAGGCATATAGGTGTGAAAGGCATTAGATTTAGGTTTAGATTTAGGTATAGAGAATTTATAGAAAGGTGTAGAAATGTGAACAATATGAGAGGTTACAGTACAAAAGTGGAATAACCCGTTTGAACTATTTCTTTTTTTGGAATACACGAACAGTTCCAACGCGTTATTGAAAATAACATTTTTTTTATCGTACAATGTCCGACTTCTGGGCAAAGGTCTCCCCCTATATAATAATAAATTCATTATTTCATCCAACAAGGATCATTTACAAATTCAATTAAGTACAAAGAAATAAAATAAAATAAAAATCAAAAAACACCAATGTCTCTCCATCTAAATCCGTATAGAATTTAAACTTAATTTTTTGACTTGATTTGCTAATTTTAAGATTACTGAATAATGAAATTTTGATTTTGATTTTCATTCTATCCTGAGCCACCTCATGCCAGCAATCTAGTGTGCTTCCACCAGTGGCCTCACCATCAATTTAGGGGTTATTTTCAAAACCCCATAAAGGCACTTTTTAACAAATGTAGATAATTCATGTTTAAATTTTAATACAAAACCGTATAAAGCATCGTTCGCGACGACAACAATAACGCCCCATAGCGAGATACTGTTCTAAAGTTACGTGTCGTAATAAAGCTCTGCTATTGGCCCACTCTATTTTAGTGGATTTTGATAGTGACAGACTGGTGTTTTAGTGGGTTTTGATACAAATGTCACTTTTCCTGATGGCTTTTAAACGTGTTTTACTGCCGTACTCAAAGACGTCAATTAAGTTTTAATGACAATTAATTGTCTTTCCTTCTCTATTTAGCACTATACATAAGAAAGTGACAGCAAGAGACTTAATTGTTATTAACACTTAATTGACGTCTCTGAGTACGGCAGTTAGTGGGATTTGTAACGGAATAAAATATTACTGGATCATGGAAGAAATTCATTGAATTTTGTTTTACTGGTAAAAGTTCCAATATTTGTTTTAGGGGGTTCTGAAAGTAGACCCCTCAATTCTTAGCAGTATTAACTTCCATGTCGAAATTTTTAAAAATCTCTTAAATTAATATGGCTAATTTTAATGAAACTTTGCATGCTAGAGTAAAATACAGGAATCTAAATAGTTTGTTGAAAACATTTTGTAAAAAAGATTATTTAAGTGAGATAATGCGATTTTAACCTGTCTATAGTGGACTTTAAATCGCAATAACTCAGCTAAATAAACGTTTTTTAGAAATGTTTTTAACAAACTATTTAGATCCCTGTGTTTTATTAGCATGCAAAGTTTCATCAAAATTGGCTTTTTAAAAATTGGAAGTTTGTATGGGAAACCGAAATGCGTAAACCCTCTTAAATACTTACCTACTTTTAATCTTACTGTGCAAATTCCCATATGAATTTTGCATAGTGAGCAATTGTGCCGTGACGCACTGAGAAAAAAGGGACATTATAAACTATTGTGAATGTACATCTTTTTGACCAATTGTACAAGCACGTTAAGTTACGCTGCCGACGGAGCACACAAAATTATGGTTCCACCGTAATTTAATGACGTCACAACCTTACTTGCAGCTCGCACTATAAAATAGAGGTCAATAAATCATAACGTTTAGCCCTAAAGAAAGGAAAGATGTAGTGCACTACTGCAAAATACCTAATTGACACACCTAAACAATAGCAACAACGTATGCTAAACACTATTCTGTGAAAAGTGGACTATGGTAGAGGACTGCTTTTGCTGTCCTCATTGCCTAGTCTCTGACTAACCCTTCGGGGATAATAGTTGTGATTATTATGTATGTATAAGTAAATACCTACGTAATTTATTTATTATCTTTTTTGATTTTTGTATATTTTTAATGAAAACTTTATATCTATTTAAGTACGAGCTATAATATATGTATGATATTGATAACCTTAAACTAAACATGTTTATTTATTTTTATTTGTTTACCTATCTAATTTTAATTTATTTAAATTAAAACACCATAACTGCCCTTTAAAATGTCACTTTCTGTCCATTCCAACACGGTTGCCTGGAAGAAATTGCTATTCAGCGATAAGGCCGCCAATGTATGTTACTTTGAGTTTGTCTTTTTCTTGTCAATTTGGTGTACAATAAAAAATATCATATCTTTTATCTTTATCTTTTAAAGTTTTGCACTAAACTGCGCGAAGCTACACGGCAGGCGCAGTGACAACCTATGCAATGCCCATAATATGCCCTTCACCGGATGAGTAAAGTAAAATAGTAAAGTAACTAGTCATTATCACAATAATTGTTGGGTGTTATTAATGTTTAAATAATAATATATAAGGTGACTGCTAGAAACCGCAAGAAACTTCAAGGGCTGGTCAAATCAAATGTTTTAAACATGACTAAAATGACAAAATAGGAATTCGTGTTTTTTTTCATTTCTAATGAAATAATTAATTTTGTAAATTTTAATTGGATAGTCTTTTCAAAAAAATTAAAAGTCTAGCGTCAAAATATATTTATTAAATAAACTTAATTAATAAGTAGGTACTTTGAATCGTCCAAATGTTTTTTAACCTACCACCTATTCAGGACATAATTTTATAACTGTGGCAAAGAACGGGCGCAAGAAACCACAGCGCACAGAAGCAACGACATTTACAAAAAATAATTAATTATAGACAATAAAAAATAGCTGTTGGGAGTACTTGGAGCATTTCAGACCCAAGCTGTTTTGTCTTCCGTATAATCTGACACTTTATAATAAGCTTTTTTATAAAGCTTTTCTTTGATTTTGATTTTAAATTTATCATGATCTAATTTCTGAATATCATTTGGTACTTTGTTGTATAATCGTACACACAGACCCTTAAAATAATTATTTATTTTATGGAGCCTAGTATATGGTACTGCTAATTTGTTCTTACTTCTAGTGTTTAATTTGTAAATATCACTGTTTTTTGAAAACTTTTCAATATTTTTATAAAAATACATCAGATTTTCATAAATGTATTATGATGCAACTGTCATTATATCTTTTATTGTAAAAATTTTGCATCCGCAATGCTATATAGCTATAGGATAAAATGCTTACAAGAAAAAAAAAAAATTGCTTGCAGCGTAAATCAAACTACTAGGAAAAATTCAACGAGTCTTCTGGGGTCTCGGTAGCTCAGTGGTTAGAGCAGTGGACCGGCAATCCAAAGGTCGTGGGTTCGAATCCCACTCGAGCTTCCTGAGACTGGTTGATTTTTTTCTAGTAAACATTTTATCCTATAGCTATATAGCATTGTGAATGCAAAATTTTAACAATAAAAGATATTTATAAGCAATTACGTCTTTATCGATTGTAAATTACTTGCAATAGTATTTCTTTCGAATGTGAGGGTAGACTTCACAGTGACGTAATACCGCTGGCTTGCAGCGTAAATCAAACTACTAGAAAAAATTCAACGAGTCTTCTGGGGTCTCGGTAGCTCAGCGGTTAGAGCAGTGGACCGGCAATCCAAAGGTCGTGGGTTCGAATCCCACTCGAGCTTCCTGAAACTGTCATTATACTTATATCCTTAAATCTCTCTCTGAGAGAGTCACCAGCCTGTAGGTTATATATTGCTCGAATAGCGCTCTTCTGCAGCACAAAGATAGTTTGAATAAAGAGTATCTTTGAGTATCTAATTTTTTTTAAGCATACGGCCGTCTGTTGACCTGTTCCCGTCAGCTGGGCGATAAGTACCTACGAAAAAACACGAATTCCTTTTTTGTCATTTTTGTCATGTCTATAACACTTGACCTGACTTTCTTGCGGTTTCTAGCAGTCATCTTATATTAATGTGTATTGGTTTAATCACAACACTTGCCAAATGCGGGTAGGTGATCACGAATACGGGCTTTGCATCGAAAAACCGAAACACACTTAGTTAGCTCGACCGGGAATTTAATCCAGGACCTCTGGATTAGTTCCTCGGCCACCGATGCGTGGATGTCTTACTCCTCTGGCAAAACCACAGGAGTCGCCGATACGTTACCGACCTTGAGAAAGGCGAGTAGGACCTTTGCGGAAAGAGTAGGAATTGTAAAGATTCATGCTTCGTTCGTCCGAAGTTTTGTCCCACATTCCAATAAATTCTTAGTTTGACCCATATCACTATTAAAGTCGTGTTTCTTCCCAAATTACAAGTAAGTTGACACTTTTCAAATCGAGGGATATAAGAAGGTAACTCATTTTTGTCGGAAACGTAAATCGAAGGGTGGAGTAATAATTTTTTCTAAATACTCTATTGATTGCTGCGAACTGCAATGGATATCAAAAATGTCTATTGAATGTCACTTTGAATGCTGCGGTATTGTATTGAGCGGTTTAAATTATTTAATATTATGCGTCTATAGAACACCAAACAGTGATTTAACCATATTCTTAAATAATATGGAATATCTACTGAATAAGGTTATGGTAAGGACACGAAATAGATACAATAATATATTTATATATTAATATTATATTAATATTATTATAGAGATTTTAACGTAGATATACTGGTAAAGAATTGTAAAACGGAATCATTCTTAAACATGTTTGAATCATATAAATTGTTTCCAGCCATTTTAACACCTACCAGAATCACCACTCACTCTCAAACATGTATTGATAATATAATCACCAATAAGAAACAATTTAAAGCTAATGTATTACATATTGGTTTATCAGATCACTCATCTCAAATGATTTCAATTCCGTCAAGTCGCGGTTTTAATGAAAAATATTGGTATATTTACAAAAGAAATCCAGATGCTTACTTGGAAATATTCGTTAAATACCTCTCACAAACCAATTTCAAAGATGTTTATTCTCATACTAACCCTAACCAGGCGTATAAAGCATTTATAGATAAATTTAAACTTATTTTTGAACTTTGTGTTCCTGTCAAGAAAATTAAAATAACCTATAAGAAAGCCCCTAATTGGAAAACTAAAGGTATACTTACTGCCAGTAGAACTAAGAGACGATTATATTTACAAAATAGAAACATGAATTGCTTAGCTACAAAAAATAAATACAAAAAATACTGTAAAATTATGAAATCAGTTATAAGACAATCTAAAAGGAACACAAATTTAAATTATATAAATGAATGTGATAATAAAAGCAAGGCTACATGGCAAATTATAAAACAAAATACAACAAAATCAAATAGCATAAAAGAAACAATAGAAAATATAATAAAAGATGACATTTTAATTGACAATCCACTAGATATAGCTGAATTAATGAATAACTATTTTATAAATTTAAATAATCCATTACAGAATATAAATCATATTTTGTACCAACCAGTAAGTCGATCAAATATTAATAGCATTTTTATGACCCCAGTAACAATTGCGGAATTAAAGACAATCTTAAAACAATAAAAAAATAAAAAAAGTGTAGGTCATGATAATATTCCAATGACTTTAATAAAATCAAGTATACAATTTATAGTTGAACCTTTATTGTACATTATAAATTTGTCAATAGAAACAGGTATATTCCCGGATGACTTAAAAAAAGGGCTTATAAAACCTCTCTTTAAAAAAGGTAATAAGAGTGATATGAACAATTATAGGCCAATTGCATTCATCATCATCATCATCACCAGCCTGAAGACGTCCACTGCTGAACATAGGCCTCCCCCTTTGACCTCCATCCTGACCGACAACTCGCCACTCGCATCCACCGGTTGCCTGCGACTCTCACGATGTCGTCGGTCCACCTAGTGGGAGGCCTACCAACACTGCGTCTTCCAGTGCGTGGTCTCCACTCGAGAACCTTTCTTCCCCAACGGTTGTCGGTTCGTCGAGCGATGTGGCCTGCCCATTGCCACTTCAGCTTGCAAATCTTACGAGCTATGTCGGCAACTCCGGTTCTTTGGCGAATATCCTCGTTTCGGATTCTATCGCGCAAAGAAACTCCGAGCATAGCTCTCTCCATTGCTCGCTGTGTGACTCTGAGCTTTTCTAAAAGGCCAACAGTTAAGGACCACGTTTCGGTGCCATATGTCATCACCGGCAACACACACTGGTTAAAGACCTTTGTCTTTAGGCACTGCGGAATCTTCGATGCAAAGATATCTCGTAATTTCCCGAACGCTGCCCATCCGAGTTGGATTCTCCGGGCGACCTCTTTGTCGAGGTTGGACCTACCTAACTGGACAATCTGTCCTAAGTAGGTGTAGTGGTCGACAACTTCGATAGTATCGCTCCCAACAATTACCGGTACGGGTTCAACATGGACATTCGACATGATCTTCGTCTTGTCCATGTTCATTTTAAGACCCACCTGTTGGGATACGATATTGAGGTCGCTGAGCATGGTGTTGAGGTTCTCCAGCGACTCCGCCATTATGACTATATCATCGGCAAAACGAAGGTGAGTGATGTATTCGCCATTAATGTTGATGCCGAATCCGTTCCAATTCAAGAGCTTGAAAACGTCCTCCAACGCATTTGTAAACAGTTTCGGAGATATGACGTCTCCCTGTCTCACACCTTTCTGCAATTGGATTGGTTTCGTACTCTCGTCTTGTAATCGGATCGACATAGTAGCGTTTCTATACAAACATTTCAACACTTCGATATACCTATAGTCGATATGGCAACGCTGGAGGGACTGCAACACAGCCCAGGTTTCGATAGAATCGAAGGCTTTCTCATAGTCCACAAACGCTAAACATAAGGGCCGATTATACTCCTCAGTCTTCTGTATAATCTGGCGGAGCGTATGTATGTGGTCTATGGTACTAAAGCCTTTTCGGAAACCGGCTTGTTCGGGAGGCTGGAAGTCGTCAAACCTGCGTTCGAGACGGTTCGTAATGACTCTCGAAAACAGCTTGTACACATGGCTCAGGAGTGAGATGGGTCTATAATTCTTCAATAAGGTGTTATCGCCTTTCTTGAAGAAGAGCACCACCGCACTCCTGTGCCATGCTTCTGGCGTAGTACCTTCGAGCATGACGGAATTAAACAACTTCTGGAGGACTACGAGTATCGGTTTTCCACCCGCTCGCAGAAGTTCAGTGGTAATTCCGTCATCACCCGGCGCCTTGTTGTTTTTAAGCTGTTTAAGAGCCATACTAATCTCATACAGGCTGATGTCAGGGATATCTTCGGTATAGTGTCGGGTTAACTTAGCTCTGGTGTCCTGAGCTGTACCAACAGCGGGCTCTTGTGTTGAGGTGTACAACTGTCCATAAAACCTCTCGAGCTCTCTCAGAATCTCCGGCTTCGACGAAATGACACTGCCGTCCTCGATCTTCAGCTTAGTCATTTGGCTCTGACCAATAGACGAATTCTTTGCAAACACTTTGGCGCCTTGGTTCCGCGCAATTGCGTCCCTAATGCATTTAGCACTATAGGAGCGCAGGTCGTGTCGCACAGATTTCGAGATTCGTCTATTGAGTTTGCCATATTCCGACATATCAGCTGAAGATTGCAGTATCATTTCTTTCCGGTCTTCCATTAACTTAATGGTTCCGTCTGAGAGCTTTTGAGGCTTTTTCCGGCGTGGGGTCTTAAAGAACTTAGACCCCACAGCTTGGACAGTTTCCACAAGCCCGCTGCTGATCTCGTCCACAGTTTCGCACTCGGCTAGGCACTGGAAGCGATTTTGGAGTTCGAGTTGAAAGTGTTCCGGGCTCTGGATCTGGGCAGGGCCAGGACGGAGTGTGGACTTCACCAGACGTGACCTCTCGAGCTTGATGTTGATATTCAGTGTGCCTCTAACAATCCGGTGATCGCTACCGGTTTTCACCCTACTGATCACGGAGACATCACTGAATATACGCTTCTTGGTCGTCATGATGAAGTCGATCTCATTTCTGGTTGAACCATCGGGGCTTATCCACGTCCACTTCCTGGTTGGTCGCTTCCGGAAGAAAGAGTTCATCAAAAAGAGTTCCTCCTTCTCCATAAAGTCGACCAACCGTTGGCCCCTTTGGTTCCGCTGTCCATATCCATATTGCCCCACTCTCAACTCATCGCCGTTCCTTGTGCCCACCTTTGCATTGAAGTCCCCCATAACAACGGTGAAGTACGTTTCGGAGGAATGTATGGCTTCAGATATCTCCTCATACAGAGCCTCTACTTCTTCGTCAGGGTGTGTCGAGGTTGGTGCATATACCTGTATGACCTTCAGCGAATACCGATCGGTGATTCTGAGTATAAGGTACGCAACTCTACCTGACGCACTATCGACCTTGATAACGTTGTTAACAAGGGACTTGCGGACGAGAAACCCAACACCACCCTGGGATTTTCGTTCTCCTTCCCGGAAGAAGAGCATGTTGCCAGAATCAAGGACTACCATATCCTGCCCCTCTCGTCGGATTTCTGATAGTCCCATGATGTCCCACCGCAATCTGCTCAATTCTTCCTCCAGCTCTACAATCTTTGCATCGGTCCTCAACGTGCGGATGTTGTGTGTTGCCAGGGCCAAGGTTCGTTGGTGGGTGTGTGGGTAGCCGAGCAACTGCCGGTGATTCTTCGCACCCCCTGCTCCTCCGTTACCTGACCAGCTACCCGTTGGGCCAGGGATAAAGGAGCTGCCGGGGACTGGGGGCCGTGGGCAAATATTGTCTGTCATGGGGGGGGGGGGGGGGTTTGCCATAATCCCCACGCTTGGCAGGCGGCTTGGGGATCGCAGCGGGTCACCTTTTAGCTAGAGGACGCTACGGCCCGTCCTCCCGTGGCTGGTCGTAGTTTTAGGACATACCCGGGTCCAGGACATACCCGGGTCCAAGGACATACCCGGGTCCGTCCCAATTGCATTACTATCAAATATTTCCAAAATTTTTGAAAAAGTTATTTTTAATAGGATTACATCATTTGTGAACAAAAATAACATAATTCATTCGAATCAATTTGGTTTTCAAAAAGGAAAAAATACGACATTGGCTATATTTAAAATTTTAAAGCAAGTTTGGGCAGATATAGATAAAAAGAAGACATGCATAGGCCTTTTTTTAGATTTATCAAAGGCTTTTGATTGTGTTGTACATAAAATATTGTTTAAGCAGCTAGAACATATAGGAATTCGCGGCATAGCGCTGAAACTAATTGAATCTTATTTGGCACATAGGTCTCAAGCGACAATTTTAGATTCTTTTGATAAAACAACAAAAACAATAATAAGTGTCCAATCAAATTTTGAAGAAAATGTCTTAGGTGTTCCTCAAGGAAGCGTGTTGGGACCATTGTTGTTTTTGACTTACATCAATGACCTTCCACTAATTATTAGTCATACTTGTGTCATGTTTGCTGACGATGCTACAGTATTCATATCAAATGAGAATATAGAGGATAGGGTTTTTGTTGGTGAAATTAATAAAACATTCCAAATTATCGATAGTTGGCTGACTTCAATTAATTTAAAAGTAAATCTAGATAAAACAAAGCTAATAGAGTTTAGGAACTATAAGAAAACCCCTTTTGATTTTAAAGTTAGGATTGACAACAAAGAGATTGAGAAAGTACCAGATATAAAATTTCTAGGTGTTACTATTGACACCCATATGAATTGGAAGTCGCACATTGATAACATAAATAAAAGGCTCTCTAGTAGTTGTTATGCAATATCGATCTTGATGAACGTAGCCTCAATCAATGTAGCAAAAAATTCATATTATGGATACGTCTATCCTCTTTTGACGTATGGAATAATATTCTGGGGTAACTCAGTAAATAGTCAATCCACCTTTATAATACAAAAAAAATGCCTCAGAATTATGTATAATATTAAAAATTGTGGATCATTAAGAAATACTTTTAAAGATTTCAAATATCTAACTCTGATGTGTATTTATATTCTAGAAATTTGTGTATTTGTAAAGGAGAATAAAAAATATTTTTGTCCAAAAAATCAATCCAAAAAGAATATACGCTCACAATATGCTTATGATGTGTGTATCATAAAACATTATAGTTATATTTATGGCAAAAGTACCGTGATTATGGGGATAAAAATTTTTAATCATTTACCGCTTCATATCAAATGTGTTGAAAACCCCTATTTTAAAAGAACTCTAAAAGAGTGGTTAATCGAAAAATGTTTTTATAATTTGGATGAATTTTTTAACTATTTTTAGTTTTATATTAATTATTAATATTTTACAATTTTATATCCTGACATGCGAAATGGTTTTATTGTTATTTTATTAATATTTTGTTTGAATGCATTATTTTTAATTTAAATTTATGATTATTAAAAATTATTATTATTTTATACAATTCTATTTGCTGATATGTGAAATGATTATTTTGTAATTTAAGGCAGCCGCCCGGAATGCGGAAGATGCGTGGTTCGATTCCCGCCTGAGGTTGTCGTCTTTTTTCAGTGTTTGAAATTTTACTTAAGTATATTTAAGCGTTAATAGGACGCTAAAATATAAATCATTAATGAATATGGTTTAAATGTATTGAATTTTGTAATTATTTTTTTTTTAAATGGCATTTGTTTAATATTGTACGTCCGAAATGGACAGACTGTTGACACCATTTTAATTGTAACAACCAATGCACACAGTTATGACAATAAATTTTATCTTATCTTATCTTATCTTATCTTAAGTAGAAAGTTAAAAGTACTTTAAGTTAAAAAAAATACTGATTGTACGTACAACAATAAGATTAAATTAAGTTTGGTATATAAGAAATAAGGGCCGTAACCACTCAGTTGCTCGCACCCAGCAAGCCCCTTACCCTTACGTGCTTGAGTGGCGCCAAATTTATAAAGCGGGCCGGCGCCTGCTGACTATTGTTACAAAAACATCGACTGTGAGCTACTGGAGCCGATCTAAGCCAAACCAATTACTGTTTTGAATAGTTAGATGAATAGAGCATCTGTTTTATAGAATGCGTGGTGACAAAGTGTTGTTTTAATTTATAAAACATAGTTTATACTTTAGTGACGAATAAAATCACGGATTACTTCCTATTTTATTTTATATCTTAAGATCAAATGGCCTTTGATGTCTTTTTTATATTTTACACGTATACTATATTAAGTTATCTTTCTATTAAAAATAAAGTACATGTATGTTTCATTTGAAAAAATATTCAGAAAAAAATCGAGAAAATCGCGCAAAAATTCGCGTGCTGCGTAATCTGTATGTTAATCGGGTTGGATGTTATAACCTATTTTACTCCAAATCTAGAAGGCCTAGAACAAAAATATGGCCAGTTTTAGAAAGATACAGTATTTGTCTATTATAATTCGTGAAAAAAAATTAACTTTCCAGTAAACTGTAGTCATACAAGTTAAACAACAAAAGCTTTGATAGAAAAATCTAACGTTTTTGGTTGTCTTATTGCCGAAACCAACACGGTGCTATTAAAATATAACTTAAATATACCAAAAGAGCAAAGCCTGTAGTTTACAACCGTATACAATACGTTTCAAGAAAACTCATAGTTTTTATGCAATAAAGTCATCAAAATGCAGCTCTAGAGCGCACGGACGGCCGCTTTATCGGCAATATGGCGTCGAAATAAGGTTCGGGGCACATACGTTTGTGAATAGGGTGTGTCGCGATTATTTGCGAACAAAGATTGTTTTTTGGTTTAGTAATTATTTATGTTAATTTATTAAATGAATGTAATAAAAAAATATTCTTCGTAGTATGTTTTTTTTTTTTACAAATTATTTCAGTTTGAAGTATATTAAAATAAACATATTAAATTCTAAAATGTATGAGGACTTTGATACGTAATAAAATATATAATGTTATATACGATGTTTAGATTATTTTATTTACAATCACTACAATAATAAATGAAAATTATTAAAACAAATAAATAAAAATTAATATTTTATATTAAATAAATATATATATATATATATATATATATAAATAAATATCAAACCTAAAAGACACCACAACTAAGCTAACTGCCACAAAAAAAAGCAACTGCCCAAAAACAAATATGTGCCACCAACCTAATCCAAAAAAAGTTCTATTGCTTCCTGTAATTATAGGAACTAGGCATGAGTTCGATATATCAAAACGTAACTAATAACCGATATGAGTTTCATATCGTATCATATCGATATGACGGTTGCACATAACCGATATTACAAAAACTATGATATCTATATTATCGAGACGATATCAAAACACGCGCGAGAATACCTACGTTATGAAAACTGCAAACGATATAACCAAAACGCAAAACCGTGCACACAACTGAATGGATTGATATTCGTTTCTTCTCTTTCTTACTAAAGAGCGGTGTAAAAGAGATGGATGAAGCGAATATGAGGTCATTTGCTTGGTCTCTGTCTTCTTATAGCGGTGTAAAAGAGATGAAGCGAATTTGTGTTTATTTGGTTCAATGCTTGAGAAATTAGTTTTAGTACCTAGAGCAGAGCTAAAGTTGCAATTTGTTTGAAAGAGTTTTTTGGTAATAGTTTTGATGCGCTCTTGACCTCGCAGTGGTGGAGAGACCATAAAATTATTTACCCACACTTATCGGACCTGTACCGAACTAAGTGCAACATAGTCGCAACTTCAGTTCCCTGTGAGCGACTCTTTTCTAAGACAGGGCTAATAATCAATGAAAAGAGATGTCGCTTGAAATCAAAAAAAGTACAACAGCTTGCATTTTTAAATGCTAATCTGTCCTTATCCAAGAAGACAGATTTAAAATAAAAAGTCTTTAAATATTGTATACTAAAAAACTGTTAATATTGTATATTAAAAAAAATGTAAATATTGTACATGAAAAATCATTGTAAATATGACGATTTTTAAATGCGCCAGAAAAGTAACATTTGTTAATAATAAGTTTCCTTTTATCTTTCTACTTAACTTTACTCAAGTATTGCACTTTTAAAAATACAAACTTACAAAGCTTTTCTGTTAGTCCTAAACCTAGTAAAGCATGAAGGGAAATCGCCATAAACTAACTGAGCGAGCGCGATCTGTGTTACATATCTATTTAAATAACTCGACAAATATGCGCGTTATCGTTTGTTGTTGGTTTGCCGTAACTAATAACAAGACACAACGCATTAACGCACGCAACGTTAGTAAACTGTACCTACTGATATCGATATCTAAAAACGGTTATCCATATCGATATGAAAACTTCATATCGGTTACATAACGGTTTTGGTGATATAACGAAAACGCCCATGTCTAATAGGAACATGCCATAAGTTAGACTTACGTTGCGCCTTTGGAGAGTCAATCTGCATGTACACAACAACAATACAGTGAGATTAATGTTTTAAATCACTATTTAGTAATTACTCTCCGTAAATACATACAATTCATGAAGTAAACAATAATAATCACAAAAGGAAATCACTAGAAAACCACCGCCACTGCAATAATTTACATTAAGTCCTAATTTCGTCAGATTTTAATAGAATATCCATCTAGTTTAAAAACAAATAACTAGATAATTAGTTAGAACCTGAAATTATGCGTATTTTGATATATAACACCTATAGAAAGAAACAATAAGTAAAAAAAATACGGCGTTTTAAAAAATACATGATGAGCACGTAAACACAACCTAAACACGTCCACTAAAAATAATCACATTGACTTTATTTGTTTTTATTTTTGACAGATCAGCTCCTATTGCTGATGCTTCGTTCATGTTCGTTCAGTAAGGCACCCATACACGTCCCGCGAGATACGGATTAGCGATATTTCGAGCGTCTTGCTTTACTTTTGTATTATGTAACAATTGTAACAGGAAGCACGTGGGGGCATTATTGAGATGTAACGATTGTTACATGAAGCGACGGAGTGGGTAAAAAGAATATAAAACAAAGAATATACACACATTAAAAGTGTCTAGGGATCAAGCATTTTTATGCGGATTTCTTGAGATTGAGATGTGGCTTTGTAATAAATTTATGATTTTATAAATTTATATGGATCCTTTTTGGTGCATTTCATAATTTGAAACAGGAACTTTCAATCAATTTCTAGTAAAAGATGAAAATCAGCTGTCAATATTTTCCCTATAAAAACATACAACGCATTGAAGAATTTTACCGCCTCTGTGGTCTAGTGGCTAAGCTACCTGTTTCAGACCCAGAGGTCCCGGGTTCGATTCCCAGCGGGGAGTACATCTTTGTGTGCTCGGTTTGGTTGGTGGTAGGGCTGTTAAGTCCGCCTGGCTAGCTACCACCATCTTATCTAAGTCTGTCGCCATAACAACGATGTTTATAGCATTGTTGTGTTCCGACAGTTTGAGATAAGATAGCCAGTTCCTCAGTGGTTGAGGATTCCGGGTGAAGCGCGCTTCCACCTTCGGCCTTATCGTCACATACCATCAGGTGAGATGAAGGCCAAGCGCTTACCCGTGGCAAATAAAAAAAAAAAAAAGACATTTTTAGTGCTACTGTTTCCCTACTACTGATTAAAACCAACGTTATTATGGAGCGGCGACGTCATTTAAGCAGGGAAGAAATGCTCAGAGCCGTGGGAATGATAGAAGCTGGTTAGCCTAACCTAACCTAGTTAGCCCGGCAACGTACTGTGGCTTTAGCTCTGAATACAAGTCAGAGTGTTATCAGTCGACTTTGGACACGTTACCGAAGCACTGGTACCGTGGCTGAGCGCCATGGAGGACGGTATCGCTGCACCACACGGAGACAAGACCGATACATTCAAATCACAACTCGAAGAGCTCCAACAATAACCGCCATGATGTTAGCCGTGAGGCTTCATCACTCTTCAGGGAACTTAATTAGCGACGAAACAGTCAGAAACCGCTTGCATGAAGTGAACCTTCATTCCCGAAGACCGCTAAGGGTACCACCTATAGCAATGCACAATCGTAGGATTCGATATCAATGGGCTCTTGAACACAGAAATTGGGCAGAAGAACAATGGCGTTTCGTGTGCTTTTCTGATGAGTCTCGTTTTGGTATGAGACCGGATACAAGACGTATACGACACTGGAGAACCCCTGGACGCCAACAGCGATTAAAATCCTGCCAGGAAGTCCATCCTTATAGTGGTGGAACCATCATGGTATGGGCGGGTATTTGGATCGGCGGAAGAACTGAGTTGATTTGGATCAGAGGCAACCTCAACGCTCAAATTTATGCTGAGACGATTGTATCAGACGTCATCGTTCCTCTACAAGTGCAAATCGGTCCCTTATTTCAGTTAATGCATGATAATGCACGACCGCACACCGCAACAGTTGTAAGACAGACTCTCGCCGCAGCTAACATCAATGTCATGCCCTGGCCTGCTCAGTCGCCAGACTTGAACCCGATTGAGCATGCATGGGATATGCTACAGAGAAGAGCTCTGCCGAATATGGAGGGTATCCAGTCGCAAGAAGACCTTTTTTTGTTGTTGCAACGAACATGGGCGGCCATTCCACAGCGTGATTTGGATGAACTCATTTTGAGTATGCCAAACCGATGTTCTTGTGTTGTTAGTGTTCGCGGTAGAAACACGGATTATTAATTGTTTAAGTTAACCAATAAAATTTTAAAGAAAACTGTTATTTCAGTCTTTTTTTCGAACTTTAATATTAGTGGTTCAAATGTCAAAAATCCCTTTATTAGGAAAATGGAAAATTTCTTTATTAATGCAAAGGTGACTTGGTTTATCGTTACTGTAGACAAACGAAAACACTTTATTTGATGAATCCTTAAAGAAAATTTTAATTAATATCAATCAGGAGAAAAGTTATTGCAAAAATATATGTTGATCCCTAGACACTTTTGATGTGTGTATATAGGACAAAGCGAGAATAAAATAATTAAAATAATATTTTGGGACGAAGGAAGCATATTGTTTGGGACGAACCAGGATTTTTTATGTGGGACGAATCTCAGTGGGACGAACAAAGCATAAACCTTTTGTGGAGGGGGGAGAGGGTGGCGATGGGCCTCCAGATATCCTTCACCGGACGAAACACAATAGCAACTTATTCCGATAGAAGGTTGTATGGTCTTACGCCGGGCAAACGGGCCCAATTCGTGCTGAACCACCCAGACAGTGTCACTCATTTAGCACCATCCATGGTGTTTCGGAGATTACCTCCTACTTCTACATACACCTACCGTTGAGGTTAAGTGTGTGTTTTGTATGATGGTGTCCCGTGTTGGTTACAGAAAGTGTCTACGTTTGCGCCACGCCTTTGATGACAAACAACAAAGACAAAGTTTTAAAGCTGCAACATTCTATTCGTTGTAGCCTTAAGGGGCTACCACACTGTTGTAAACAAGCCTTTCCCACCAGGTCACCTTGGCGGGAGGCTCGTTTACAACTTGTTGTGAACGAGCTTCCACTTGGTTTGCCACAGTCCACAGTGTTGCCATTTTTAGCAGGATCCTGCTTTATTAGTATTTTTAAGAGTTAAATTTAGGCTACAGCAGGATGCTAAGCATTATCGTAAAATTTAGCATATTTGACATATTTTGTTTTATTTTCGAATTTAAATAGCGCTATTAGCATCTTTTCCACAGTAAACATATGAGCTAATATATTTACTGTGTCCCTTCCTTGATATACGTAAGTGGTGAGGTAATTTAAAAAAAAAGATCAATTTGCTGGAGAAAAACGCGATTAAATTTATATAATTATTAGCTAAATATGAGCTTTTAAAGAAGTAAAAAATACCGCGCTGTACGTACATTAATATATACGGAACTTGGCTTTTTCCAGTAACCACGTTGTATGTAGGCTGTAGGTTGAAGATAGCGGTTTGTGTGTAATGGTGTTTAAGGCAGTGGCAACACAGCGGTTTTCAACGCGCGCCCGCAAACAAAGGTCGTGGAAAGGTTGACCGAAATGTCGTTGAAAACAACCTACCACACTGTTGTAAACGTCGGTTTACAACAGTGTGGTAGCCCCTTTAGATTAAAACAAAAAGGGAAGATACGGCATAAGCGTTTCGTGAATGAGCCGCCAAAATTAGGCTTAGAGGCACAATTTCACTTCAGTCACAATTTGCCGAGCGAACAGGCTACATCGCACTACTGCGGATATTCTACTGAGTAAAAAAGAGAAAGACGCTACTCCGCAGTGGCGTCGGAATCGGTCGTACGTACTCGTCTGTTGCGAAGTGAGCGAGACGTCAACGCGCTACTCGCTGACTCCCTCGCGCTGACGTTGAAACTTACCGCTTTGTCTCGCTCGCTCGATTTACATTTTATAGGTGTGCGTGTGTGAGTGTTTGCTTAAGTAGTTGAGTAGGACTATATTTTGAATGACTACAAGTAGGAGCATGCCGTATCTTCCCTTTTTGTTTTAATCTAAGGTTGTAGCAATGTATTAGTATTTTCACGGAGTAATACTAATACTCCGTGATCATGGTGCATGTAACTGCGCCGAAATGTCGGTAACTTAACCTCCGAGTGACGGGAGTTTTTTTTTTAGACACCTATGGCATTTATAAATGCCATGCCATCCTCCGGGGGTAAACTTGTTTTAAGTACACACGCACGCCAGCAGCACAGATTAGATACGTACCCAGCAGGTCAACTTTCGCTAATCGATACTGAACCTTACATCTTACCTATAAAGTTCAAATTTTTTTTACGTAGGTAATTTGAGATTTTAAACCAACAACTCAAACATGGTATTAATCCCGTTTTTTTCATAAAAATAATTGTAGTGACCATAAGAGTTTAAAATGTTATTATGTGTTAGTATTATGTTAAGAATTTAAGCCTAATCTTATTGAGCTACATCGAATAAATGTTTTGAGTTTGAATTCATATTAGAAATCTTTAAATTTAAACTCAACGCAACGCAAAGTACGCCTTTTGGTAAGCGGTCACCTATGAACTAAAGAGCCCCACAGACGATCAGGAGCCCAAGTCTGCTAATTTACGAATGGCATAATTGAATCGCAATTGGATCGCATTGTAATTGTTTGACACATTTGGTATTCTCTTACTCATTTAAGAATACCAAATGTGTCAAACAATTACAATGCGATCCAATTGCGATTCAATTATGCCATTCGTAAATTAGCAGACTTGGGCCCCTGGTCGCCTGCAGGTATCGGCCTGTTAGTGAGTAGTACAACGCACGGGCGGTGGCGGCGGCGGGCTGCTAGTACTAACTGACAGACTGATACCTGCCGGCGGGCGTCACACACGATCAGTTCACCGGCACACCGGAAGGTATAAGCCTGTCAGTTGGCTGATACCTGCCGGCGGGCCTGTCAGTTCCGCCGCCGCCGCCCTGCGTTGTACTACTAAATGACAGCCCGATACCTGTAGGCGACCTGATCGTCTGTGGGGCCCTTAACGCGTGTACGACTCTGAGAAACTCTTTGCATGTCCTTCTGAAAGCTGGATGGAGATCTTTGCTGGAGCTACTAAAAACTAGTTGAAACGGGTAAAACAGTAAGTACCTAATATAAAACACGCGTTTTTATACATTATCATAACAATCATACATAACTTTTTCTACATTAATCTCGGGAAATACACACATACATATAATCACGACTATTATCCCCAAAGGGTTAATCAGAGACTAGGCAATGAAAACTGCATAAGAGTTTAATATCACTATTTGGTTAATACCAAATTGCGACATTAAACTCGGGAAATACGGTCCTAATTGTTACAAAAACTACAATAATTTTACTTCTAAATAAGTACCTATAGTGCTTTTTTTGTTTTCGTCTAAGTTTTTACTATTATTATGTTAGGATAGAAAAACTTGACTAGGTCACATCGAGAATTTATAAGATACGGACCCTAAGAGTCAGCACCATGACGATGGCTGCGTCATCATGACTATGCAACTTGCATGTTCGGCCTTCAACATGTAAAGGCTACATTTGGATTGAAAACAATTTATAATAATTGGTCTATGAATTTCGCCGTTTTAAAAATAATCAAACTGAGCAGCTACATTACATTAATACTCGTAATTTTAGTAAGGCTATTTATACTAAAAAAAGCTTAAAAAGCTATACATATATTTCAGGGTTCCAGCCACGAATTTGAATGCAACCGTAACCCGCAGAGACGACGAAAGTCTGCAAAAACTGATTGTGGTTGGGAGCACCAAGGGCAGAAGATCGCGTGGTCGCTTGCCAATAAGATGGACTGATTAAGTAAAGGACTCGTCCTCCTCCAAATTTTGCACGGTCGTAAGATTCGCGCTAGAGGCAGATCATCTCTTGGTCTGATCTCCCTCAGACCCTCAGACTCCCTCAGACTCCCTTAGACTCCCTTAGACTCCCTCAGACTCCCTCAGACTCCCACAGACTCCCTCAGACTCCCTCAGACTCCCTCAGACTCCCTCAGAGATGAGGGAAAAACACAGAAAGAGAGAGAAAGTAACCAAACATATTCGTACATTATAATTGAGCCGTGTGATATAGCGGTTCACAAAAAATATGTAGTTGGTAGTATTACCAACCCCTTTCTTCCCATGGGTGTCCTAAAAGGCGACTAGCGGACCAAACACTGCATATACATCCAACAGCATAGAGCGGCGATGGGCTCACCACCTGTCACGCTGAGCACATGTGCAGCTGTAATTTGGTAAAATGTGGACTATGGCAGAGGACTGCTTCTGCCGTCTCCATGCAATGCCTAGTCTCTGACTAACCCTTTGGGGAAAATAGTCGTGAATCTATGTATGTGTGTATAAGTATAAACACTTTAATTTAGTATAAACAGTTTAATTTAGTATAAACACTTTAATGTAGTATAAACACTTTAATTTAGTATAAACAGTTTAATATAGTATAAACACTTTAATTTAGTGTAAATAGTTTAATTTTAGAATGATTGGCGCATTGGCATACGCATTTGGTTTGCAATCTTGCAAGTTAGTAACTTTCGATATGCTAGCTCGTTAGATGGGTGACCGAACAACCAATCGACCGGAGCACATAGCATAGGCTGATGATAAAGATCATTGTAAATGACAGCGTTTCTATACTATTCATATATTACGCACGATATCGTAAACAGTGAGCTTGTACCTACCTACTTTTAGGTCATTTGTACCTTTTTAATAATTATGTAAGCTTTTTGATCTTTCGCCAAGAACATAGTTCTTATCCAAAAAGAAACAACTTAAATCATAAGTGCGGGCATGATGACAAATAAAAGCAATTATTATTATTATCTAGCCAATAAAAAAAAACTTTTAAGATTGTAAAGCGTCTACAGCGCACTTTATATTATCGATTTTTAGTTTTTTGGCTTTCCTGTAAATAAGTGTTTTTCCATTACGCCTTTTCATATTTCCACAATCGATATTTTATATTTTTACACCAGAAACTGTGCAGGTAAAGCAGCGAAGGTGGTTCAGAATTTCAGCATTTAGTTTATTACAAAGTAAGTTTTTACTCGTTCAGGACGAAAATGAGAAGACGGTTACTCCTTTTACAATTACTTCCTCACGCCTCAACAGGAAAGCGCTTGGCTTTCGTCTCACTTGATGGTAAAGTTACGATAGGACCAAAGTTGGAATCGCACTTCCCGAAATCATCAATTGCTGAGTAGTTGGTCATCTTATCTCGAACTGTCGGAACACAACCATGCTATGAGGAGTATAAATAAGATAAGCTTGTGTAAGCTAACCAGGCGGATCCAAACTAACACTACCACACAAGGACAGAAAACATCTTTGGTAGTAGGACAGAGAGAACTGGCCCTTATCCCTAAAAGTCGGAACAAAACAATACTACCTACTTACCTAAATTTGTGTTAAAGCAAACGATTTTATTAGCCTCTTATTATAAGGGTGGTAACTATAGCCAGTTGATCTTAATACAAACCTTACCGCCTACCAACCAGAGTATATCTGCTGTGAATCAAACTCTTGAGTCGGTAACCGGCGTCTAATCAATAAACCACATCGTCATCAGCCTATAAACCTCCCACTGCTGGGCACAGGATTTCCCACGTGGACAACAGCACACGGGAATATTGGGCCATAACACACCACGCTGCATGCTGGCCCAATGCAGGTTGGTGTGAAACAATGCCATCCCACGACAACAAAATTAAATAGATTAAAAAGAATGATAAAATTTTACTTAAGTATATTCAAGCGTTAATAAAACATTTTACTTAGGTATATTTAAGCGTTAATAAAACATTTTACTTAAATAAATGCTAAAATATATAAAAACTTCATTAATCTATAACGCAACTTCATCTTAACCGAATGTTGAAGTATTTGTAAAAATATTTCTTTCGGGTCTCAGAGGTGAAAAACTTCTAAGATTTGATGAAGCAATGTTGACTAAAAAACATAAGCATCAAGCACTGACAAATTTCGACAGCTGAAAACCAGATCTCGGTAGCCAAGTGGTTAAGGCAGCCGCCCGGAATGCGGAAGGTGCGTGGTTCGATTCCCGCGTAAAGTGGTTGTCATTTTCAGTGTTTAAAATTTTACTTAAATATATTTTTAAGCGTTAATAAAACGCTAAAATACATAAAAACATTGCGAAAGTTGCTTAAATGGCGAGATCGCAAACCCTTAGTCTTAGCTGCTGTGCCTCGGTCCATATGTTGTCCATTGCCCCGTTCGGTTAAGTTTAATTGACGGAACCATCGATCAGATTCTGTATTAAAACATGCTCACTAATGCTTTTTTTCAGGGATTTTACCTACGCAAATTAATGATGCAGGCTCCATTATATAAGGCTGAGTGCGCGAGACCACAACATCACTTGTCAAGACCACCGCGGCATCATCAGACACATTATATTCCATTCAGCTAAACCAGGTACTTACCTAATGTTTTTTAAAGTTGATACTTATCTAGTTAGTTTCTATTCGGGTTTTTTACTTGTTTTGTCTTGGCGGCGTTTTTGTCGTCGTTAAAAGCTACATCTATTTAGGCATTTGTCTAGCGCGAGTTTTATTCACCATAAAGAACACCGAAAACTAGATTTTAAATGGCATTAAAACATCGCCTCCTGTTCCGTCCCCGACTCGAAGGACCATGTTTTCCGTACGGTCCTTGATGATTTTATCTTAATAAATGATAAATCCTTGATGATTATAAAATATTTATTTGCTTGAACTTAATACACAGTCAACGGTACAATTGTTATGATGAATAAAAAAGTGTAAAAAGGTGCAATAAAAATAATTAAAAATTACCTATAAATAATTCCGCTAATTGTACAATAAAAGAAATAAGTACTGAAATAAAAAAAAACAGAAAAACATGGTAGGTACCTAGCTACATAGTTTCACAGCAAATGAATAACGGTAGAATAACCGCCATCCGTCAAACATTTTTGAAAATATTTAATAAGATCGTCTTAAAAAAAGATTGCTATCACGTATTTTTTTTTTATTTTTTATAAATTGAACAATTGAACATCGAGTTTTCTAACTAATTTCTATTAGCTCTTATAAAAAGGTTTTCTACCTCCCGCCTGTTTCTCGCTCGCAGACTACATTGACCATGAAGTGCCTGCTGGTCCTGTGCGCGGTGCTGGGCGCCGCCGTCGCCGACTCCTTCCCCTTCGAGACCATCGACGTGGAGGCCGTCGTCAGTAACCCCGACACTCTGCAGGCGCTCACCAACTGCTTCCTGGACAAGGGCGACTGTTCGGAGGCTGGCGCGTTCTTCAAAAGTAAGTCTAATACATAAATCCTTAAAGTGTTAGTCAGATACTGGTAATGAGAACTGCAAAGACAATGCACTGCCACAGTCTATTTTTACTAAAAAACTACGGCACATGTGATATACAGCGTGTTAGGTGGTGACTGGTGTCCCCATCCTCACTTTATTCTGCAAATGTACGAGCGGTCTTCAGTCTATCAGTCGGTTTTTACGTACCACAGGTCGATTTTTACGTTGAAAACGTTAGTTTCAATTCAGACAAATGAAAACCGTTCTACTAAAGCTCTTTAATACACTGCGACTTTTTAGAGCGATGCATACGCCCGTTACTGAAACCTGCATCGCGACACTTGCGATTGTAATGCCGGCACTTCACATGGCGTATCGTGTTCGTGTGGCGATATCGTTGTGTTTGCCCAAATAATCTGACATATCATCACATATCATACACATGGCCTATACGGGCAAACAACGCAAATATTCACAATATTTGCTTGTTCATAAACAAATTGAATGCAACAGTGATGGACGTGTCAGTGGCAGCAGCTTATTACATTTACCTGAATGCGGCTTGCCAACACCTGTATTTTATATCCTAAGTTATTTTGAATATCGATCCATGCAACGTCGTTAGTTTTTGTTTTTATGAGAGCCATTTTTGGGGTACCAAACACTAGGATGCATTTGGTATAATTCCAAAAATCGCAATAGGTTTCGTTTGTCCAACCCATTTTACTACGTTTTCGTAAAAAAAACTGAACACTTCTGGACAGGACAGCCGCACTGAACAGAACCAAGTGTGGACGGCCGACGCAAATATTTGCCGTATTTGATTCCTTTGATGTGTGATCAAAAACCGACAAGTGGACGGAAACGCATATTCGCTATTTGCGTTGTTTGCCTTATTCGTGCAAATAAAGCAAATATATTCAAATAGACCGTCTACACATTGCCGAGTTCGGACAAATAATGCAAATACGCGAACACGATACGCCAAGTATTCATTATGCCGGCACTTCGCCGGCATAATGATGCTAACGCGCGTTTGTAGCGGTGCAACAGCGCGTTTATATCGATGCAGAAATGTGGAATACTGCATTGAACTGCTGCGTATCGCGACTGCTTGATTCTTACTTGTGTGTAAAGGTAGGATAACGGCTGCATCGCAACTAGGGTTGCTATACGTCTGGAGTTTTGCAGACTAATCAGAAAATATGGATCTTTGTCCGGAATGCGGGCGGAATCTTAAACCGTTCGCAATTTCTACAATTAAGTGAAGAAAGAAAGAAATAATTTAATAAATCAAATTATTTTTCCACACCGCGCTCGCGAGCATTCGTTGGCGCGCGGTGCGTGGACTTGTTGCGGGCGAGCGCAGGCGAACGCGACGACACGAGGAGGCGCTTCCCCTTCCTCGCCCTTTCTCTGCCCGTGTTCCACCATGGTGACAAGATCCGCGCGCGCGCGAGTGAAAATTCGAACGAAAATTGTTTTTTCACCTGCACGTTACATAACGACCGAAAGTCCGGAATTTTTATCAAATGTCAGGAATTTTCTCTGGATTTTTGATTTTTTATCTGGGAACCCTAATCGCAACTGCATCGCGACTGCTGTGCATCGCGCTTGAATCATTAGAAGTCTTGTTAGGTGAGCCTTCACTGACTGAGTGGTTGTTGTGTTGCAGAGGCGATGCAGGAGTCGGTGACGTCGGCGTGCGCACAGTGCGCGCCGCTGCAGAAGCACATCATGCGGCGGTACCTCGAGGAGGTGGCCCGCACCGCGCCCGCGGACATGGCGGCGCTCACGAGCAAGTACGACCCCGAGGGCACGCACGTCGCCGCGTTCCAGGCCGCGATCGCCGGCGCTTAACAGACATAACTCGACTAAGAGCGCTTTCACGTAAAGGCTGGTGCCTTGGCTGCAGCGCGGCTAAGTCTCTAAGCTGCTAGCACCTGTCATTATCATATTCGCTACACTGTCTCGCATCTCTACACTCGCGTTTCTGTCGCGCTGCAGTCGCGGAAGGGTGAAAGCGCTTATCCGCTCCGCCATCACAACTATCGGTTAACGACGCCTACTATCGGTATATTTCTATACTATCAGGATATTTCTCTGTTCATTGCGTTTTTTCTATAACCGCTCTGACTAAGACTGCCGTAAAACCGCATGACGAGGCCTGTTTATAAGTACTTAATACACTCGAACACTACACCTTCAACTTTAGCTAATGTATATAAACGAGTATAGCTTTATTGGATCTAAATCCTAACTGTTGATTTATTGTTATTTAAGATTGGTTAATTAAAGTTGTGTGCTTATTGAATATATTTTTTATTTTATAAGTAATTCATGCTTTTTGTTGGTGTCGACTGTATTTTCCTGTCTTAAGTAAAAACTTAAGTCCAAGCGTTTCAAAGACGGCCATGCACCTTACGACAACAACTGGGACCATCGGCTTTACGTGCATTCCAAAGTGTGTGTGTGTGTATTTGGTCACCAATCATGGCCCGGTATTGCAAAGGTTGCTTAACTGACAAGATAGCAAACCGAACAAGCTAATGACATTGCATGATCTATATTATCTAGGATTATTAGTATCTACTGGAAGACTTAGAGTTAAAAAAGCTAAGGAGCAGTACCTAGTTAATTGTTACTTTGACTGCAATTTTATAGTTGCATAAACGAGTATTTAATTATTCAAATCGCACTATTGTACCGCTGTCCTGCAACGCTTGATTACGTCCAGTTATAATAATGAGAGACAGATTAGCAACGTTATTACGATGATACATTTTCCTTATATACCTAATGAGGTTATTTTGTGACATAATGATTGGTCAAGTGTCTAATTGTATCTTTGTTAATGCCGTAGCTTTGTATCTCTCACATAATGTTTTATGGAGTGGAACCTTAAGGTTTCCTTAAACCTTAGTGGCTGATGACCTCTATTGGGTTACACCTAGATAATTATTACATTTTGCAACGAAAATAGCTAGACCCTTGCAAGCAACCTTACAAGCGCTTGTCGATTTCTTACCAATCTAGCTTCGATCATGTGTTTAGAATTAAGATCATCGAAGCCTTCAAGTCTTTACTACTTTCTATGTTTTGAAAGTGCCAAAGAAGGTTTGCCATTTAAATAAACGTCAAACCCAAAGGAACTCATAATGTAATTGGTCAATCCTCTAATCGGACGCTGCTGGAAACATCTTATAAAAATGTAAGAAGCCTATGATTATGATCGAGGAGCTCGATGGAACAGCGGAACGCGCTGCCCGCCAAGCAACTTTCGGAATGAAGGGTCGCCGGATGAGTGACCAAATTAAAAACATCTCAATCTCCTCCGTGCTTCGGAAGGCACGTTAAGCCGTGGGTCCTGATTGTTGACGTATAATGGCAGTCGTTAAAACCCACCAACCTGCATTGGGCCAGCGTGGTGGGTTATGGCCCAATATACCCACGTGCTATTGTCCACTTGGGAGGCCTGTGCCCAGCAGTGGGACATTTATAGGCTGATGTTGATGATGATGAAGATAATGAGGTGAAACTATGGAAATGACATATAGGTAGTTAACGTTACGGTAGTAACGTTTTGATGAGTGTTAAAAAGTAACTCAGAATCTACGTATGAATATCAGCGAAGCTGAGATTCAAAAAATGTTATCGTGTTGAAGCGTTCCTTTTATTGGTTAAAGTACCTACACTATTTTAAAACGTAAAGGAAATTTACGTTATTTTATTGGTACAGGCATAATAACAATTAGTTGATTGGTAGTTTTGCATTATAAAAGGATTTACATACTAGGTTTTGCTAGTCAATTAATGTAAAAAAATTATGCACAACATTTAAAAGTACTAAATATAGATTTAAAAAAAGAGAATAAACAATATTACACTAAAAAGAAAAAAAATACGTTATACAAACTGAAATGAAAAAATTACACAAACTTGACATTTAAATAAAAACACTTATAAGTTAAAGACTAAGTTTTTAAACTATTGAAAATTTTGATGGAATAGGTCAAAATCGGAGCCGAGATAGTGATATGCATGACACATTCTATATAACGGATTATTCTGAGAAACATTATTATTTGCTGATGGTATGCTAAAGAGAAGTGGGTTACGTACGGAGCGACTATTCACTTTAAACTTAAGGCAGTTCAAAAGATCTTCACCAAAAAACCCATTGGCAATTTTATGTAAAAGCAACAGACCACTAACTTGTCTTCTATGTTGTAAAGATTTTATTGCGAATTTTTCCAATCTGTCTTCATAGGCGGGTAATAAACGTCTTAGGCCTAGTTTATTGCAAAGAAACCTCACAAAACGTTTCTGTACAGATCCAACCCGGTTAATGTTTACTAGAAAAAGGAGACCATACGGGGGAACAATACTCCAGTACTGATCGCACAAGAGCACCGTAGAGTAGTATTTGTGACTCTATTCTTTTGAATGGCTTAGAGATGCGAATTATGAAACCTAGGGCCCGGTTGGCTTTGTTAACCATATTGTCTATGTGGAATCGAAAAGAGTTCAAAAATATGTTTACGCTCACATCAATTATTTAGACCAAGATTCTATTGAAACTCGTTAATATGGTAAGATAACTGATAAATATACATAAACATAGAAACACGCCCAGACCTGCAATCAATTTAGAAAAACAGTTTTTCTCTAAATTGACCCCACCGGGAATTGAACCCGGGACCTCAGAGATGGCGCGACGCCAGACCAGGCGTGCTAACCACTTGACCACGGTGTTTCTTGTTCATCATTACTAGCCGTACGTATGCAATCGAATATTTACCTACATTGAGGAACACTTGACATAGGTACCTACTTCATTATTTCGTTCGCTTAATAATGTCAAGCTTGTAAATGCAAACTGTTTTAACGACAGTCGGTGATAGAAAAGGTTAAGGTAATGACGATTCGGAAACAAAACAGCAAAATATTTGTAGATTCACCCAATTAGTTATATATGTTATAAAAATAACAATTAAGTACCTACGTTAAGCCGAGTCTCCTGCGACAATGTTTTGTGATAACCTAACCTAACAACAAACATCTAACAAATTAAACGCATATTTTGTTACATGTTAGGTGTTAGAAAACACAAAACCGTGTCGCAGGAGACATGTGTGTAACTGTGACCCAGCTTAACATACATACCTACATAACATAAAGGTTTGTGTGACCTACTTAAACATATCTAATTTTAAATACGTATAATGTGGTTTCGATTTACTTACCTAGTAGACTCCTTGGGATAATTGAAATATGAAATATCTTTTTTTTCTATTATTATTCATACAAATGGTACAGTAAACAACCATTTTACGGTTAAAGACATTTATTTTCTCAAAAGAATTTACAAAATCCACTTATAGAGAAAATACAAAAATAAATAGAAGTCGATTTATAACACCGACTAGCATTACAAAAAAGTAGGTAGATAAATAAAAACTTAACCAAACAATTCACCAACACTGCTGTGCGCATGCACTGGCAGCGTTTGAGCCAGGGCGGTGAAACTTCCATACATTTAAGTAGCTACGAAAATTTGTATGGAAAGTGCTGCCATCTGTGTGGTTAGGAACATAAACTTCGACCATAGTTTTACACTGACGTCGATAGATAGAGCTAGGTTGATGGCAGTACATTACAAAATACAACATAGCAAATCTATTGTAGTTAAAAACTTAATTCGTAGGTACATACTTATTTATCAATGATTTTATAATAAAATCAAAATCTAGTTACAAAAAAATAAAATAATTTTTGGTTAAAATATTCTTTAAACGTAAAACGAAACGCAAATGACGCTGACAGAACGTGGGTACGTTACATTAAAAATTTTAAACATTTGTGTTCTGTTCTGTCGTTGTTGGTTTCGTTTCGTTGTGTTTTGATTTGTGCTCCTCTACGACTTGGACTGTGCTTGTTTTCTTGATATCTGCTATAAACTCTTGACCGTGCTTTCCCTTGGACCCCGTGATAAGATACCTAAACGATTGACCCAACGCTGCGCTGTGTAAATTGGACTGGACTTTGCCTTTCGATTTGGAATTGACGAAGGTCGAATCTTTGAAAATGCCAAGAAAATCTGCCTTTAAGTGCTATTTTGGATGTACTCCAATTAAAGGTAACTACTGCTTTTAATTTTTATTAGTAAATACCTGATAGAATAAAAAATATGAGAAGGTACTTATCTTACCTACTTAAGTGATGAATTAATTAATACAAAACTCTTATGGCCGATTTACACATCCATAAGTAAGTAAGTAAGTTCAACTTACTACTTCCTTGCTTACTTAATCGGCAAGTAGACAGCAACGTCCAAACGGTGAATTTTGCTTACCGGTAAGTAAGTACAGAACCTTGCGACGATGGACGCGAGACACGTCCTGCCAACAATGGATTGCGATGAAGCCAGCACTTAAGGCTACGTGTTAGTGAAAAATCAAAATAACACGCTCTTAGAATTAATTTATGAAGTAGTAAACAATAAAATTAAAATCTGCGAAAATTATGAAATGTTGTTAAGGCTTTATTCTGTGGAATACACTTGATGGAAACACGATTTGATAAAGTAGGCTCGATAGAATAAATTCACAAAGTTACATATTTTTGTGTCATTTTATCTTCTTTTCTAGGTTTTATTCTTAAAATAAGTAATTTGATATTATGAGTCATTTACCAAAATGAAGTTCATAGATAACTTAAGGGCTTATAACCGATCGTTTTTGTTATTACATTACCAATTCTTCTAAATATAAAACGCGATTATTCGCGCCTCTTCGCTGAGAGCGAGAGAGAAGCGCTCAAAATACCTCCTCTTAAGTGATATATTGAAAGAATTATTAAATGTGGTTATAGAAGAAATCTAAAATCAAATAAATATTGAACACCAAAATCCTATACGGACTTGGGAACGAAAATGGATTAGCAGAAGGAATGTTCATGGTGCAAGCTATCAGCTGTTCAAAGAATTGTCTGTAGAAGAACCACGGGAACTGAAGGACTAGGTACCTACTCGCTTAGAATCAACCAAGGCGCCAGCCTTGGTCAGACAGCTATTTTAGAAGTTTGACAGAAATCTTATAGGTACAATAGCTTTCTGAGGTTTAAGCGAGCACTACAAATTGAAATGAAACACTTTTTTACGGATTAACCCGCGTTTAATTTAACCCTTTACAGGGTCCGTGGTTACCGGGAGACTGGTCTCCCTGTAATATATAATATAAAAAACTATGTAAATAGTAAATTAAACGCGAGTTAATCCGTGAAAAACTGTTTCATTTCAAGGTACGATAGTTGTAAATCCACGTGATTTTAATCGAGTAGTAGGTAAGTACCACAGAAATATAGTACTTAGGTACCAACCTTGTTTGCAAACAGGGTAGGTAATAGGTAATAGTAGGGGCTGCAGCCACTACTGTAGGTAGGTAGTCAATTTTTAAACCTTTTAGTAGATTGCAATATTTGTATGTATGCTGTGTATTGTCCACGCATGGAAAAAACGCGTGAACAAACATACAATCATAATATAAATACATACCTACATATATACACATATACAACAACAAAATAGTAAATAAATAAAAAGCACTGCACGGGCGGCAGGCAGACAGAATGCGTTTCGTTGTGTGTCAACTTATGAACTTACTTACTTGTGCCGTCCACACGGCGGCAAGTTAAGTTGGCGGGGAGCGTGAGACGTAGCGGGAGGGGTTACGCGCTACTGTCCTGTCCAAAAAATAGAACTGGTTCCTATCCTGCGCGAAGTCGCTACTTACTTACTTACTTACTTACTTATGGATGTGTAAATCGGCCATAATGGCCGATTTACACATCCATAAGTAAGTAAGTAAGCAAAAACTACGTGTGGACGCCGGGCGGCAAGTAAGTCTGTCTACCTATCGCATTAAGTAAGCAAGGAAGTAGTAAGTTGAACTTACTTACTTACTTACTTACTTATGGATGTGTAAATCGGCCATTAGGGCCTATTGTCTAATTTTGAGCCTACTAATTGCGCTCCTGTAGGTACCTACTTTTGTCTATTTGTTTGGTTTTTAATTTTCAAAATGAGTTTCTCCCGTGTTCTTTTAGCAACAACACAATGTTGGGAGACTCCATTTTATTTCGATCTATCGTACGGTAGTAAATGTACTATAAGGGATAATTTATTTATGAGCGGGACGTGCACGGGGCCCGGATGGGACACGGATCATGCACGGTGTAATATGAACTGTTTCAAACAAAATGTATGCAACGTCTCAAATCAGTGGCCCCGTGCACGGATCGCTCTAATACAAATCATCCCTTAACATATAAAATACTTGGAATTGGCTTAATGCTTAACGCAAAGCCATTAATTAAGTTATAATAATAATAATTTTCAAAATAGTTTTGCCTATAATGTTTATCTTGAAATAATTTAAAAAATATATTTCTTAGGGTAAGAAGAGTAAACTTTAAGATTTAATAAAAAAATGTGAACTAGTAACTTAGGTACCTACCAAGATGAGGAAACCAATGCCTCGGTAGCCTAGTACTTAACAACACAGGCCTTATGTAAAACTGTACATGGAAATAGTGTAAGTAACAAGATTATAATATTGTTTTTCAGGAAGAGTCCATCACTTTCCTCCACCAAAATACCCTTACTCGGAAAAGTTTGATCAGTGGAAAATGGTATTGAGTGAAATAGATAAAGAAAAGGGTGATCATTACATACACAACCATATTTATTTCTGTGATTACCATTTTGAAGACTTTTACCAAACAGCCAGCGGACGACTTACTAAAAACGCTGTTCCAACATTGAATATTCGTAAGTTGTTTCTTTATTGATTTTTATTTGAATTTTTTTATTTTAAATAACACTCAAATTACATTTTATTGAAATTGAAAAATATCAATAGTAGTATAATTTACTACCTATAATATATATATTTTTTAATCTTAATGTCATGTCTCAGCTGACATGTAATTATTACCTATTTGTTATAATTTTGGTTTCAGCATCTTCATCAACTTGGCAACCTTCAAAAGTGGATAATAAAACATGTGATAATGAAGAAGCCTCTACTAGCCAAGGTAAAGATAAAAAGTTATATAAGTAGGTGTGTGTAGTGTTTATGTACAATGTGATTCTTAAAACTTGAAGCTGGGTCCACTGTCTGTATATTAATAGCTAGTGTGGAGATTGTGGAAGAAGTTACCAATTTGAATGGGGAAAACTAATATATGTAGTTGAATCATGGTTGGATACAATGTGTTGTTTAAAATGTAAGATGCTAACTAAAGTATACTATTTTCTTTTAAGGGTCAACATCAAAAGAAATTGATCCAATATGTGTGGATCCACCTATCACAATTCCTGTGAGACACGCTTTTGTCAAGAAAGGTTAATATTATTAAAGAAAAATTTGTAAATTTATAATACACAGGCACAAGCCTTCCCATATGGACAACATCACAGTCATGGGAATATAGTATACAATCTTCAATCATCTAAACACTAGATACACAATCCAATATAAAATATGTTCGAAAAAGTGGTTCCAACTATTCTTTAGAATTTTGTTTACGAATAATCACAACAAATTTTGTTACTTAGCCCTATCATCACTGCAATAAGTGTTAAAATTAGACGGCAATGTCAAATGACAACAGAGCAATCCAATGCTCACTCTTGGTTGGAGCATTAGTTCAAGGCGTCACTTTGAGAGTGCTAATGCTATGCGATTCTCTAAGCGACACATAGACGCTGCACTCATGGCTGTGATCATAGATGTTACAGCCGTCACATCGTTCGCTGCAGTCTCGGCGTTATACTTGGTATTCTGTAAGCTCTATTAGCTCGCCGACGATCCTCGGCTGCGTAAACGCACAGCTGTTCGCTAAGCTGTGCTAGAGAGATGATATTATCCTGGTTGCATAATCCATAAATTTTCGACTAGTAGTTTGTAGCTGTTTCTTTGTAATAAAAATTATACAAGTAGTTAGTATAGTTTTTATTACAAAGAAACATGTTACCGTTCAATTTTAAAACATCATTCTGTCTATCAACTCCAAACAGAGGACATAAACTAAAAATGGATGTTTTAAACTTAACCTTTAATTTGATTTAAGAGTTTTGGCTTTAAATTATAATTTATCTTTAAAAAATTTTGTAAATTACTTACTTAGTTGCCCATTAATTTTTAAGTTTCAAGGTAAAATATATAATAAAATATGATTTCTCATTTAGGCTGTACGTCGATGCTGTGGTCAAAGTTGAGGCTGTTTCGCCTACAGAATACCGATTTCATACAAGAAATGTCAAAGAAGTGATTCCCTATCACGCCGCTTACAGCCGTGCGGAGCTAGCGTTAAAAATTATTAGAAGAATACCAATGGTACGCTCGCCGCTGTAGCAGCCACTGCTACCAAGGCTTTAACGATGTTTGCGCTTAGAGAATCGCACTGATGCTGTATCTAGTGTTTAGATGATCTTAGTATACAATATGATTAAGTAAGTAAGTAATTATTTTTCTTATTTCAGGCACTTATTTCATGAATGTTGGCAGAAATAATAATTTCAAACAACAAGCACAATTAAAGGTCAAACTTTTAAAATTAAGGAATAGGTGTAAAACTCTAGGCCAAAAAGTGCGACAAGCTGCCAAGATATCCCAAAATAAGGCGTTTTTAAAAGCTGTTGAGAAACTGCCCGAACCTGCTGCCATTTTTACTGGAATGCAATTAAATAAGGCATTTATTAAACCAAGGGGAAGAAGATACACAAACCAAGAAAAAATTTTGTGCCTTACAATATACAAGCAAAGCCAAAAGTCTTATAAATTACTGCAAAGACTCTTCGCATTGCCTTCAAAAAGAACAATCCAAAAGGTGTTACAGAAGATTAAAATTAAGTCAGGTATCAATGATAATATTATACAACACCTGAAAAAAGCAGTAAGGAAATTGCCTGAAGAAAAAAAAATATGCACTCTTATATTTGATGAAGTTGCATTAAGTCCTGGTTTATATTTTAATAGAAGCTGTGATGAAATAATTGGTTTCGAGGATTTTGGTGATAATAAAACTACTAAGATAGCTGACCATGCACTTGTTTTTATGGTCAAGGGCTTAAAAGGAAAGTACAAGCAGCCCATTTGTTTCACATTTTGTCAAAGTGTGACAAAGAGGACAGAATTAAAAAAACTAGTTCAAGAAGTAGTGAAAGCTGTACAAAGCACTGGTTTAATAGTAATTGCCACTGTATGTGACCAGTCTTCTTGCAATGTTAGTGTCATAAATAGTTTAATAGATGACACAAAAAAAACATATTTTCGAGAAGGCAAGGAATACAAAAGTCTGTCATTTGAATTTAATGGAATGAAAATATTTCCAATATTCGATCCTCCGCACCTCCTTAAAGGATTAAGAAATAATCTCCTCACAAAAGACTTAAGATATATTCAAAATGGGGAAGTCAAATTTGCAAAATGGAACCATTTACAAATGCTTCTTGATGCTGATCCAGGGGACGATGATATTAGGTTAGTGAATAAATTGACTGAGAGTCATGTCTTATCAGAAAAAATACCTAAAATGAAGGTGAAGAACGCAGCCCAGGTATTCAGTCAGAGGGTGTCCGCAACAATGAGATATTTAGCGAGTAAGTATAATGTCGCTTTAGTTTTATGATACTAATAGACTACAAGTAAGGTTATCTGATTGTTAGTGTTCTTTTCAGGTCAATATACAATGACCAGTATATGTATATGTGTGAAATTAGAATTAGAATGTGAAATTAGATCTTAATAAATTTAAAATCAAAATCAAAGAAAAGCTTTATAAAAAAGCTTATTATAAAGTGTCAGATTACACAGAAGACAAAACAGCTTGGATCTGAAATGCTCCAAGCACTCCAACAGCTATTTCTAATTGTCTTTATTTAATTGATACTACATTGTATGTATTGTAATTTTGTATTTCATCATTTTTTTTTTTTAAATCCATATTTTGTATTGACCTGGTAACGACATACTCTTTTTTTTGTTTGTAAATGTCGTTGCTTTTGTGCGCTGTGGTTTCTTGCGCCCATTCTTTGCCACAGTTAAAAAATTATGTCCTGAATGGGTGGTAGGTTAAAAAAGATTTGGACGATTCAAAGTACTTATTAATTGAGTTTATTGAATAAATATATTTTGACTTTGACTTTGACTTTGATGTTATCATATCACAAAATGACTTTGTAAGAACACATGCACCTATTATGCAGTAAATTATCTATGTTTATATTTTGTTAAAGAAAAAAAATTCACTTTATTACTAAACTTCAAACCATTTTACAAAATAGGGAGAATAGACAATACGAACTCACCACACGAACTCAATGTAATCCACATTGGATGATGGTGATTTTACAATAATTAATAATTTTTTCCTTTTCTTGTTGCATCTTGTAAATAATAATAATTATCTTTTCAGATCACGATATTCTTCCTAAAGAGTGTCTGCACACTGCTGATCTATTACTTTTAGTTGATAAATTGTTTGACTCTTTTAATGGTCATAGCTATCAAAGCTCGGAAAAAATCTATAAGTGTGCACTAAAAATAAACTCGCCGCATTTTAAATTATGGAATGATACATTACCAATTTTAAGATCAATGAAATTCAAGGTGGAGAAAAAGTTAAGAGACGGGACCATTTCTACAAAATTTGAACAGGTACCATCACTTAAAAATTGGGTATCTAATATTAATGTCTATAAAGAAATGTTTAATTATTTACGCGAAACTCATAATATAAGTAGTCTATTGACAAGAAATATTAACCAGGATCCATTAGAAAATTTTTTCTGCAACATAAGGAGTAATGGTGTCAGAAACACGTCCCCATCTTGCTCGCAGTTTATTGGAGCATTTAAAACCTTACTAATAAACAATTTAACCTCGCCCCACTCAGTTGGGGCAAACTGCGAGCAAGATGACAATAAGGCATTAAAACCCCTCAAAAGCCTGTAAAATTTTCAGAACAAGGTATCAGGAGAACAACCCACAGACACTATTAATGTGGATTCTGTAATTCACTGCTTCACGCAAACAGAAATAGACTACTCAAATAACACTATTAGTAAAGAGGCGAAAAGATATGTAGCCGGATATGTAATAAAAAAAACAATACAAAAAATTTGTAAAAAATGCCATTGTTGCCGAATGCATTTAGTGAGCACAATGCCTCCGAATAATAAAGATTACATTTTAGAAAGAGATTACACTAGAAGATCACTTCATTATCCATCGGAGGCATTGTGCGAGTTTGTAGACGATGTTTGCATAATAATTCAAACACAGTTAAATGAGGAACCACATAAAATATGTTTAAAGGGTAAAATAAAAGAATTAATAAAAATATTTTGTAATCTATCACAGTTCTCCTGTCAGACTCATAAAAGTGATGTACAAAATTTCCTAATGGATACAATATCAAATATAGTCATAAATAGCTGGTGCACTAATGTCAATAGAATACTTAAAGGCAAAACAAATGTATGTAATAATAATATGACAAAAATACAAGCTCTAAACTATTATAATACACACAAAAAGCGAAAATAAAAATGTAAACCATATTATTGACTTTCATTTGTCATTTAAGTAAAATTTTAAACACTGAAAAAAGACGACAACCTCAGGTGGGAATCGAACCACGCACCTTCCGCATTCCGGGCGGCTGCCTTAACCACTTGGCTACCGAGGTTCTGGCTTTCAACCGTCGAAATATGTCAGTGCTTGATGCTTATGTTTTTAGTCAACATTGCTTCATCAAATCTTAGAAGTTTTCTTTCACCTCTGAGATCCGAAAGAAATATTTTTACAAATATTTAAACATTCGGTTAAGATGAAGCTGCGTTTATAGAATAATATTTTATATTTTAGCGTTTTATTAACGCTGAAATATTCTTAAGTAAAATTTTAAACACTGAAAAAAGACGACAACCTCAGGCGGGCAGTGTTTAAAATTTTATTTAAGTTTATTTCAGCGTTCATAAAACGCTAAAATATAAAATATTATTCATTTGTCATTTTAACGACTAACATCTCGTGACAAGACAAAAATCATTTATTGATTTCCATCTTGTCTACAGACAATGAGATACATCTCATTTTATTTTAATTTGCTGCTTATTTTATCTTGGATGCCTGTTTCTAATTTAAGTCAAGATTATGTTGGCATGAAGTTCGACTGAAACCTCTGAATGTAGAAATTCGTAATGATTTATATTTGTGTTATTTATTTTTTTCTTTGGAATAAACTACGAAAAATGTATTTATTCCAAACAAATAAATAAATAAAACAAATATAAATCATTACGAATAAAATAATTTAAATAAAACCAATACTAGCGCCATCTAGCGTGGCTAGGCGTAGGTATGCAGCGCCATCTCTGTGCTTAGGTACACACATTTTGCAAAAGGAAAACCTCAGTGGCCCATCTATCCCCGTCTATATAGTATTATCTATGGTTTGAGCGAACACAATAAGGGTATTGTCACAGTGTGAATTTTATAAGTCCTATTTACACTTTCATAACTATTTACAGTTCATTCTACTTAAAACAATTTCGTAAAAAATATACAAAAGCACAAAACAAATAAGACGCGTGCTTAGTCAGTGCTTCGTGCAGGCCCTTCGTTTGTCCACTGGCCGAGCGAGCGTAAACCGGTTTTATCCAGTGGTGGCGCGTACGCGACGCAGCGGCTAGTGGACACGCACACATGCGCCGTATGCTTGTAGTAGTTGACTCGCGGGGCGCGCGGATGTATGTAGCTTTGACTCTGTACCGTTTCTTTACTCATGTGCCCTAGGTCCTTTATTGACTCAACTTTATTTAAGAAAACACCATCTAAAATATAGGAATACTGAATGGCATTCCTATTCTTTGTGAAGGTTATAGTATAACACTTATTAACGTTAAGAGACATGATATTTTCATTACACCAGTTATTTATTAAATTTAAATCATATTGGAGTTTTTTACAGTCATCCTGCGAGGAAATATTGGAGTAAAACTTTATGTCGTCGGCATATGCCACTGCTTCACAAGACAAGGATGATATAAGGTCATTTATGAAGACTAAAAAGAGTAACGGGCCGAGATTTGATCCCTGCAGCACACCGGAGTTTGATAGATATGGAACAGAATCATAACCATCAACTGCAACCAGTTGAGACCTGTTCATTAAATATGACTTGAACCAGCGATAAAGATCACCATGGACACCAAGATGTTCAAGCTTTACTAGTAAAATGTTGTGATTTACGCGATCAAAAGCTTTTGCAAAGTCTACTTAAATGGCATCTACTTGCTGCGTCACATAAATAATTAACATATACGAGTAAGTTACTACTAGTAGAACGACCTCGAATAAAACCGTGCTGACGTGAGCTTAAGATATGACGAAAGTGATTATATAGGTGGTCATACATCAGACTTTCCATTACTTTTGCAAAACAATTAAGAACGCTAATGGGCCTGTAATTCGACACATCTCCTTTATCTCCTGCCTTATGAATAGGGGTAACTTTTGCCAGCTTCCACAAGTCAGGGAACGTCACTTCACGCATAGATTTATTAAAAATAATAGTTAGTGGCCGCGCCAAAGCACTTGCACTTAAACGAATAAATATTGGCGGTATACCATCGGGTACTGTCCCTTTATGTAAATCCATTATTTTTAGGCGAGATAGAATTTCATCATGTAAAAACTTTATGCTACTTAAATTATAATTTGATGGAGGGAATGAGGGTTTATACATGTGGTTATCATCAACCCCGTATACAGAAGCAAAATATTTTGAGATATATTCGCGGAAGCAATCACAGATTAATGTTTTGCACCGTGCTCTCAGTAACGAGAAAGTACGAGGGTCAAACTGAAAATTCTTAGAAAATCAAAAACTGAGCCAACTAGTAAGTTTTGAGGTTTATTATATCTTTACAAAATAGTGTCCGTTTACATCAATAATCGTTGCATCCGGTGGAACCACTGAGAAAAGCAATTTGCCCACTCCTCCTTAGGGGTCTCTTCAACGGCCTTTTGAAACGCAGCCACTGCTTCCTCGGCGTCCATAAAACGTTTTTCTCGAATTTCGAAGTTTTCTTTTATTTTTAGGAATAAATAAAAATCGCAAGGTGCGAGGTCAGTGCGGCGGGTGACCTAGTAATTCCACGTCTGACGAGGTCAAATAGTCGGTTGTTTGCCTGGCGGTGTGCGACGAGGCGTTGTCGTGGTGAAGGAGGATCCTACTGCGAGGGCGTTCTCCCGAACTTTTCCCGAGCTTTCGTCACCCGTAACTATGTTGAACACAGCATTCGAGTCACCTCCGTTAAATCTTTGAAGCATTTCACGGCACCAATCAACACAACGGAGTTTTTGGGCCTCGGTCTAATTGTGAGGTATCCACCGGGCGCAAAGCTTCCTGACAGCTAAATGTTCGTGGAGGATTTTGTGCACTTGACTTATACCGATGCCTAAGCTTGCCCGAATCTGCTGATAGGTCACTCGTTTGTCAGTCTCTATCATACGCCGCACAACACTGATGTTATCTTCAGTCGTCGCCGTAGAAGGCCGTCCCTCACGCAGATCATCGGTGAGATTAGTGCGACCACGCTTAAATTCATTGAACCAGTTGTAGACAGTGGCACGAGATGGGGCTTCATCGTGAAAGGCCAATCGAAGTCTATCGTAACTTTCTTGTTGACTTAATTGACATCGGAAGTCATAGAAAATCATTGCACGTAAATTTTCCCGGCTTAGATTCATGCTGACGTCACACAGGCAATTTTCAATTTGCCGCCAAATCGAAGACAAATGACAAACTAAAAAAAATTAACCTGAATGATATTGACAAAGAGTTCCATTTACAAAATTCAAACTTTATTTTTAATTATATTGTTTACAAGTGGCCAGTTCTAAACACTTTCAGTGTCACCCTCGAGGGTCTATATAAATACGAAATCTACGATGGTATTTATTTTTTTCTTTAAGTCCTAATCAAATGTTTCGTGTACCAACATTAATAAATAGTCAACCTTGGTCAATACTACGATCAATACCAATTAAAAGGGCCGTTCAATCGTGTTTTATGATTATTGGGATCAAATTAATAGAAACTAAAATAGTACAAAAAAACCTACCGCGTTAAAATAGAAAACACGGGTACCTTCTGTAAGTTATTCCACGAATACACTATACCACAACAATGCTAGTTATAAATGACAGGCGTTTAAACACAAAATTAAGTATAAGTCTCTATGAAAAAGTATTAGGTAATTTAACAATTTTCCAGTTCACACATAAGTACTTATTTTATATAACCAATTCATCACCAGATAAAACATTATTACATTACGCTAAGACACCACGTGTAGGTGACGTTACCAAGTGAAGAATTAGGTAATCCAATCAAAATCGTGTATTTACGTTCAGTCAAAGGAACAATAGCAATTGTTAGTTATCCGTATTGTGGAAATAATCCATAAATAGGCCGTGTAGCCCTCACTCGAAAATATTTAGACTGTGTCCCTTCTAGTTTTCAATTCTCAAAAATGTACAAGCAGTATTTATTTTATACATCTATTCTTGTAGTAGGAATGTGTTTAGCGAGACATAATAATTATGACAATTTCGATATTGAAGGGTTGTTAGCGAATACGACGAGGACTAAAAACTTTTTTGAATGTGTTACTGATGAATCTAAATGCGCTACTATAGAGGACAGGCAGATAAAACGTAAGTTTTAAGTATTTAAGTCCTTGCATGGATCTGGAGTAGCGCCTCCTTCTTACTAGTTCGTTAGATACCCAGAGCAATGGGTTTGAGCAATTTCGATTTCCCATTCAATTTTCCAAGTCGAAAGTTTTGAGACCAATAAGCCAATTTTAATGTAACTTTGCATGCTAAAGTAAAATACAGAGATCTAAATAAATAGTTTGTTGAAATTATTTTTAAAAAAGGTTTATTTGGCTGAGTTATTGCGGTTTAAAGTCCACTATAGAAAGTTTAAGATCGCAATAACTTAGAACGTTTTTTAGAAATGTTTTCAACAAACTATTTATATCTCTATAAATATTTTACTTCAACATGCCGAGTTTTATCAAAATTGGCCTACTGGGTACCGAAATGCGTAATCCCTTTATGCGATCAATTGTAGCGAAGACTTCATTTCAATCATGGAGGCCTTTGGCCTGCAGTGGTATAGCCTACATACTGATCCACTGCTGAGGAAAGTCAAAAAGTCAAAGTCACAGTCAAATTATTTATTCAATGTAAACCTTTACTGGCACTTATTGACGACAATACTAATAATAATTTAAAAAAAACAGTTAACTAACTTGTAGTTAAGACTTAACAACTAATCTAACTAACTAATAGTCTGTGCCAGACAGACGCGTGTCGCTACCTCCAGTACCAACCGAAACATAAGCCGTGGCGATAGAATTCTGTGTAAACAAACGTAGGTATCCTGGTACGAGACAAAAATGGCGGGCAAATGTCTCCCCTAGCGGCAAAAGGTCTTAATAAGGTCTTTACTTAATTTTAATCATGTTAGACCTTTGCCAAGTAGTGGAACAGTATGTAGGCCATACTTTACTCAAATACTTGATTCCCCCGCCAAGCAGCATGGTATTAAATTGCTGTATGCCAGTTTGAATGGTAGATCCAATTAATTACGGAGTACCTATATTATAATAGCTTTATTTTTTTCATGTCTACTCCAACATGATCGGAGTCGTATTAGCTTCACATTCATTTGAGTTCTCTCATATTTTTTTAAAAATCTTTATTTATTATATTGTACATGAAATACAATATTGAGGGTTTTGTCCGAAAACATGCCACCCTCATAGTTAATGCATTCACCTTATAACATAACATAACTAATCATATTTGCACAATTAGACATTAGAAACAGTTCTATTTCTAATAGCTAATTGTACAAATTTATAAAGTAATTTTGACTTATGAGAATTAACCTCTCTCATAATTATATTCTTCTCGCACTTATACACACAAAAACAATTAAAAGAGTTCAGAAGTCAGTGTTCACGGTTTCACGCCCTTGAAGTTGAAAACGTATTCGAATTGGATTCTTGCTTGGATCAGTGGGGTGTTGTTTCATCATCATCAGCCTATAAACGTCCCACAGCTGGGCACAGGCCTCCCTCATGCAACACAGCAAGTAGGGAGATTGGGCTATAACCCCCACGAACCGCCACGCTGGCAAAATGCGGGTTGGTGGGTTTTAACGATTGCCATCTTACGACAACAAATAAGAGCAATGGCTTAACGTGCCTTCCGAAGCATGGACACTAACACAACAGCCTTTTTGAAGTGATGCGCAAACATACATAGATACATACAATTCGGTACATATAATGACGACTAATATCACAGAATAACTAATAGTACTACCGTACAGAAGGTTCACTCTCTTACGACTTTCACGCGAAATTGAAACTTATCGTGTGACCCGAGCGTTCATATTCCGTTAAGCAACGCTGAATTGATATCGGTTTGACGTCATGACGTCACAGGGCGTAGGGTTTACGAGCGAGCGCAGGGATTACGAGAAGCGACTCGGCGCTCGGTGTTCGGTGCGTCTCGGTCGCGAGCGGCAACCCTTACTGCCATACGCCTAGGCGGCCTGCTTGAGAGGCGTGCCGGGCGAACGTACCTAAACTGCGGAGTGACACGCCCCTGATAATATCCCGAAGGGTTAGTCAGAGACTAGGCAATGACGACCGCAAAAGCAGTCCTCTGCCATAGTCCACTTTTCACCAAATAGCGACTGCACATGTGCTTAGCGTGACAGGTGGTAAGCCCATCGCCGCCTTATGCAGTCAGATGTAGTGCAGTCTTTAGTCCGTTAGTCGCCTTTTACGACACCCAAGGGTAGAGAGGGGGTGGTAGTATTCTTTCACCGCTACGAGACACGGTTAGCGAACATACATTCTTACAATTGATTTTAATTTATATCGATATATTGATTTTAATTTATATCGATATATTGTTAGTTTACATTACATCAGTTGTTTCCAGATGACATGGTGGAAATGGTGAACACGTCATGCTCTAACTGTTCGCCTAAGGAGAAGATAAAATACGGGGAGGCAATGCAGGCCCTCAAACGGTCCACGGACGAGTCGCAGATCATAAACATGTTCATCAACAAGATGACGGACATGTTACAAGTAGGCGTTGACTCGGACAGCGCGTGAGCTGGTCAAAACCTACCGACTACTGTTATTAACATTTTAACTGCAGCCGCGCACTGGTCAGTGCTCAATGAATAGAATTGTATTGTGTCTAGTCACAGTATAATAATATAAGCTAAAGCAGTACCGAAACCAGGCCTATTTCTTTAGATAAATACCTACGCGCCAAACAAGCGTTAGGGTTGTCCTCTTTTTTTTGTAAAATTGAAAAAGTTTTTGCTTAGTTAGCGCTGTATCTCAGCTAGTTAGGCCTTTTTTGAGATAACTAACTATTCTTCATATTAGAGCATTAAGGTTGACACTTTGACTATATACATGTCTAGACGGAGCATCGCGGTACAAACGCTTCTCAAAATCCGCCCGGTTTTTGTATTGAATTAGAAGTGTGCGTGACAGCCGCGTATCTGACACTAGCGCGAATGGTTGCCAGCGAATGCCTAATTTCCGATAAAGTAGGGAAAAAATATTTATGCACAATATAATTTTAAAATGATTCTTAACTTTTTAAATTAGGTATGCCTATCGTTTATGTAGGTATAAAGCATAAAAGAAGCTGGTGTGTTTATAAAAAATGGATGATTGAAGGCGAGGGCGAGTACAATAAAATAATGCGCTAATAGAAGCCTGCGTGCGGGTGATATGTTTGTAATAGGGACGAATAGAAACAACAGGCAGGATGATTTACATTTAATACTTAATCAAAATTGTTTTTTTTAATTAGAAATTAAAATTAAAATGTTTGCTATGTGGTCGAACAGTTGTAAAGGTTACATAATGTGATGACTGCTCATCAATATCCGTGTCCAATAGTTTACCCACATGAGACGAGAAATATTGACCTTTTAGGGGCACAAACATACACCCGCACTTTCTAAAACATCGTCATCATCATCATCAGCCTATAAACGTCCCACTGCTGGGCGCAGGCTTCCCACGGGGAGATAGCACGTGGGGATATTGGGCCATACCCACCACGCTGGCCCAATGCGTGTTGGTGGGTTTTAACAACTGTCATCTTACGACAACAAACGGGACCAACGGCTTAATGTGCCTTTGGAAGCACGGAGGAGCTCGAGATGTTTTAAATTTGGTCACCCATCCAGTGACCCGGCATTGCGAAAGTTGCTTAGCGGGCCAGATCGCAAGCCGAACGTGCTAGCCGAAGCGCCATCGAGCTCTGAAGCCATACTACCATCCCCTACATACATATACTTAAACACACACTTCTTACATAAATACTTACGTACATTTAATTTCAAACATAATATTTTTTTTATTCGTTTCGAATATAGATACCATACCACAATAACAATTTACAATAATAGTACAATTTATAAAATATTACAGTAGGTATTATATTTTTTCTTGTTTTAGAACGGAACCTATAATCCAGCCAAATTCGAACACGAATGTTTGTAAACAGATTACTGTTAAACCTAGTTGCAGTAGGATTTTACTTTTTCTTGAGAGACATTCACAAGAAAAAAGTTAACTATTGTCTTTCTTTCAAAAAACAGTAAAAATCCTAGTGAAACTAGACATTTGCACAAATGACAGTAATATGTTTACAAACATTCGGCATCGAATAGGAACCGTGATATTTATTTACGCTCTTATAAATCAGAAATCAGTATAAAAAAAAGAAAAACTTTGATAGCGTTCCAATAATAATTATATTTAATGTATTTACTTTATTTACAACAAGACCATGTATAAATACTAACTTACAAGACTTATTTTATCATACTTATTATATTTAAACCTCCTTTTATATTTTGCCACCAATAATGGGAATTCTACATTTTGATACCAGCAACACTACGCATATATGGCCGTTATTATTGTTAAACTTTAAATTTTCCTTTAAATTTATCGATACTTACAGATGAAACGTGACTATGCTTTTCGAATTTTTTTTTCTTTTGTAGTTTCGACAGAATTTCACTGAGCAAACGGTCATTTTGTGAACAATTTTACCGAAACGCGAGAGGTAAACACTGCTTATTGACGGCACAATGACACTGACCGCCAGGATTGCGCGATAGGCCAATTTCGGCCTATACATTTTTCTACGTTTTTTTACGGCCAGGCTCTATCTAGACATGTATATAATCAAAGGGTTGACACTCTTAATTTTGATAAAATTAAAAGGTATTTTTATTATTATTAATTAAAACATTTATTTAAGGTCTTTATTAATCAAATAATCGAATGAATTGACTAGCTTATAAACAAAATTGTGTAATGAAATAAAAATTCAATATTTTAAGAAGTCTTCATTCTTCATTAGATAATATAAATTACTCACTGAAAAATACTTTCGCCTTCTATGACATGTTCGAATTTCAAATGCGAATGTCGAAAGAATTCAACAAGCTATATTATTAAATAATATAGTGTAAATCTCATTCTAATGGAAAGCTTTTTTAAATAAAATATCGGATTTTGTCTACTTCTTTTTAAATTAATACAGTTACTTTACAATTAATGTGTTCTGACGTGCGTCTGTGAGCGTGCGTCGCGTCACAGTGGTCGCGTTGTCGGTGGCTCCGGGGGTTTGTACGTAGCTTCTTTACTGCTTTAGCTTTAAATACCTACTGTGGTCTAGTGGCGCCTGCCGTGGTGTTAACAGCCGGATTAATAATCAGTCTAGCATCTAGCTGATGTTTTGCTTACTAGAGTTAATAATTTGATATAATTTGTATGTATGTTGTAATGGGTGCTTCTTGGTTACTTCTTGATAAAGCTGTGCTTTTTCTTGCGCCCATTCTTCTCCGCAGCTGTAAAAAGACGGTTCTGAATGGGGTGGTAGGGTAAAAAAAACATATGTTGTAAAGGGTGCTTCTTGGTTACTTCTTGATAAAGCTGTGATTTTACTAGCGCCCATTCTTCTCCGCAGCTGAAAAAAGACGGTTCTGAATGGGGTGGTAGGGTAAAAAAAAACATTTTAGACGATTCAAAAGTACCTTACCTACTTATTTTCAAGTTTTTATTATTGAAATTTCTGCATTCACAATGCTATATAGATATAGGATAAAATGTTTACTAGAAAAAAAACAATCAGTTTTAGGAAAGCTCGAATGGGATTCGAACCGATGACCTTTGGATTGCCGGTCCACTGATCTAACCGCTAAGCTACCGAGACCCCAGAAGACCTGTTGATTTTTTTCTAGAAGTGTGATTTACGCTCATGGGTTCGAATCCCATTCAAGCATTCCTTCCTGAGACTGGTTGTTTTTTTCTAGTAAACATTTTATCCTATTCTTAAGTTGTTTGAATTAAATTTTTTGTATTTTTGTTTTTAACTCTAGTAGAACTCTAGGCAAAACTACAGATTGATAGTTAATTTCGACCGTTAGAGACCAAACTAACAGAGATTTCTTTATAATTTGATACATTGACAGGTACGTTTCTGTGTCTGATTGCGAGCTAGTTTACTTTTTTTTGTTATAGCTGATGGAGGCAAACGAGCAAGCGGGTCACCTGATGGAAAGTAATCACCGCCGCCCATAGACACCCGCAAAACCGAAGGAATCGCAGACGCGTTGTCGGCCTTTAAGGAAGGAATAGGCTCGTTTCTTGAAGATCCATAAGTCGTAACGGTCCGGAAATACCGCCGCCGAGAGCTGGTTCCACAACACTGTATTTCAAGACAAGAAATTTCTTGAAAAACGTACAGTAATAGACCGCCATCCATCAAGGTGATGTGGATGGGATGACAGTCGATTGCGTGTAGTGCGGTGAAGGAAATCAGCGGCAGGGATCAAGCCGAACAATTCCTCAGCACACTCCCCAAGTCCCCATGATATATACGGTCTAAAATACAGAGAGATGCAACGTCTCTCCGAAGAGCCAGTGGATCGAGCCAACCTGAAATAACCACGTCGTCAACAATTCGCGCAGCTCGATACGATTGAGTTAAATTTAATAGAGATAATTTATTACAACATACTTCACATACAAGGTGTTTAGTAATTAGTTTATAATCCCGTTACTAGACCATGTTATCAAGTGCAAACAACTATGAATTTTAATGGGAGCAACCGGGAAATAGCGAAAAAAACTCAGCTGTCCTGTCCTGTACCTTTAGGTCGAATAGCATTTTACATGTTGTATGGAACAGCTTTTTGAGCAATTTCATAGTTTCTCTTGTGCAAGTACTTGTTCTAATGCACGTTATAGGTGTCCCAGTTACGGATTAACAAAACCTATTGTATATTATTCTGATCATTCACGACATGATTCTATTCAAACTGCTTCAATGTCATAGACTTACACTAGGCACGTTGAGTTAAGTAGTTTGCACGCTGTATCTTTTACTCGCATGTATCTACAGTTACTTTTTTAAATATATGAAATAAATGTTTTGTACTGTATACCTTGTTTTATTTTTAACTGGCTGTACCCGGCATGCGTTGCAATTCTACGTTTATTTGTGCCAAAAACTTTAGGGACGTGTCCCAGAACACTATCAAAGTTTCATCAGTAATGAAACTGTCGTTCCGAAACCATTGATCAGACTGTAATGACATCACAATCTGATCAATGGTTTCGGAACGCTTAAAGGACAAACATACAAACATTGATTTTTATTTATATAGACTAGCGGCCGCCCGCTCCGACTTTTTGCGTGAACACTTTTGATCACATATTAAAAAAAACTATGTGATCAAAGGACACCCATATTTCGTGATGGTTTTGCTATCATTATTTTTCGAACTCGAATTATTCGAAATACCTCCCCTTAACAATAGCTTATTATACCTACTCACATTTTAATTATTATGCATGCCTTTAGAATTCTTCCGTGTAGGTATTTTCCAAAAACATTCTTTCATATAAACATTGTCTTGACACTAATTAAGAACACAACGACAAAGAAATAAGCCAAATCAGTCGAGCCGTTCTTATGAGATGCTCCGCTATACACGACGCATTGATTTTTATGTTTAGGTGTAAAATAATTATTGAGTTTTATTTTTTTCTAAATTATGTATCTGTGTGAATGTAAGCGATCATTCTAATTGACTTACTTAGGTGCAATTTAGTACCGCAAATTAATGCATAACAATTATTAGAATGCCATTGTCTTCATGGTGCATGATTGTGCAAGCATTACGACAACATAGATTCTATATTATTTTCCATCGTTCGTTTCATGATATAGGAACAGGATTCAAAAGGTCGACATTAACGGTAAAAGATCTCCGGGATCAGTGGTTAAAATGGGAGTTCCGCAGGGTTCAATACTTGGTCCATTCTTGTTTTTGGTTTATATTAATGACTTACCTTATTTTGTAAAAGACAGTCATGAGATAGTATTGTTTGCTGATGATACTTCACTTTTATTCAAAGTGAACCGACGACACCCAAATTATGACGATGTGAATAATGCGGTCTCAAAGATTGTTCACTGGTTTAGTGTTAATAACTTGCTATTAAACGAGGGAAAAACCAAATGTGTAAGATTTGTATTGCCTAATGTTAAGCAGGTAATAACTAGTGTACAAATTAAAGATAAGAATGTGAATCCTGTGGACACCACTGTGTTTCTAGGCATCACGTTGGATGCCAAGCTTCAGTGGGGCCCACATATAGCTAAATTGTCGAATAGACTTAGCTCTGCGGCTTATGCAGTAATGAAGATCCGTCAGTTAACTGACGTTGATACAGCTAGATTAGTTTATTTCAGTTACTTTCATAGTGTAATGTCGTACGCGATTTTACTGTGGGGAAATGCTGCCGACATTCAAACTATCTTTGTGCTGCAGAAGAGGGCTATTCGAGCAATATATAACCTACAGGCTGGTGACTCTCTCAGAGAGAGATTTAAGGATATAAGTATAATGACAGTTGCATCACAATATATTTATGAAAATCTTGTGTATGTTCATAAAAATATTGAAATGTTTTCAAAAAACAGTGATATTCACAAATTAAATACTAGAAGTAACAAATTAGCAGTGCCTTATACTAGGCTCCATAAAATAAATAATTCTTTTAAGGGTCTGTGTGTACGATTATACAACAAAGTACCAAATGATATTCAGAAATTAGATCTTGATAAATTTAAAATCAAAATCAAAGAAAAGCTTTATAAAAAAGCTTATTATAAAGTGTCAGATTATACAGAAGACAAAACAGCTTGGGTCTGAAATGCTCCAAGTACCTACTCCAACAGCTATTTCTAATTGCCTTTATTTAATTTATATAGAGCACCATATTTAATTAAACTATTTACATTCAAATTCATCATTTGTATTTTGTGACCTGGTAACGACATATAATATATATATATTTTGTAAATGTCGTTGCTTCTGTGCGCTGTGGTTTCTTGCGCCCGTTCTTTGCCACAGTTAAAAAATGATGTCCTGAATGGGTTTTAGGTTAAAAAATATTTGGACGTTTCAAAGTACTTATTAATTGAGTTTATTGAATAAATATATTTTGACTATTGACTATTGACTATTGAGATACTATAGTATATGTTATAATTATCACGTAATTCTTTTCCATCATTCCTCTATGGGTAATCAGTGGCCTTCATCTTTTTTTTATCAATTACGAGTAAGCCCTTAGACTTTAACTCGCCTGATGGTAAGTGACGATGTTGCCCTATTTTTTTGCATAAAATTTTATGTCATAATTTAACATGGCATACTTTTACTTATCCTAATAATAGTTACAAACAATATTAATTAGGCATAACTTTTAGGCACATTTTTTTTAAGCATACCATCTTTAAGCATAATAATTGTTAAGCATGTTATTCTAAAGCCTAAATATGCTTACGCATAATGATATTTAAGCATAAGTTTTAAGGCATAATAATTATATAGGAAAAAAGTAAGTTTTGGAAATTTTGTGTTTGCATGTAATAATATACTTTTCTTATATTAAATAAACATGTTGGCGGCTTAACCTACTATTACAATATGGTACCAAAGTTATATTTGATATACCTAATACCTACCTTTTGTTTTTCAGATTCAAATAGCTATAACTAAAATAAAATGGTTGCAAAGACAAATCCTGATTAAAAAACCAATCCAAATTATAGTTGATTTTGAAACTGTAACCTCACCTTCTGTCTTGTCTAATCTACCAGACTATATTTATGCCTAATAACTGTTAGACGAATAAACAATATGCCTTTTAATTTTATGCAAAACAAAATTAGGGCAAAAGACATTAAGCCTAAAAAATATTTATGCTTACTGAAATAGTATGCCAAAAAACAATTATGTCAAAATATTATTAGGATTAAAAAATATATGCCTAACAAGTTATGCCAAATTATATTAGGACCAAAAAAAATAGTCGAAAAAAAGGGATCCCAGTGACGATAAGCCCAAAAGTGGAAGCGCGCTTCACCCGGAACCCGCAACCACTTTGTGGCTATCTTATCTCTTAAACTGACGGAACACAACAATGCTATTAAAATTGTAGAACTTTGATAACATGATGGTAGCTAGCCAGGTGGAATTAACAAGCCCTATCACCAACCAAACAAAGAACAGGTTAGTTTGCCCTAATAAATAAATAAATAAATAAATAAATAAACACAAGGATGTTACTCCGCTGGGAATGGAACCCGTTACCTCTGGTTCTAAAACCGGTGGTAAACCTCTAGACCACAGAGATGGTTAAAGCATCCTATTCCATGTGTCCCTCGATGATGATGATGATGAAGTAAAATTTCAGGTCTAGCAGGCAGGTTTTGAGTGGCTCGCCCGGAGTAATACCGCCTCGCGGCTCGTCTGGTGAATATTGGTACAGGAGGCCCATCCTCCCCGACCGCCCTCCCCTCCACTCAAATCTAACTCCATCCTCAAAGAGCCTAATCCTTTCTCAAGGTCGGCAACGCATCTAAGAGTTCTCTGATTTTGCGGGGGTCCATGAGCGACGGTAATTACTTTCCATCTGTTAAATTGCCTGCTCATTTGCCTCCTCACATAAAAAACTAGAGTCATTACTATTAGACAACAGAAAGATGGAATAAAATGTTTACTAGAAAAAAAATCAACCAGTCTCAGGAAGCTCGAATGGGATTCGAACCCACGACCTTTGGATTGCCGGTCCACTGATCTAACCGCTGAGCTACCGAGACCCCAGAAGACTCGCTGAATTTTTCCTAGTAGTTTGATTTACGCTGCAAGCCAGCGGTATTACGTCACTGTGAAGTCTACCCTGTCTGTCTGATTTTTTCTAGTAAACATTTTATCCTATATCTACATTTTATCCTATATCTACATTTTATCCTATATCTACATTTTATCCTATATCTACATATAATAGCATTGTTAATGCAAAATTTCAATAATAAAAACAGAAAAATGATTTAAAATGTCAATTCGACCAAAACTCAAATCACACGAGTTTGATCTCTGACTTTCTCTTTTTGTTATCGGCCGTTGTGTACTGTTAAATCTGTATTCCGAACGCTGAGTAAACAAACAGACCATCTCAATATAATGCCTTTGCGCATACGTCCGTAAACCAGGTGTTAAAACAAGAGCAGACATTAAATACAAAAATTGTGCTCAGCTTGATGGCAGCAGCCAACGCGTGAGCAAAGGCGAGGCTTTTTTCTCAGGCGTGCAGCCCATTGGCCGCAGTTCAGTGCGAATTTTTTTATTTTTTGTTTAAAAATAAAAAAACATACAAACGAATTGAGAACCTCCTCCTTTTCTTGAAATCCGTTAAAGAGGAGGCAATAGAGTAGGCGCGTCATCTGATGAAAAGTAATCACCTTCGCCCATGGACACCCGTAAATCCAGATGAGCCAAAGATTCATTGAAGAAGAAGTAGGATTTTTGAGCAAGGAAGGAAGGAAGAAGGAAAGATAGGCCTCGGGTACTTTCAGTTGCTGTGCACTTCGGCGAGTGTGCGCAGGAACTACACGAGCTTATTCCACCTTCTCCTTTCTATCTCCGGGGAACGAGACGCGGACTGAGATCTCACCCTTACACTGTCAACATACCACCTATACGCACAAAGCGCTTTGCGTCATCATTTTTGATGCGGACAGCTAAGGAGTGGAATTCCATTCCTGCGGACATCCTGGACATTTTCAAGGCAAGGGCAAGAAGCATATCTAGGCAAGTATGCTACATCTTAGACCGCATCGTCAATTATTATCAGGTGAGATCGGCGGTCAAATACTTGCCTATAAAGAATTTAAAAAAAAGTTGCCGGACGAAACGCAACAGCAACCAGTACCATTGTTTCATGCTGATATTCCGTAAGAGGGTAGTATTTACACAGGGCAAGCCGGCCGAATCAGTTTTCTTCGAATCTTTTTTATACTTGCTAACCGTATCGTCTCAAGTTGTAATACCCCAATGCCGTAAACAGTACTTTCTTTTTCGTTTTGTATGCGTCCCGTTACGGCCCCGACCGACTGGTTTGCCTGCACTGAGGCCACTACTCTGCCGATCGCCGCGCCCGAAGGACAGGACTTTCTTCTAATCGTGAATGTGAGTATTTATTCATTTTAAACGCTTTCGAAAGTGCCAGTGCGCTGAGCCGTAGGTGGGTGACGAATAAGTTTTTGTTTCTTATTAGTAGGATTGTTTAAGTTTGTGCGTGTACTTTTTGTATAAAAGACTGGCTTTTGCCCGCAGCTTATATTAGTTCTCGTCGTAGTAATATTTCACAGAATAAGGTAGTCTATAACCATTTATCTCTATACCAAAATTTATCCAATTCGGCTTAGCTGTATAAGCAACAAAACGTAACAAACAAACTCACTTTCGCATTTACAGTATTTTTTAAGATTGTTTCATGTAAATGAACAAGGGGTTTCCGTTGAACTCCGTAAAGTAATAGTCTAATACTGTGGAAATAGTAAGTAAACAAACAAACAAATGTTTTTGTCTTAAATAAAAATAAAGTTGTGGCTATAAGACAGATACAATAGTTAACTGTTTTCTAGTGAATCTCTCTCAAAAAAAGTTTAAATCCGAGGTTAACTGTTTCCTTGTGAATCTCTTTAAAAAAAAAGTAAAAATCCGAGAGAACTAGATATTTGCACGAAGAAATGACAGTAATCTGTTTACAAACATTCGTCATCGAATTTGGCTGGAGTATAAGTAGGTATCCGAAACAAATCAATTTAAGTAGGTACGGTATTTTTTATTGTTATGAGATACGCGATTGATGATCTTTGTTTTCCTTTATAAATAATTTAAAAAAAAAAAAACAAAATTAAACATAAATATAGGCTTACTATAATTATGTTGTAAAAGAAAAAGAGAACTCTTGTGGTATTTATTGGTTAAATAAAACTAATGACGTGAAATTAGCATTGAAAGGATATACAAATAAATTAAGAAAAATTATTAAGTTAACGCAACGCGCACAAAACATTCAAAAACATTCAAAACAACCAACTCAAATAAATCAAAAGCGACATGGCAAGTAGTAAATAAAGCTAAAACCAATAATCCGAAAGAACCGATTATTAAAATAAAATCAATAACAAATGTGTTACCCAGCCTGTAGATATTGAAAATGAGTTTAATATCTATTTTGTGAATGAAGCAACGAATAAAATACCATGCGCATATAATGTAGATTTATCTGATTTACATAGTAGTTTGAACTAAATATTCTTAGCACCAACCACACATAATGATGTGTACACAACTATTATGAATTTAAAAACACAGGAAGCGTTGGTTTTGATGGACTATGAACAAAAGTCATAAAACATGTTGGGCATTGGATAGCTGCACCCCTAAGCCATGTAGTTAATCTCTGTTATACTGGCATATTCCTAGATAAACTAAAACCAGCATTAATAAAACCACTATTCAAAAAAGGGGATAAGGAAAACTTGGCAAATTATCGCCCTATTGCATTACTGCCTATTCTATCAAAAGGTCATAGAAAAAATAATTCATAATCATATATACTATTTTTTAGAGAAACATGTAATACTGGTAAAAGAACAAACCGGTTTTCGAAACAATATTCGGTAAATACGGCAATCTATGACTTAGCGAAAAAAGCTGTAAAAAATATGAATCTGAGAAATCCTTTATGTACTCTGTATATGGGCATGTCAAAGGCATTTGACTGTGTAGACCACAGGACTCTGCTTGCCAAACTAAATAAATATGGAATTAGTGGAAACTGCCTTAATCTTATAAAGTCGTATTTGGAAAATAGAAAACAATGTACAGAACTTACGCAAATATGTATCATCTCTAAAATAGAAAATGAATATACATCTGAACCTATAAAAATAAAAAATGGCGTACCACAAGGCAGCGTTTTAGGGCATTTATTATTTTTGGTCTATATTAATGACATAGTCAAATCTACTAGACATCCCTTGGTATTGTTTGCAGATTATAGTAACGCTTTTATTGACGCTGAGGATAACGTTGACTATAAAAACAACATAACTGGCACTATCAAAAATATAATCAGTTGGTTAAATGATAAAAATCTTAAAATTAATTTTGACAAGACAAATACAAGTTTGAATATTAATATTCAAGGGGTAAATGTTAATAGGACAAACAGTACTCGGTTCTTAGGAGTCATCAAAGCCAGTGACATGTCAGTAAGCTTAAAATAAGCATTTTGAATCGTCTAAACTTAAATTTACTTCTCTATATGGATGGATGGGCTCTCTTCCCTTGGGTGTCATAAAAGGCGACTAACGGACTAAAGACTGCCCATATATTCAACAGCATAGAGCGGCCATGGGCTCACCACTTGTCAAGCTGAGCACATGTGCAGTCGCTATTTGGTGAAAAGTGGACTACGGTAAAGGACTACTTTTGCTGTCCTCATTGCCTAGTCTTTGACTAACCCTTCGGGGATAATAGTCGTGATTATATTATATGTACTACTCTGTAAAGGGAAAAGATCAATAATACACAAAATGTTAGTTATTCATCCAAATTTATTTTATCGCCTTCAAAGTATGCTCCTTCAGAAACGATTCACTTACGCCAACGAATAATCCAATCATCAAAACATTTTTAAACGCTTTTTCCGGAATTGAGTTTAGAGGGCCTAAGTACTCTCTTTCACCGAATCGAAATTTCGGGCGATTTTCAATAGCTATTTAAAGCGCTTTCCATTATTTTTGAAATTTCAAACAATTTTCTTTAAATTAATAATCTAATTGCCAAACCTTTTTGTATGAACGAAATTTCGGAAGGAATGGTAACCGCTGTAAATAGCAAACGAAAATAGGCCCAAATTTCGTTTCGGAGAAAGAGAGTAGGCCCTCTGTTCTCGCAGCGAATTTTCCTTTATGAAAACGGGTGCCACGAAGTGGTAATTTGAGTTTAAGAAAAAGAAAAAAGTCGGCTGATGGAGCCATATCTGGTGAATAAGGTGGTTGCTCGATGGCATTTGTTGAGTTTTTGGTCAAAAATTCGTTCACAATGATGGCCTTGTGCGAAGGCGCATTATCGTGGTGTAAAATCCAAGAATTTTCTTTCGATAAACACCTTTTTCGTCGAATTTGCTCTCTTAAACGCCGCATAACGCTCAAATAATATTCTTTATTTAATTTTACCGTTTGACCTTCCCACAAGAATTCCGAGTGCACAACACCGCGATAGCCAAAGAAAGCAGTCAACATGACTTTGACTTTTGATCGACTTTGGCGTGGTTTTTTCGGTTTCGGTTCAGTCGGAAGGCGCCACTCCGAAGTTTGTTGACTAGTTTGCATGTCAAACTCTTAAACCCACGTCTCGTCACCAGTAACAATGCGTTGCATGAATGTTGGGTCGGAATTGACTCGTTCTAGCATGTCCTCGGCGACTCTTATGCGATTGAGTTTTTGGAGAAAATTCAGATCTTTTGGGACTAGCCGAGCGGCTACATTTTTCATACCTTAGTGATTATTTAAAATAGTATAGATTGACTCGTGAGACACAGAAAGTCCAGCGGCTATCTCTCTTAAAGTTGAATGAGTATTTTCAGTCACCATTTCCTTCACTTTTGCGATGTTAACTTCAGTTGAAGACGTTGATGGCCTACCAGAGCGAAGCAAATCTTCCATCACATCTCGACCACTTTTGAACGCTTTGTACCACTCATAAGCACGTGTTTTTGATAAATTCGTTTCACCGTAAGCCTGCTGTAACATTTTCGGTGACTCGAACACGAAATTCCATTGGCAACGCAAAGTTTAAGACAAACTCTTTGTTTGATGTTTTTATCCATTATTAAATTCGCAATACACACTAGATAAACTAACTAAAAACAGCCCTGTATTTAATCTAAATAACAGATGCAACTCAAACTCCGCGCCAAAATGGATAACAGTTGTGCCAATCTAACAACAAAAAAAAACAAAAAATTGAATTTGGAATCATAAACCAATCATCCGTTCCCGAAACTTTTTTGACAGAATGTATGTACTCGTAACTTAGATATAAGTTATATCCTGCTGTTAGTATATTTGTGCTTAGCTGTTATATTTTTTATCAGTCACATGTATTAAAATTTTGTCAAGAACGCGCACTAATATCAACCTATTTATGAGTAAAAGGTTCAACGGCTATAATTAATCATTATGACCGATGGAGTAAAGGAAAATCATTCTCAATTGATATTAAAATTATCGGCCGGATACTAAACCGCATTTAAAATAACTGGAGCTTCATAGACCTAGGTAACCTTAACTATATCTATCCGTGGCCTCCTAGCTAGACTACATAATAACTGTATATGGGCAATAATTTGTCGTATAAATATTCATTCTACCTATTTAATAACTCCAGAGAACCTACTCAGTAGGAAGTACGTAGGCCTTCCTCATAAACTGTATTGCTAAGAAGCTATTTCCATTCACAGCCTACATCAAATTTATATTCTTAGAACGTACTTATCTTTCCGTTAGTTTGTTTTACTTAGATGCACTAGAATACTAAATGGGCAAAATAACAAATAGATATTTTAAACAGATTAATCGTGTCGGGTAGCGGTGGAAGAATACAACCCCTCTCTTCCCCTCGAGTGTCGTAAAAGGCGACTAACGGACTAAAGACTGCAGATACATCCAACAGCATAGAGCGGCGATGAGCTTACCATCTGTCACGCTGAGCACATGTGCAGTCGCTATTTGGTGAAAAAATAACTATGGTAGAGGGCTGCTTTTGCTGTCCTCAACCCTTCGGGGATAATAGTTGTGATTATATGTATGCATATACATTATCAAGGTTGAATATATTACTGTATTGGCTCAATTTGGACATTTCGCATTATTTTTGTTTGACATTCATTATTACTGAATTTGATTTAAGATATTTTTTATTGGTATTTATTAGGTACTTTTTTTGACATTGTATTATTTTATGACATAGCTATAAATCTTAATTTCAAATACCTTGGACATTTTTATATTTCTATTTAATAAATATTGGCACGCCACTTACGTGGCAGACATGTTACGGTACTTTTTAATCTTAAGACCTTTGTTATACCACATGTTTTTGCGAATAAATTTATTTATTTAATGACCACGCTTGACAAACGAGGGGTTGTGGCTGGTCACGAACCCGGCTATCCATCGAAAAATCCAAAACACATTTTGCCTGACGCGACCTGGGAATTGAACCCGGGACCTCCGTTTATAGGGCCCAGCGCGGTGTCAGAATATGTTGTATTAATTGATGAACAGACAATGATGTATGACTTACAGAACCAATTTACGAGTTTTATCAAATATGTGGAATGTTAGTGAGATCGATCTCACTAACATTCCACATATTTGATATCTTGATATTTGACTCTCGAGAGTGTAAAAAACTACTTTGAGCTAATTTCTAAAGCGACGTTCGTTCCGCTGCTTTGTTAGAGAAAACTCACAGAGTAGTGTAACATTTTACGGTTATTAGTTATCTAACTTTATACTCTTAATTTTTATTCGTTTTAATAAAATTAAGGGTGAGTTCCACCCATGAAACTGAACAATTTTCCCCAAGAAACCTACCTATGTGCAAAAATGACAAAAAAAGTTTGACTTTCCATACTATTGTCATCAGCTGATGAAAGCTGATCGGACAGTTTTGTATGAGAGGTCGAAATTTTTTTGTCATTTTTGCACATAGGTTTTTAAACGAATAAAAATTAAGGGTGAATAAGAGTGTTAGTTGTTACTCATCAATATTTGACTACAAGAAAGTCGGAAAGACTTTTCATTTCACTTTCCCGCAGATTTGTTTATTTTTATATTGAAATTGTACATAATCACTTTTTTATCTATTACGGGTAAGCTCTTGGCAATCATCTCACACGATGATGGTAAGTCGGTAAGGCCGAAGGTGGAAGCGCCCTTCATCAGGAATCCTTATCCACTGATGGACGACTATCGTATCTCTGAACTGTCGGAACATAATTGGCGTCAGACTTAAGAGTGAAGGTTATTATTAAGTGGAAGATTATGTAAATGACAAATATGTATAGACATAGTGCATGTACGAGCATAACCTATTTATTAGTAATTTGTATTATTATATTTCTTTTTAATGTATTTTGTATGACTTGGCTGGACATTATAACTTTTGTTACATATGGGGAGAAAAAGTAAGGCCTCCGTTTCTTGCTAGCTTTTTCTCAGTCGAAGCGGCTCTTCCAAAATCCTAACTGGCGGTAAATTTGTTAGGTAGGTAGGTAGTTAAGTTAAGTTAGTTGATAAGATTTAAATACTGTTTGTTAACTTTTTTATATACATATTTTTTGACGTCAATAAGTACCTGTAAAGGTTTATATTGAATAAAGCATTTGACTTTGGGATAAGATGATGGTAGCCAGGCGGACTTATCAAGACCTACCACCAACCGAACCAATTACATAAAAATGTACCCCACGCTAGGATACGAACCTGAAACCACTGGGTCTAAGACCGCTGGCTAAGCCACTAGACTACAGAGGCGGTTACTAAAATACCATTTTTGTACCTACTACTTGAATTCTGAACCATTCGAAAAATCGAAATTATGAAAATCGGAGTTTTGAAATTCGTTATTATGAGTTTCGGAATTATGTTTTTCGTATTTATGTAGTGTACCCCGCAAAGTGGCTTAACACGGGTTGAGTTTAACGACTACCATCGTACGACTATAACCGGTATTTTCTTAAGTCAGAGACAGCAATTAGTCAATAAAAATTTTCATTTTATTTTATTTCAAAAGTTAATCTTAACTGACAATACAATCCATTCGTGCCGGCTATATTAAAACTGACTAAATGGTTACAATAGCCTGAATTTTCGGCCGATTATTGTTTGCTTTTTATAGCGCTTTCCCTTATTTTTGAAATTTCAAGCAAATTTATAGAAAATAATTATAATCTAAATGCCAAGCCTGTTTTGTAACGAAATTTCGGAAGAAATGGAACGAAAATCAGCTGAAATTTAGTTTCGAGGAAAGAGAGTATTTGAAAGTACACATTCGTATTGGAGTCGCAAGCGGCCTATTTAATAATTTGTTTTTTGAGCAGTCAACAAAACACGTACTTACACAAAAGGAACAATGACACAGTTATAACCAGAAGGCTAATTGTAACAGTAGATCATCGTCTCTATATTTTTTTCATTTGTTACGTTTCAGACCATACCAGACATGAGGAGTTGGCTTCTGTGCTTATTCGCGCTGGCGGTGGTGGTATCCTGCTCTGCTCAGCACCCCAACCGCTACGACAACTTTAACGCCGACTCCATCATACAGAACGAGAGGATCCTCCTCGCCTATTACAAGTGCGTCATGGATAAAGGGCCCTGCACTAAGGACGGGAAAAACTTCAAACGTAAGTAACCAAATAACATACATTCATGATTCACGACTAATATACCCAAAGGGTTTGTCAGAGACTAAGCAACGAAGACTGCAGAACAGTCAACTGCCCTAGTCCACTTTTCACTAAATTACAACTGTGTCGGGTAGCAGTGAAAGAGTACTACCACCCCCTCTCTTCTCTTGGGTGTCGTAAAAGGCGACTAACGGACTTAAGACTACATATACATCCAACAGCATAGAGAGGCGATAGGCTCACCACCTGTCATGCTGAAGACATTTGCAGTCGCTATTTGGTGAAAAGTGCACTATGGTAGAGGACTGCTTTTGCTGTCCTTATTGACTAGTCTCTGACTAACCCTTCGGGGATAATAGTCGTGATTATGTTTATGTATGTATATATGTACAACTGCACAAGAGCTCCGCGTGGTGGTGATCTATGATGTTGGATGTATGTGCAGTATTATTCCGTTCGTCGCCTTATACGACACCCAAGGGGAGAGGGGTGGTAATATTATTTGAGTGGACTGCTACACACACGGTTCTAAGTAAAAAGTACGTAAATATTACTTTTGGTGTGGTGGTAGGATTCTAGACTAGCACAGAATGCTTATTCCTGCCTCAGATATAATTATGGTTTAGAAGGGTATTACATCCAGTGGTTTGTGATTTTGCCAGTAAAACAAGCACTGGTTGGTTGACCAAGTAAAAAAAACTTCTTGAGCTCCTCCGTGCTCTGGAAAACCCGTAAAGCCGTTGGTCACGGTTGTCGTCGTAAGACGGCAATCGTTAAAAACCCACTAACCCCCATTTGGCCAGTGAGGGTTATAGCCCAATCACCCCATGTTATGTTATTCTTGTAGGACAGCTGTTACGTTGTTTAAAGGCTAATGACGATGAATGTTATTCTCACTTCTAGGTGTACTGCCGGAGACGTTGACCACCTCCTGCGCCAGATGTTCACCCAAGCAGAAGTTGGTGGTCCGCAAGATGTTACTTGGCATACGGGCCAAGAGCGAACCGCGCTTCCTTGAGCTGCTGGACAAATACGACCCGCAAAGAGTGGACAGAGATAGCCTATTCACATTCTTAGTCACCGGTGTCTAAGTAACGATGAGCACATGACTTCAATGTCACAACTACTTTCTCAAAATTCACAAAAAAATGAAATCACAGATCTAGTGTACTTGACTACAATGCCCTCTTATTGCAAAACGTGGACTAAAATTAAAACTGGTTTAAAGGTATATATAGACAGCACCAGGTTTCAATTTAGTCAATAGTTTCGTTATAACAGAGAAGTAGTTTTGGCATAAACTAATAATACTATGACAATAATTAGCCTGTGGTTTTCTGCTACAAAGCTGCTGAGTACCAATAAGACTGAGACTTTCTTCTAAACAAGTCTGTAAGGAAATCAACAGAGGCTTCTCTGTCTTTCCATAGAAAATGTAACATTTTACTCGTATCGATAGAAGAAAAATCAGGAGATTGAAAATTCCTATTTCTAAAATAGTGACAAAATTGGCAGATAATTTATTTGATTATGACTGCCTTATTGCATTTATTATTTATTGCTATTATATAAGTTTGATTATTTTAATTAAAGATTCTTATAAGTGATCTTGTGTTCATTGAACCAATCAATTGTCTGAGCAATCAGCTCCCATACGTCATGTGCAGGTAAGTTATTGCATTAACGATCCAATGAATATACATGATATCCTTCAAAGATAAAATAATGATCACAATTATCAGAGCACGGTAATGTTCAGCGACATATCTGTAACGTAGGTAATGTTTACTTCTGAGAACTTATGGTAACTGACTTCCTATAAATATGGTAACACAGGAACAATAAAATCACACGGATTTCATCTTTACATTTGTGCAGTCAATTTGTATAGCATCAATAATGAAAATCTTAATACTGACGTTATGCTTCGTAGCGGTGGTATTGGCTCAAGACAAATACGAATCTGTAAACGATGACTTTAATATTTCTGAGTTGTTGCAAAATGAGCGGTTGTTGCATTCCTACGCAAAGTGTTTGCTAAACAAGGGACCTTGCACCGCCGAAGTAAAAAAAGTAAAGGGTGAGTCCAAACAATTAACCATACTTTATTTTAGTATGTATAATTAAAATCATTAAACTACATCTGAATATACTTACTTACATTAAAAATATTCTAAACAAGTGAATACAAAAATTATTAAACGTCTTTTTTGTTTTACCATGTTCAGATTCGTTCATACTACGGTGAAATGTTTCGAAAGAAACATACCCTTGGGAATGAAATTTCTTTGCATTATTCCAAATGGCAGTAAATTTATCGTCATCAATTTTTCCAGCAGCTCCTTCAAAGACCTTTCTTACTGTTTGTGGGTCGCGCTTAGCGCTGTATAAAGCTAGCACGCTTGGGCATAAACTACTCTCTTAGCATCAGATTCCTGGGGAAAATACGCCCTGTCCGCCTTACAACATCGATTAGACGTTGTTGGATAGTCAGTGTCTAAATATCTTCCTGACGGCAAACCCGCCATTTGCCTTCTGTCAATCTTTTGACCTGGTTAACCATTTCGGTATATGTAGTCAGAAAATCAAGACATTGGTCCGGAATATCCCATATTTTTGGCAACTCAGGAGGAACTTGCGTGAAGTTGATAACATTGACAAAAGTTTTGTACTCAATATGGGTTCCATCAAATGCATTCCATATAAACGAAGCAATGGTTCCATTATGTCTAGATTTGTTCTAACCAGTTTATCTTAAGTAAAATTTTAAACACTGAAAAAAGACGACAACCTCATGCGGGAATCGAACCACGCACCTTCGCATTCCGGGCGGCTGCCTTAACCACTTGGCTACCGAGGTCTGGCTTTCAACCGTCGAAATTTGTCAGTGCTTAATGCTTATGTTTTTAGTCAACATTGCTTCATCAAATCTTAGAAGTTTTCACCTCTGAGATCCGAAAGAAATATTTTTACAAATATTTGAACATTCGGTTAAGATGAAGCTGCGTTTATAGATTAATGTTTTAGCGTTTTATTAACGCTTAAATATACTTAAGTAAAATTTTAAACACTGAAAAAAGACAACATTGCTTCATCAAATCTTAGAAGTTTTCACCTCTGAGATCCGTTTAGTTTAGTTTTAGTTTATCTTGACAATGTTTATAAACAATTTCTTTTGGAAGCCATTCTATCTTTTGACAGACTCGAAAACAGTTTTTCGAAAAATGTGCTTTCAACCTTTAGCCAAGAACTTCCTAAGTGTATTGAGTTGAGCAAGACATTTAATAAATAACTCTCTATCTGGATTTAATTTATAAGATTGAAACACTCGAGAAGGTTACTAGAAGGTTGTAGTATTCCAAATCTGTGACCTTCTGGTTCGCAATCTATATTATAATTCGGTGTTGTAGATACGCCAAGCTGTGAATCTCGAAAATTTGATAAAATTGTGTTTTTTTCAAATGAGTTCCTTGAACAACATCGTCATATTATTATGTTAGGCATCTCTTCGCAAGTATACCTCTTTTATCTACATTTACTATTAAACCAAATGTTTTGTTAGGGTTGAAAGATTCTGGACAGTAATTGCGATGGGTTTGATATCCAGGCTCTTTAAATTTTTGTGTTTTATCAGGCACTGATTCCTTTGGCATTACAATATCGTACAAACTTTCACATGATGGTAGTTTCTTTCCTAAAGTGGTCACAACATCTAATCCAAGAGGCACAGTAGGCACTGGATCTGATACTCTACCAAGAGCTTTTTACCAATAAAATGAGTAGGTTGTCTCTTTCAAATCCTCTACTAACGTTTGAACGAGTTTTGGATGATGTCGTAAAGATGGTGGTTTTTGTGGTTTCTCAGTACGGAGGGAATCGCTAATTAGAGCATCAACTTCTTCTTGCATGTAATGCTTAAGACAATTTGTTGCAGCGCTTGTAGGCTGCTTGCTTGGCACGCCTGCTGCATACTGAACGGTCTCTTTCTATAAACATTCCCACGTTACCCTTGCCACAACTCGTTCCACAAAGTTTTGCCATGACTCGAATGTAACAAATCTTTTACAGACCTAAATAATAACTACAAGCTTCTTGATTAATATTCTAGTTACTTATAAAAACTTAAAAATAGACAGTGACGGTCACTCTTAGAAATTGTGGTCGATTACAAATTACATTAGTGTACGATATAAATTCTCTCTCTACATTTATTTTAGACATAATTATTATGACAATGACGTAGCCATAGATGTAAACAATAGAGTTAGATACGTTACCAGTGTAGGTACCTCAGAACAATAACTAAAGCATATTGTTCTGAGGTAGGTACTGCGCGCGCTTCATGCACCTATGTCAAAAAGTCGGAGTAGCACCGAATACCGTGTCAGTCGTCAATACAGCAGCAACTCGTTCGTACCCATAAAGTTACTTTACCTAGCAAAAAGGTATAGTAACTTTATGTTCATACCAGTGACGTTTAGGGCCAAAACACACACGATACTTTTAGCTTTAGCAGCAGCGATCGGCGATTTAGACGCTTTTTAGAAGCAGTCGCTGCATTCAGCTGCATCAACTTATCTAAGTTTGTCGCCATAACAACGATGTTTATAGCATTGTTGTGTTCCGGCAGTTTGAGATAAGATAGCTAGGTCTAGCTAGCTAGCAGTGGTTGAGGATTCCAGGTGAAGCGCGCTTCCATCTTCGGCGTTATCGTCACTTACCATCAGGTGAGATGAAGGCTAAGTGTTTACCCGTTGCGAATAAAAAAAAAAGATTACGATACTGCCATCGAACGCAGAGAGTCACCAATACGCGATGCCAGTCGCGAAATCGCCGATCGCCGATGCTAAAAGTATCGTGTGTGTGGTAGCTCATATTTCTGTTTTAGTAAGAAAGAGCGTTCATTTATATGGTGCACAAACCACTTAATGAGCAAAAAGGCACCAAGGGGAATAACTTTTCATGTGTAAAGTACTTATATTAAAACAACAATCTAAGGTAAAGTACACCAAAAAAAAATATTTTCGTTGTAGTTAATATTTATTATGACTCTGATTGTCCTGAGCGAGTTTCATTTATCGTGCGTCGTCGTCGTGGAACTTCGGGGTGCTTGCTGAAAGTTATTAAGGTATAGACATGCTCATTACTAGCACGAAAGCATACCACTATTGAGCAATTGCTACTTAGTAGTATGTGTGTCTAAGCGTTGCTTTTAATTAGCATGCTTATTACGAGCATGCTAGAAAATCGAACGACGGTCGATTTTCGCGCATGCTACCTGGTGCGCGAGTGGAAGGGGCCGTGTTTTGAGCGCGTCTGAACAGGTTTGCTTGCTATGAGCATGCTAATGCTAGTATCGATCTCGCAGCAGGCAAATAAAATATACAATCTCAATGTATCTCATTCAAAGGTATGCTTAAAATGAATATGCTTTTCGCAAGCAAATGTATACAGTTAAAGAGCACGCTTGTAATAAGCATGATAATAAGCATACTTATTTAGTAGCATGTCTATCAGTACCTTTAAGGTACCGATAGACATGCTCATTACTAGCACGAAAGCATGCCACTATTGAGCAATTGCTACTTAGTAGTATGTGTGTCATAGCGTTGCTAGTAATTAGCATGCTTATTACGTATACGCTTGTAATAAGCATGCTAGTTGCTGACCCACTCACTTAGCGTAGCTGTCACGCTCGCTTGATTGACATTAGAGCTGTCACACTACTAAGAGTAGTTGAGTAGGACCTCAGAATAATAATGCTTTAGTTATTATTCTGAGAGTAGGACTAAGGGCATACGTGTATCTTCTTCTATTGTTTACATCTATGGACGTAGTATATTTTTTCGTCAAAATTCAAATCAATACTATATATAAGAGTGCGCAGTGTCCTATACAGGGCGTCCCACGGATATGCCACATGGAGGGAAAGTACCTTGAATATTGTAGATGGAACATTTTACTGAAAGAAGACATTATTTGAATTTAAAAAACTATTTAAACTGCATTCATAGATATTTAAATAATTACATGGTTGAAGCGGGAATCGAACCCATTACATGAGAAAAATAATCACCCTGTAGCTTTATCATACCGATCGAAAGGCTTCATCACGAGACTGCGAGCGATATTGCTACCACAATAACAAATCCACGTTTCAGACGATTCTCGCTCTTTTCGAAGTAACCACATCTACTTTGAATCTTATCTTTCGTTTGTTAATTGGTTCGTTTCTATAAAGTTTGCTTTGTTTCAGACAAGCTTCCAGAAGCTTTAGCAACGAGATGCGCTAAATGTACTGACAGACAAAAACAAATAGGAAAGCAACTGGCAAAGGAAGTCAAAAAAAGATATCCTGAATTGTGGAAAGAGATGATAGCCCATTATGATCCTGAAGGAAAATACCAGGAAGCCTTCCAAGACTACCTCAAACCCTAAATAGTTACAATTTTTTTTTAAACAATTAAAGTTATTTACTAATTTAAAATAATTTAATTAAAATACTAAGAAACAATTTATTAACATATTATATATAAATATAAAACTAATTTAAATTTTCTGCCATTCTCTATTGTGTTTCCTTATTTTCCAACATGTGCACTTTAGGGTCAGTATTTAAAGCTTTTCTAAATGTTTCATAGCAAACCAAACCCTGTGAATGATATTTCTTAGCATTTTCCCAAATAGCATTAAACCTCTCATCATTAAACTTCTCACCGGTTGCTTCAAAAACTCTTCTAACTACACCAGGTTCACGTACGGCGTACATATCTCGATGGTTTACGTGTAGTAATGTAAGAACACTAGGACTTAAAGAAGATTTCATATCAGACTCATGTGGGAGACAAGTCCTAGCAGCCCTAGGATATCTACTCGGTGTTATTGGGTAATCCAAATCGAAATATCTCCCTGATGGTAAGCCAGCCATGGGACTATTGTTTTTAGGTTGACCCGGTTTTACCATTTCCGTGTAAGTTGTTCGAAAATCAAGGCAATCGTTTGGTAAATCTGGTATTTTAGGCATCTCTGGAGAGGGCTCTCTGTAATTAAGAACATGCACAAAAATCTTGTACTCAATGTTTATTCCATCAAATGCATGCCATAATTCTAATAAAGGTTCAATTAGCTGGGGGTCAAATCGTATTAGCTTAATACCGCAATAGTCGTATACAATTTTTTTTGGTAACCATCCTGTTTTCTCTTTATCAAAATATTTTAAATTTAAATAAAACGTGTTGAAAAAAGTTGGCAGGAAACGTTTAGATAATACTTTGCGAAGAGTGTTGAGATGTTTGAGACATTGTTTAAAGAACTCTCTGCCTGAGTTCAACTGGCAATATGTGAGACATTCAGGAAGATTATCGGGTGACTTCAGTTTACCAAAAGAGTACCCCTTGGGAACATTTTGAATATTGTCATTGGGAGCTAGAACTGTTCCCATTCGTGACTGTTTTGCATCTTGGAAGTTTGCTTGTATGGTATTTATCACTGTTCGATTAGCTGTGCCTAATTTTACTCTATCATCGGTAACACAACATCTGGCATACGTCCCCCTTTTATCAACAAAGGTTCTATGACCAAACGTTAAATCTGGATTAAATTCAGGCTTACAGTAGTTAATGTGCAGTTGCACACCAGGTTTCTTATGTACCGGTGTTTTGTCAGGATATGGTACTTTTGGCATAACTAAGTCATACAAGCATCCGTGATAAGCAGTTTTTTTCCCAAATGTTGTACCTTTGGTGTCTAAACCATCTGGCAGCATGGGTACAGGATCTCTTACCATACCAAGAGGTTTCTTCCAATAAGATGCATAAGCTGTATCTTTAACATCTTCTACTAAAATTTGAAATTTAGTTTTATCGGTTGGATTGATAATTTGAGCCATGTCACAAAATGGACCACCAAAACGTGTATCTAGCGGAATGGGTTTTCTTAGAGGTGGTAAGGCTCGTGGTGTTTTTGGTGGTATTATGGCTTCACTGATCAATGCATCTACTTCGTCCTTCATGAGATAGTGTTCCAAAGAATCTGCAACTTTATCGTCAGGCTGAGCTGTAGGCAAGCCAGCGGCACATACCTTTGTATCTCTTTCAATGAACATCCCCAAATTTCCCTTTCCCCCCGACGATGATCGTTGGCAGTCTACAGGCATGTTTTGTTAAATAAATTTGAAAATATTATTATTAAAAATAAGTTTTTCTAAGTTAGGTACTGACATGGTAAGTCTAAATTGAGTGACATATTGAAAGATAAGCGATGACTGAAATAAAAATGTCAGTGTCGATTACTTTTGTCTAAATTGTCCAAAGTGCTCTGTCTACGGGCTGAAAGGAGACTTTAAGGTAATTAAATACGATTGAATTACTAACAAAACATTGCATAAAAGTAAAAACGGAAATAATGAAATCAACGCGATGTTTTCCAAAATATATTTTAGGGTCTGAAACTGATATACAAATACAATGTTTCAGTATATTAACGTATTGAAAAATCCCCGGAAGCCAGTCTAAAAGTGTAAAAGTGTAAACAAATCAATAATAATTATTCCCGCCTGCGGTAGTCGTCTTTTTTCAGTGTTTAAAATAATTTTTATGACAATTGTATACGCTTACACTATTTAAATTTTCCTTGAGTCTTTCTTGAATTTCCCTTCCACAATTTAAATGAGATAGATAATTTGAAATAGCAAGAATAAATCTTGTATGGCACCTGCACACTGCACATGGCTAGCGCTTTGCACTAGCCAGGAAATGCAGGTATTACGTAGACTGATTGCAGGTAGTTATATCAATAATGTACACATAACAATTGCACCCACGTCTCTGCGATGGTAATTGATGGTTTATTTGCTAAGCATCCTTTTAAGAACGATGACATCCAAGTTTATATAAACTAAGGGAATACTTAACTACGTCTAGTTAAACGACAGAGTTTGATGCAAAAAGGTAGTTTATATTTAATTTAAAAAAATCTTTGTGAATGAACAAAAGTTAGAAGGTATTTTTGTGAAGTCAGTGTTCCAAATACGGAAAGTGTTGATTCCCAATTGTAATTAGTTTTTCTGAATTATAATTATTACTAGTTTTAAGATGCTCTATCAGTAAACGGCTTTGATTAACTCACTTTGAGTTTAATTTCAGTTCAATATGTCAGTACTATACGTGTACATGACCGTTGTCCTGACGCTAGTAGGAGCGGACTTCTACAATTCCAAATATGATGATTTTGATATTCAACCCTTAATGGAAAATGATAGAATGTTGCTTGGCTACTCCAAGTGCTTTCTTGACCAAGGACCATGCACGCCCGAGGCTAAGGATTTTAAAAGTAAGTATTTGTGCATACAAAAATATAGCATCATTCTACACAAATCACCAATTTATTACTAACTAATCTACATATCCAAATTAGCCTTACTTTATCTTTAGATTTATTTTTGGTATTCATGTACACCAGCAGCAGTTTGCGATCAATTGAAAAACAAAGGTGCAGATCTATACTTTGATGTGCATGTAAACTATGCCAAACCATTCCTTTGAAAAACAGCGCTGCAAAATCTTAAAAATAATAATTTGCTATACTTAATTACTGTCTCTTTGTAGCAACGCAACGTATTCAATTAAGTTTGGTTTAAGTTTGATCATCATGCTACTTCAAACAAAATTTGGCTTTTTCGCGATATAAATGTCATAACAAATTACAGAAGTGATACCTGAGGCACTGGAGACGTCCTGTAGCAAATGTTCACCAAAACAACGGAAGCTTATCAAGACAGTGATCAGGGCGGTGATGGAGAGACACCCCGACTCCTGGAACAAGCTCGTTGATAAGTACGACAATGAGAAGAAGTACAGGGAGTCTTTCAATAAATTTATTGAGGAAGATGATTAAAACAGTCTGTTATTATACGCCAATTCTTGTGAGTAGGTAAGCGTTTTAAAGGAAATAGGTTATTATTATTATTATTATGATGTGTGATGTGATGAGAGAGAGTGATAATGTGTATGGAGGGGAAATGTTATATTTTGAACACTTTTAATTAAAAAATTTCACAGATCTCGTGCTCTACACAACTTGAAAGGGCATTGAAAATGAACCTAGCTATTTTTAAGTCCTAATAGATCTTCGTATAAAACATTGATTTTTTTGATTTTCAAAAAAAATTGTCGACTTTTCCAATGTTTGTTTATAATATCTTAGAGCCCTTAATTTTCCGCGTCTATTAAGAACTAATATCTCTATATATAATAGTCCGTATCTCAAAGCTGCGAAGGTCCACAGGGATATGACGTCCTAGTAATACCGCACGGCGGCGCTCCACGTGCCGCTAAGGGGGAGCATACCGCCCCCCCTATCACTCCCACAAAAAAGTAGAAGACATAAAATGTTCCCCGTCTCAATATCTCTAGCGTTTCTGTCACTTTTTCGATTTTCGATCTCGTTCACAAGATATCGAAGATATTCCGAGGGAAGGTGTTAAAAAATCAAGGTTTTTTTTTGTTTTTTTTTTCAATTTTCGCAAAAAGTTTACGACTTTTACAAATACATTTTTCACTATCTGAAAGCCATTGAAATTTTGCGTCTTTTGAGCCTTCATACGTCCTCATGGCCTTAAACCACTATATACCACTGGGCAAACACACTTTCAGCGAAAATGGGGCCCTACCGGAGCGATCGAAAAAACATTTTCAATGTTAAAAATACGTTAATAAAAGAAAGTGATGTTTTATTGGTGTTATAATTCCCTTCTTTTTGTGGTCGTTACTTTTTGACTAAGGTCAATTGCCTTGTGAGCTATTTCTTATTACCTACTTAACACGAGCTCAAGCCCCAACTCGCTATTCCGTCAGACCCCAAGCGGCTATATATGGCCGTGCTGGCCACGCTCTCCACTTGACTTTGTACCGTGTCTTAATACACTTAGAGACTACTTTAGTATGAACAAGGTCGATTATTTCGGTTTTGTGGTACATTTTATGCATCGTGAATGCAAAATTTTACATGAACTGCGTTCGATTTTTTAAACTTTTTTTTCCATTTCCGCAAATTTAAATATTTTTCCATTTCCGCCAAATCGCAGCACCTACTGTCAAAATTTTTAGACATTTCGTTTTCAAGACTGAGAGGTTAACTTTATCTCTCTTGATAGTAAGTGACAAAAAACCAGGTTTCTAACTGGTCGGTGGGCGTTGGTCTCGGCCTATCCCTCCAGGAAACGGGAGTGATAGAGGTACTATCGCGGACTCCGTCGCTTTACCAGTCTAAAGGCCAAAATCCCTTGCACACCGCGTCGTCTATTTGGTACGGGCACGTACCCGGGCTTCCGGTGCGCTTCATACGAAAATTTCTGCAAACTAGTTAAACGACGGTGACCCCGATAGTAACTATGCAATGACAGTCTGTGGAGGTATGTACGAGTTAAGTGAATACCCCTATAATCTAATGTATATACATACAACAAACATACTTGTTTTTGTACATGCAAAATTTGATGTCATTAATACTTAGATTAAAACAAAAAGGGAAGATACGGCATGCTCCTACTTGTAGTCATTCAAAATATAGTCCTACTTAACTGCTTAAGCAAATACTCACACACGCACACCTATACAGTGTAAATCGAGCGAGCGAAACAAAGCGATAAGTTTCAACGTCAGCGCGAGGGAGTCAGCGAGTAGCGCGTTGACGTCTCGGTCGCTTCGCAACAGACGAGTCCGTACGACCGATTCCGACGGCACTGCGGAGTAGCGTCTTTCTCGTTTTCACACAGTAGAATATCCGCAATAGTGCGATGTAGCCTGTTTGCTCGGCAAATTGTGACTGAAGCTTAGATTAAAACAAAAAGGGAAGATACGGCATTAGCGTCTCGTGAGTGAGCCGCCAAAATTAGGCCTAAAGGCACAATTTCACTTCAGTCACAATTTGCCGAGCGAACAGGCTACATCGCACTATTGCGGATATTCTACTGTGTAAAAAAGAGAAAGGCGCTACTCCGCAGTGGCGTCGGAATCGGTCGTACGTAGTACGTACTCGTCTGTTGCGAAGCGACCGAGACGTCAACGCGCTACTCGCTGACTCCCACGCGCTGACGTTGAAACTTACCGCTTTGTCTCGCTCGCTCGATTTACACTCTATAGGTGTGCGTGTGTGAGTGTTTGCTTAAGTAGTTGAGTAGGACTATATTTTGAATGACTACAAGTAGGAGCATGCCGTATCTTCCCTTTTTGTTTTAATCTAAGCATTAATACAATAATAAAACAATTTGCGTAATCGGCTTTTTATTACAAATAAATTTTAAATACAAATTGTTTTCATCAATCCAGCTATTTTATTTGTACAATTATTTCCAATTACAGTCTTTTTTGCATTCACATTTCAATATCACAAATTACTGTCCAATTCATCATGTGCATTATTCTGTCGTCCAAAACAGAATCGCTTACTCCTTACCCTTGACTTCGTCAAGCTTGTCCTTGTACCTCTTCTGGTAGATGTTCTGAGGGTCGTATTTGGACGACAGCTCCTTCCAGTAGTCAGGATGTTTGTTCACTAAACGCCTGATGACTTTGTCTGAGGAAGCTTTCTGACTTGCGGTGCACTTTGCGCATTCGTGCTCCAACGCGTCAGGGAGAGTTTCCTTTAGAGCTTTGCCGTCAGGTGTGCACCGTCCTTTGTCAAGCAGGCAATCGACGTAACCTCTAAGGAGGCGTTGTGACTCAAGGATCTCGTCTACGTTAATGCGGTCCCACTTGTCAGTGTAAGTTGCGCTCGGGCGAGCCCACGCCGCCGCCACGACGACCGTCAAGCCGACTAGCACTATGGACTTCATTGTAGATCTGTAATTTGAAAATTGTGGGTTAAAGTTTTGTTTTATTGCAGGTAATATTAACAACCATAACTTTTACTATAACATCGTCATCACCTGCCTAATATACGTCAACCTACAGGTTGTACACAAGAACACATGGAAATGTTAAAACAATTAACAGGTGGTTGGGTTTTGGAATTAACGACTTTACCATCTTGCGACACTTTATAAATAGAGGAGGCAAACAAACAATGGGTTCACCTGATGTAAAGCAATTTTTCCATCAAGATAGTGTGACCGAACAATTCCTCAGAACACTCCCCATGATCAATGCTGAAGGCTGGCCAGCCAGCTTCATAAAGTCATTTGGTATAAATTCTATGACAGTAATTCAGACTGAAAATTGGCGATTGATGTCTGGGATTGCGCAGAGTCTAGTAAACAACATCAAATTTTACACCATATTTGTGTCCATCTGTTATTCAATATGCTATCATTATGTCATCACATCGAACGGCTCATCAATGCAAGTCATCATCTGTTATAGCACGAGAAATGTGACTGTTTTGCCGAGCGTGTTGACGTTGAGATCTGATTGGTTTCCGCGAGCATCATGATGCTCGCGGAACTATCATGATAGTAGGTACAGTTACTGTAAAATTGATAGAATCTTATTATATGTTTTAAGAGATCTTATTATATGTTTTAGAGAGAGAGGTGAAATGAATTCTAATGCGTAAACAAATCTCTGTTTGCCTGAATCAGAAATGTTGACAGTGTCAGACGAAAACAGAGGGTTGAGTGCGCGTTTAATTCACGATTTGAAGTAGGAATTTTGCTAATTTGGTTTTCATTAACGTGATCGACTGTTGATTATAATTGCGTTGGTTTTTAGGGCGCCGTAGCCAAATGGCAAAAGACGGAACCCTTATGGATTCGTCATGTCTGTCTGTCTGGCCGTCCGTATGTCACATCCACTTTTTTCCGAAACTATAAGAACTATACAGTTGAAACTTGGTAAATAGATGTATTCTGTGAACCGCATTAAGTTTATAGAAAAAGAAACGTATAACCATACGTGTGAGGTGTATCTATGGATAGGTCTTCTAAAATGATACTGAGGTTTCTAATATCATTTTTTTCTAAACTGAATAGTTTGCGCGAGAGACACTTCCAAAGTGGTAAAATATGTGCGGGGGGGCACATATTCTAAAATAAGAGAATGATAAAACTAAAAAAAATTTATGATGTACATTACCATGCAAACTTCCACCGAAAATCATTTTGAACAAGATCTAGTGAGTAGTTTTTTTAATACGTCAAGAATTAATTAATTAAAAAAAATACACTATTATTAAAACATCGATCAAAGTTACAACGAACTACAAGAGCTTTTATTTGATGTTACTTGCTGCTACTGAACCCTTCATGGGCGAGTCCGACTCGCACTTGGCCGGTTTTTCTTTACTCAAGTGGTATCGTTGGATTATACGCTGACTGTAGGTACATCAAAGGCAACGTCGTATAAAATAACACTTCCCGGTAGATATTATGAAACTCCTTAACAATGGACGCGTCTGTGTGCATGCAGTAGTGTCCAATACTTTAATTGACTGCGGCCAACCATTGTCTCATTGTTCGGTAGCTGATAGTGACGACACTTCACATGTCGCTACTAACAGTTTTTGTATCAATATTTGATTTGACGTTTTCTGCTTATTATGTATGTGAGATTTGCTAACTATCTCCTGGGTAATGAGAAACAATAGAAAAAGAAAATTTCACAAAAAATCTGCAAACATTATTATTACGTTATTTGTTATTGGTTTGTTTTATTTCGAAGTTAAGGATTATTAATTATTATTGATATACAAATTGAAAAATATCTTAAACTCCGCCGTGTTTTGAAAGCCATCTATTTAGCCGTTTAGCTCCCGAATCCCTACGCTGATGTGGATCCTGCTCAGTTTTTGTTTTGTATTAGTAGTTTCGAAGATTACATCCAAACTTACAAGCTTCACTTCTTTATTGTATCATGATTAGTATAGCTATACTGTGACGTACAACACTAAGAACTTGTAAAGTACAGCCAGAATTTCTATCTATCTATCTATCTTTCATTGAGACGGTTTGAGATTTCCACAACGTCTGTAATTAACAGACATGTCATGTGCTCACTTCCGGCACGTGTGTTGCCACCTAATGGAGGCCAGAGGTGTAAAGTTAGAGATCAGCAGTTATATTGTCTTATATAACATTTAATAATCGTTAACAACAACAACACAGAACTGCGTGGTGGCGACTCATTAATAGAGACCAACCAATCTCTTTCTTTGGGTGTCGTAAAAGGCGACTAGAGGACTGCACATACATCCAGCAGCATAGAGCGGCAATGGGCTCACCACTAGGATTGCCACTTGTACTCTAAAATAGAGTATTGTCCGCTTTTTCATGTAGGCGTACTTTATAATCTACGACACCAATAAAGTACTCTAAAATACTCTATTTACGTCAAAGACAAATATTAGTTAAATGGTCGCAGAGAGCAACAAAAAATACGTTTTTAAGGACAAATAAAATAAATAAACTTTCCTATACTCATACCAATTATCTAGTCCAAGAGAAGCTGCGTTATGAAACTCGTTAAAATGGTTACTAGACAACGGATAAACATACTTAAAATCGTACTATAGAAAACACCCACAAATAAATAGTATTTTTTAATGCTTTGTACCTACTTTATTTTTGTTCTAACAAAATGAAAAAATACTTTATTCGTCCTAAAAAAAGGTGGCAACCCTACTCACCACCTGTCCTCACGCTGAAGTTTCTGTTTGGTGAAACGTGGACTGTTTCAGTGAACTGCTTTTGCGGTCCTCGTTGCCTCTGACTAAGCCTTCGGGGATAATGTAACATAACAAGACAAATGAAGATGTCGACTTGAAGATTACATATATATTTATAACGGTAACGTTGCCAGCATTCTTGGTACCGCACCCATGAGCCCACAGTTGGAGGACATCTTTTATTTATAGGTTTATTTTTTCTTTTTTATACCGTAGTTTAGTTTAGGTTGATTAATTTTACTTATTTATGTAAGTAATTAAGTTTTTTTTATTATTATTAATAAGTTATGTTTTATTATAATTGAATCACCTACAAAGTATATCATTAGAAATTTTAAAAAAATAATCCCCTTTATCTACATACATACATACATACAATACATAATCACGACTATTATCCCCTAAGGATAAGCCAGAGACTAGGCAATGAGGACAGCAAAAGGAGTCCTCCACCATAGTTCACCTCTCACCAAATAGCGACAGCACATGTGCTCAGCGTTGAACTTGAAGATTGCTGTGTTCAAAGTTGAATTAGAATTTCGGATTTGAAAGTCTCAATTTAGCATTATAGAGTCGAATCGTCAAAGCGTTATTGACATTGGATAAGGCTCACAATGACTTTCAAAGTAAGCAGAACCAAATAAAGGAGTGAAAGTCAACACTTCTTTATTATATTATACCTTCTACTACCAGATGACGTATTGTTATAAAAGGAACTTTAATCGCACACCAAAAAAATAAATAAAAATAGAAATCGCGCTAAATGTAGATAAGGTTAGCAGTTCATATTTAAAGTGAATAATGACATTTTTTTGTGTTTATTTAAACGCAAACCGGTAAAATTACAACCTGTTCCCAAACACCAGAAGGTTTGGAAAACCTCACCCGTTAAACATTAAACATACTTTTGTATGTAAAAGAAATCGATGTTAAAAAAGACTTTTGCTAATTATGCAAAATGTACCTAGGTAAGTCCCGTAACCTATTAGCATAATATTATTATTTATTATCCAACTTAAATATTAAAAACTGTATTACAAAGTTTTAAATCACCTATTTCATTAAATGATATCCTGAGATTATTGTTCTGTGCTTTAACTTCTGAAATGATGCAACTTGGTTGATTTATTACGTTTATCTACTTGTCTACTTTTCTATTATTTAAGTATTTGTCTTATTAGTGAAGTAAACAATGAATGTACCAAAAATTTTCTTTTGTACACTTCAAAGCGGCTAACAAATTTGTAATATTTGATTATTTGTGTAAAAAAACGCTTAAATAAACTTAAAGTAAACGAATCGTTAAAAAAAATGTCTACCGCCTGATTATTTCAACGTTTCGTTTTCTACGGCTAACAGATTTTTTTAACGGATACGGTGTCCACGTGGACGTATATAGTCGCGGGCAGGCAGCTAGTTGAATATTTAAAATAACTTAAACATTGTTTTTATTTGAAAAAATAATTGTTGAAGTGCATTCAAATACGTTCACGAGAAAAAAATAACAAACTAAAATCGTTGTAAATAGCACAAAAGCGCTTCTTCATGACATAATGTTAACTACTCGTACAATCTGTTTGCGTCCCGTAGTGAAACAGTTTGTTAGGTGGCGCTGTTTCGATTCCATACAAATTGTAGGTAAGTATAACTCGATTAAATATCGAAGAAACTTAGTAGGAATAAAACCACATATAACTATTATTTAACTACTTAGCTTGTGATCAGAACAATTCATGTTATGATGTGAAAGTGTGCATAACGGGACGCGTCGGTTATGTGAGACTCGTCCTTTGATGTTATAGAGGGTTAGGGTCTAAGTAGTAGTAGTAAGTTAGGGTAAGTCTAAGGGTCTACCTACCCACTGAAACACACAGCAAAAACACTGAAGCACAAACCCAAAAATAATAAACTTTTTTAAGGTTCTTTTGAATCGTCCAATCGATATTTGCCTTACTACCCTTAAGAGGAAACACTACGTCGAAGTGGCATGCAAAATTCTCATACAAAACACAGAAAAACGATGTTTCGTAGTCCCCTGTTTCCTCCTTCAGAACTGGAAAAAAATTTATTACTTTTTCAGCATCGGTTAAAGAAAGAGATTTTCTATGTCTGTATGTTTAATTTTTTTTGTTAAACTAGCCACTTAATGTTTTTGAAGATGCCTTAAAACGGAGTGATTTCGCTAAATTTTGAAGGCTCCTTCTATCTTATAGAAGGTTATTAAATAAATTACGTAATGCAAAAAAATCAAACATACAGACACAGAAAATCTCTTTCTTTAACCGATGCTGAAAAAGTAATAAAAATTGGTCCAGTTCTGAAGGAGGAAACAGAGGACTACGAAACGTCGTTTTTCTGTGATTTGTATGAGAATTTTGCATGCCACGTCGACGTAGTGTTTCCTCTTAATCACGTAGAGTGGCAAGGGTTAAGGAAGGAACTAGTTTAGATAAATTATTATTGTCATTGCCACTAAAATAATACAATGCAATTATTGGACTTCATTTGATATAGGGCTTAAAATAATATAAATTTTTTTGAGCATATTAAATTATTTACCCGTATTCGTAGTGTTCTACCAATGTTTAACTATTTTTATCTGATAACTTACATTCATATTGATATATTTCTATTTACATACATAGGTAGCATTGCCAATTTAGTTATGGAGACATACATGATACCTAGTACCTCTTTCAACTGTCACCTATTATATATAAATAAAAACTAACAAGCAAAACTATTTTTGTAATTATTGATGGCTTGTTGTTTTGCTTTTTATGTAAATCTCAACAATTACCTACCTATCAACTAATTACTGTTTGTAATAAGCAAGAAGGTACTAATTGACGTCAGAAAACCATCTCTATTATCAGTTTAAATGAAATAGACGTTTCTATAGGTATTAAATATATATAGGTATTATACTAGGTTTTGCCCGCGACTTCTCCCGCTTTAATGTAGTCTTTTACCGTCTTCAGGGCTCCATTTTGTTGTTACGCTTTCACTCTCAACTGCTAAACCAATTTTAATGAATTTTGGTATAGAGACACAAAGGGTCCTGAAAACTTTGTCAGTCGAAAAATTTAAGCAAAAGCTAGTATTTTAAAAGAAACTGGTTCTGAGAGGAACATAGCAAGTGCTTATGTATATTTCACAATAGGGTAGCGACTTTGCCTTTATCACTTCATCATCATTATACTGTATACGTCCCACTGATGGGCAAAGCTTTCCCACACGAACAATTATGGGCTGAATTACATGGACTTAGGAGTTCGATAAGAAACCGAACGCCTTAGTCACTGGCTAAAAGATTAGTGTATCTACAGAAAGTTATATTTTATTTTTAGTTATTATTATAAATCACTTGATGTTAAGTAGGTATTTAACTATAAAAAGTTAATTTTATAAGTGTACTTTAGTGGACTATTAGAAATAGCAAAAATACACAAAATACGTTGATAAATACTAAATCCCAACCCGCATTATACCACCGACCTGGATTGGGCCAGCGTGGTGGGTCATACCTAGCCCAACCTCCTCATGTGATATTGTCCATGAGAGAAGGCCTGGGCCCAGCAGTGGGATGTTTATAGACTGATAAAGAAGATGATGAAAGACTAAATCAATAAGTATCATTTAATTAAAAAAAACTATTTTCCAAACCAGGATTTACTGAATACTGGATAATGCCTTAAATGAAACGCACTTTCACCGTCAATCCACAATCACTGCTAAACTAGAATAGTAATCGACACGTTATGTCTAATCATGATTCAGCATTTTTTGGAAAAGATGAAATATTGTTTGTTTATTGGAAATTTCATCCTATTACACTATATTCTCCACGAATAAAAAATTTTAATAACACGAATGATTAGATTACAGTGAATCAAAATCGAAACCTTTTACACCAACTTCTAATTAATGATTAGTTCACAGTAAACACTTATATAGCAAAATCAATTTATAAGATCAGCTGTCGTTATATCAGACACAATAGAAATTCAGTTGTTAGCAACCTCCATAGTCTTCGTGACAGACAAACAGAATAATTGACGTTCGTTTATAAGGAAACAACTTACCTAGGTTGTATCCGCAGGACCCTTCGTTGGGATCTGACACCTCCTCTATTAGTATGGAACATTTATACTTCGGCGCTGCTGGTTGCTACAGCTCGTGACGTCATAGTATTAACTGCCTGCTTGAATAAACAATGGAGAGAGACGGGGTGGTTTGATCCGCGTAGCGTGAACTCAGTACTGTCACAGTATTAATTACAAAACGGTGACCTACGCCGTACGGCGTTCAGCGGGATGACAAATCCGCGCGCTGTACACGGAAATATGAAATATTTTACGTTTCAAATGTTTGTTTGCGTATGAAAGTTTTTTTGGTTAATTTGCATGCGAGGATGTGGAAGTGGGAAACAAAATTATGACTCACACTACAAAGTGTGAGTCATAATTTTGATTTTGAAATAGAAGTTCAACTGTTAGTAAAGCTTGCTTATTGTGAAGTATTACGCGTCATTATTGGAGGGATATTTGGCGAAAATAAAGTTATTGTTGACGGCTGATCGTCCCCGTACAAATTAGTGCCTACCTTATACAAATTTGTACTTTAGACAAATTAGTATAAAGTACTCTTTACACGCATATATTCATAATTATAATCCCCGAAGTATAAACCAGAGACCAGTCAATGAGAACCGCAAAATCAGTCCACTGCCACAGTCCACGTTTCACCAAATGATAACTGCACATGTGCTCAGCGTGACAGGTGGTGAGCCCATCGCCAGTGATGGTGATTGTATGTGCAGTCTTGATCCGTTCGCCTTTTCGGACAACCAAAAAAAGATATGGGTTAGATAGCATTCTTATAATGAACCCGTTACCAGCACGGTACAGGTGAGATCAGGTGAGTATTTTTTTAATATAAAGGTACAAAATGGAGTACCCAGAGAACCGAGTATACTTGCCGCAATGCGGCAATAAGTACTTATACTGGGTACACTGCCTGATGGGGTTGATCTGGGGCATGATCACAGTAGAAAGTGCGGTACCTACATGAAAACGGGCCCTTGCGAGAAAGGGCCATATCACGAAAGGGCCATACCACGAAAGGGCCGTAACAAGAAGCGGCCGTACCACGAAAGGGGCCTTACCACGAAAGGGCTCTATTGAGTATCCTGGACATAGCGCGAAAGGACCTAAACCGTCCTTATTCAATTCTTTTATGTATAGTTTTTATTGTAATTTAGTTTTTATTTTACTTTGTAAGTTGAAAATATTTTTACATACATACCTACATATTATATAATCACGATTATCCACGAAGGGTTAGTCAGAGAATAGGCAATAAGGACCGCAAAAGCAGTCCTGTACCATACTAAATATTTTTAATTTTAAAATTAGGTATTATAACTTCTGTTTTTTCTTTTATTAAATGAATTTCAATTGGTATTCTATTCAAGTAAACAAGGTACTCATTTCATACCGCTAGGGCACAGCAAATAAGAGGGCTAGGTACATTATAATATATCTAGGTAATAACATGACCTATGGCTAGCTACACAGCACACTAGCGTAAGGATACATTAATTAAAACAATCTAAAAATTTGTAAAATGGCAGTAGAATTATTGTCTATAATTGCAGTTGTATTTCTGATCTTTTCACAATTAAACTATTAGCAACTGTCTTGATAATAAAATAAATTCATATCTTTGAGTTTCAAACATCTTCAATGTTTAATCAATGACTGAAATACACATTATTATACCTAGCCAATTTAAATGAAAATTGTCATGCTTAAGTAAAATACAGATTCAAATCTCTGTATTTTACTAACTAAGCCTTGTTTATGAGAGATTTGAAACGTTTTATAGTGGACTTTAAATCGCAATAACTCAGTTAAATATACGTTTTTTAAATGTTTTCTCTAAACTATAGGTAGGTATCTGTATATTGACATTCAGGGTTTGCTCCTTGGTTTGTAAAATTTTGAAACGGGATACCGAAATGCGGAGACCCTCTTAAATCGCACCAGTGATCTTGAAATTATTTTCTTTTATTAACATTACACCCTATTTAATATTCTAATTTTCTTAATAATACCTCCGGTTTAATTAGGATACTTTTCTCGTGTCTAGGTTCATATTTTAATTACAGACTCATTAAGATGAGAACCAACTGGAATGCAATTATTTTCTAAGAATTTATGATACAACCAATAGAATAGATCTAATTAAATGCTTGTTCGTCTTATGTAATACCATTGTTTGCATTAGTTTCTTATCAGTTATTATTATAAAATCGGATAGCATAAGATAATCTTCAATTATCATAACTACAAGAAACTTATAATAAAGAGCAACGCCATTGCTCTCTATAATATAACTAGTACTCCAATCGTTATTATTCTTAATTAAAAATAAGATAATAAAACGTTTAAAAAAATGATCAAATATTAAGAATGCTTAAAGAAAAAATTTCCTTTCTACAATTCTTTAGCACCCAAGTTTATCTGGAAGACATTTTCTTTATAGTAATAAGGCCGCCTGTTTTGTATTCTGTCTTTGTGTCAGTTTCAGTTGCATTTGTTTTCTTGTGTACAATAATCATAATTATTATTATAAAATAACCTTACAAATGCAATTTAAATAAAAAAGAAATAAATGTGTACCTTGAAATTATAATTCCTGGTTTCTCAGGAAATTACCTAATTGCTTATTACCATAAAAATCAGAGCAGTCATTGTTTTAATTTCAATCTTACTTTTCCTTGTCTAACTCACGGACCTGAAACAGGTCCGTGGTCTAACTATAGTTGGAGTCATTTCTATCAATGATAATACGGTAAGGTAAGGAGGAGATTTTTCTTATTTTTTTCTCAATTATGAAACTCTTTGTTTTAAAAACCCAAGTATATTATGTTCCCTACTCATCGGTGGAAATTGAACTTGGATCCACTGAATCTGTAAACGGTGGTGATCTAATCGCATGACCACAGGCAGTAACTATTAACCGAAATTGTGTGTAAAGTAAAGTTTTAACGTCTCCACGAAGAAGGCGAGGCAGAGAGACAAGCTTTTTATTATAGTAGAAGGAGCCAAACGAGCAAGCGGGTCACCTGATGGAAAGTAATCACCGCCGCCCATGAACTGCCCATGAACACCCGCAAAACCAGAGAAGTCGCAGACGCGTTGCCAGCCTTTAACACTAGAAAGACGGGGGAAGGGGCCTCCGGAACCCTTGCTCGTCGGACGAAACACAACAGCACCAAGTGCTATTATTTCACGCCGGATATTTGTGAGAGGGTGGTATTACGCCGGACGAGCCTTCGAGCTAAGGTGGTAATAGGTAGTGAGGTGGACTATAAGCATGCCCTTTTCATAGCTGGAGAAAACGCCTGCAATATCACTATATATCGATACCTTTAATCTCAAATGGCGTAATCACCAAATTGTCACTTTCCAGGAGACAAAACAAAAAAAAAATAAAGATTAAAATTCATATTTTGTTAACTAATACTGCTATTTTAATGAATCTTGGATGTAATAAACTGAAATCGGGAACTTTATAAAACAATTATACAATAATAAAGATTCAACCAATATTTGCAAAAATGATTTGTGATTACGCCAAAAAAAATTAGACATTTTGGCGTTTACGACCCAAAAAAAGGCTATTTTATAAAAACTTAAGATGTAACAGCCTAGTTGACTTATAAAAACTCATTTTGAATAGCTATTTTAGGTTTTTTATAAAAAAGCACTTTAAGGAAGAAGCAAAAAAAAATATATTAAAAAAAACATTAAATACTTATAACAAAATTAATTTGATTATTATAAAATCGAAAGCAAGTGGATCAATGAAATAGATTTTATTACTTACAAAATAGATTGTAATAGAAAGATACTTTGCATGAACTAAGGCTACCTACGTCAGCACTGACAGGAGTCTTGGTTAGCGCATAGATTCTAGTTTCCTAGTGAGTGACGAAGTAAAACGATTGTTCTAAAATGTTAAAGCTAGAAGGACCTAACATCAATTTAGGATTTAGACGCTAGCAACACTCCTGCCACTACGTTTAATCTTTAAGGTGATTCCTGCAACTAAACAATCTTTAATACGAGTACTATTGGGTAAAAGAAATAAAACTCGTAATTGTAAAATCATCATAACCTTACATTTGAGTTTAATTATAAATCACAAACCTACACAACAGCATAAGTTTAATTGTAAATGACGGGTTTGAATAATAATAAAGTCACAACCTTACATTTCTTTGAGCTTAATTATAAATTCAGACAGACTTAAAAATTATCGCCAACATAATCTCTAAAAATGAAAACGTAACAGAGCCATCCAGCGAGCTTGCAGAGGTTTCAGCAATGGCGTTTTTTACAGCAACGGGAAGTGGCTGATTATCGACAAGGGGAGCGACAGAGGCATCCAGCGAGCTTGCAGAGGTTTCAGCAATGGCGTTCTTCACAGCAACGGGAAGTGGCTGATTATCGACAAGGGGAGCGACAGAGGCATCCAGCGAGCTTGCAGAGGTTTCAGCAATGGCGTTTTTTACAGCAACGGGAAGTGGCTGATTATCGACAAGGGGAGCGACAGAGGCATCCAGCGAGCTTGCAGAGGTTTCAGCAATGGCGTTCTTCACAGCAACGGGAAGTGGCTGATTATCGACAAGGGGAGCGACAGAGGCATCCAGCGAGCTTGCAGAGGTTTCAGCAATGGCGTTTTTTACAGCAACGGGAAGTGGCTGATTATCGACAAGGGGAGCGACAGAGGCATCCAGCGAGCTTGCAGAGGTTTCAGCAATGGCGTTCTTCACAGCAACGGGAAGTGGCTGATTATCGACAAGGGGAGCGACAGAGGCATCCAGCGAGCTTGCAGAGGTTTCAGCAATGGCGTTTTTTACAGCAACGGGAAGTGGCTGATTATCGACAAGGGGAGCGACAGAGGCATCCAGCGAGCTTGCAGAGGTTTCAGCAATGGCGTTCTTCACAGCAACGGGAAGTGGCTGATTATCGACAAGGGGAGCGACAGAGGCATCCAGCGAGCTTGCAGAGGTTTCAGCAATGGCGTTTTTTACAGCAACGGGAAGTGGCTGATTATCGACAAGGGGAGCGACAGAGGCATCCAGCGAGCTTGCAGAGGTTTCAGCAATGGCGTTCTTCACAGCAACGGGAAGTGGCTGATTATCGACAAGGGGAGCGACAGAGGCATCCAGCGAGCTTGCAGAGGTTTCAGCAATGGCGTTTTTTACAGCACCGGCGACGGGAAGTGGCTGACTGTTGACAAGGGGAGGGGAGCAACATTGTCATCCAGCGAACTTGCAGAAGTTTCAACTATGGTGGTCTTTTCAGTACCGGCGTTGGAAACTGGCTGACTATCGTCGAGGGGAGCGAAAGAGGCAGCCAGCGGGTTTGCAGAAGTATCAGCCATGGCGTTCTTCTTAGCAAAGGCGTTGAAAAGTTTAGAAAGGGTGTCAAAAGGACTGACGATGGCATCTAGCGTGAAGGCAGATGTATGTGATGATTTTAATATGTTGGAAATAATGTGACTTTTATTTTCCGAGTTCTTAATCTGTTTCTCAGGACTAAAATACGAATGTGTTCGTGGCAACGAAAATGTAGATGTATGGACGAAATTATTTTGTAAGTGAAAATCTGTATCACTGTCACTATGTTCTATTATGTCGCTGTCATTTTTCTTTGTAGTTTTGGTTTGCTGAGATGCATCATCCTCGGGATGGGATCTGAATAAAAGTATGACTTCAATAATCATCAATGTGTTGATATGTACCTGCTCAGAAATGTTTATACCTACACAATAGGTATAAATAGATGACTGTAACTGTGTCCGAAGTAAACTATGAATCCTTTATCTCACTGCAAAATATTTTACTAACAAGATGGTTGGGTTAACAGAAAAATCTCTTTTATACCCAAGGTGTATACGACAGCAGTATTGCTCTTTTCTATGTGGAAATGGGCCGTTTACGCCAAAGGCTATAAACACTAGTAGCATTTACGTCAACTACCGTACATAAACACATTGTAATTATGTCGTTTACAACCATATTTCATACAACATGGTTGATAAGCCAAAAATAAATAACATGTTTTTAAAGTACCATAGGTCGTAAACGCCAAACTAAATACAAGAAGGTTGATACCCCCTAACAATTATTTATTTTATTTTAAATTATTAAAATAACTTGAGTTGTAAACGCCACAGTAAAAAGTATGTCTTATACGCCTAACTCGATAGTCAGTCTTTTTCAGATAATTTTACCTGGTGTATCAACCAAAATCTGAATACTTAAATTTTTTTAGGTTATTACAACAAAAAAAACTTGTTTATCGACGCTAAACACGTGGGCTGTAATCACTACTTTACTGCGAATTTTAAAACTCTGATTAGACAGATCGATAGAGAAAAAAAAATGGAGTAAGACTGCATTCAAAAGTCATTTTTTTCAAAATGGTGATTAAGCCATTTGAGATTTAAGGTATCGAAATGTCGGAGAAGACGCAGGTTATGTAGGACTCTTCTTCTGTGCGCCACCTCCGAGCGTTCGTCCGTCCGTCTGTCATCAGGCTGTATCTCATGAACCGTGTTAAGTAGACAGTTGAAATATTGTTTTCTGAGGTTTAAGCGAGCACTACACATTATGAAACACTTTTTACAGATTAACTCGCGTTTAATTTACTATTTACATAGTTTTATCATATTATCCTGATGTTTCGAAACCTTCACAGGGTCCGTGGTCACAGGGAGACTGATGAGGTGTTGGTCGTCTCATAGTTAGAAGTTATTTGCCTACCGTCAATCATTTTTATATTTAATCAAGTTTACACAATACGAGCTAACAATATTTTTAGGTCTGGCGATGTGTTGCTGTTGGGGCTGGGATTTGATGACCTGTATGATGGAGTCCCAGGCAGGTGGTAAATTCCAACCATCCTCTCTATTGAAATTTCGATGTTTTTTAATTTCAATAGCCTCGCGAATCATCCTAGGGATGAATCGTTGTTCCTTGGTGAGTATTTGAGGTTTGTCAAATCTGATGTAATGGTTGGGTCCCTCGAGAGCATGAACACGCTCTCGAGGGACCCAACGAGACGAGACGACCAACACCTCAGTCTCACTGTGACCACGGACCCTGTAAAGGGTTCGAAACGTCAGGATAATATAAAAAACTATGTAAATAGTAAATTAAACGTGAGTTAATCCGTAAAAAGTGGTTCATTTCCATAGACAGTTGAAATTTACACATGATGTATTTCTGTTACCGCTATAACAACAAATACTAAAAACAGAATAAAATAAATATTTAAGGGGGGCTCCTATACAACAAACGTGATATTTTGCCGTTTTTTGCTCGATATTAATAATGGCAACAGGTAGACGTTTGAAATATTCACAGAATATTTAGATTTAATTCAAATAAAAACACATTCGACAGCATTGAGACTGCTATTGGTATGAAACCCTTGATGAGCTCGATGGCGCAGCGGCTAGCGCGTTCGGCTTGCGATCTTGCCCGCTAAGCAACATTCGCAATGCCGGGTCGCTGAATAGGTGACCAAATTTAAAACATCTCGAGCTCCTTCGTGCTTCGGAAAACCCGTTAAGCCGTTGGTCCCGGTTGTTGTCGTAAAATGAAAGTCGTTAAAACCCACCAACCCGCATTGGGCCGTGGTGGGTAATGTTATTGCAATATCGCCACGTGCTATTATCCACGTGGGAGGCCTGTGCCCAGCAGTGGGACGTTTATATGCTGATGATGAAGCCGGCAAACGAGTGTACTCTAAAGCTTCAGTTTTTTTGCCTCTATGCCCTGGAATTTCTGCTTGGCAGCAGAAATACGTATAGGGTCGCCATCCAGTCGGATACTGGACAAAATTCCACCACCACGCTTAAAGTGAGTACCTACTTAAAGCAAGCAGTTCAGGTTAAGTAACTAACTCAGATGACAACTGGAAAACAGAATACTAAATGGCACAAGGGGAACTAGCTAGTTTAGGTGCTGCGCAAACGAGGATACTTTTGCTATTACACTGTGCTTTTGGTGTCTTGTGTCACATACTAGCTACCAGTAAATATATTCTTTTTATATAATCAATATGAAATAAACGATCAACCGCACAGGCGTAGACACTTTCTGAGTCCAGTCGCTTCCACCTGCACCTCATTTATTATCGCTCCTTGCGTGTTCACCAACAAAACAACTGACCGTTTTAAAAACGGACTATGAGTGCAACTTGGTTGCATTCACACGATCAAAGATTCGAGTAACTGCAACCGCGCTGCTATGTTACGAATGAAAGAGGTTCTACCGACTTGGGGGAAGTTGATGTGTGGAATAATGGCATACTGATGTCTATTATAGTACTTGTAACATTCGAGTTGCGATTACTCTATATTCTTTCGACTATTTGGCTATTCATATGATAATCTTACGATATTTACAGCATTTAAAGCAGAGAGAAGTGCGTCCAAATCGCGTTGAGAGAACGTGCACAGATCTTACTCGACATTTTAAAGATCCTTCTCACGACCAATAGCTAAAATAGAAACGGGCTGGTGACTGTTTTACGATATACTTTTGCCAGTTGGGCAGCGACTTTGGTTTACCTGACTGTCAAGTTGACAGTATCCAGCGTCAGCAACACGTTTGCGCAGCGCCTAACTCAGATGACAGTTTTAAAACAGGATAATAATTGGCACAAGGCTAACTAGCCAGTTACATGCACGTAGGCGTTTGTACTTTTCCGTTATGTAGGCCATCCAGTACAAAGAGTCAATTAAGCATCTGAGCACGACGGATCTCCGTATTTGCATAGTATCCAACATATTGTCATTCTTACATCCGTACCAGTCCTGAGAGTACCCTAACTGACGAGCACATATACGAAGAATGTTAGATAGATAGATAGACAATACTTTAATTGCAACACTACAAAGATTTACATAGAACTATTAGAAAAATAAAAATAAAAAACTATTACCAGGGGGATGTCACTCCGCAGTCGCTTAAATCGTAATCTTACTTATATAAGGTGACTGCTAGGAACCGCAAGAAACTTCAAGGGCTTTAAACGTCAAGTGTTTTATACATGACACAAATGACAAAAAAGGAATTCGTGTTTTTTTTCATTTTTAATGAAATAATTCATTTTGTGAATTTTAATTGGATACTCTTTCAGTATCTAATTTATCTTAAAGCATACGACCGTCTGTTGACCCGTCCGCTGCCGATAAGTACCTACGTTGACGGGTCAACAGACGGCCGGCCGGCCGGCTGTTGCCCCCTACAGCTGGGCGATAAGTACCTACGAAAATACACGAATACCTTTTTTGTCATGGATAAAACACATGACCTGACCAGCCCTTCATGTTTCTTGCGGTTTATAGCAGTCATCTTATATATTAACCCTACGCTCTTGACGTCAAATCGATATCGAGTCAGCGTTGCTAAACGGAATATGAACGCTCGGGTCACATGATAAGTTTCAATTTCGCGTGAAAGTGGTTAGAGAGTGAACCTTCTGTACGGTAGTACCTACTATTAGTTATTCTGTGCTATTACAATAAAACAATTAAAATACAGTCACAATTTGGTGGTCTTATCGCTCTAAGCGATCTCTTCCGGACCACCAGTGTTGTGAGAATGTTAAGAGAGTAAATGAAACAAAATAAGTGTGTCAGAATCGTAACAAATTCAATCCAAGGCTGAGTTCCGTCGCTTCACTCGAGTGCACTCGAGCGCACTCCGGGTCCGGCGCGCGCTCTAACCGTTCCGTGGGTTGGTGAAATTTTACTCTAATGGATGTCAGAGCGTAGTTTCACCTGTTCTGTGGCTCAGAGCGCAGCAACCAAACAACCATCAAATCGGATGGTTATTTTTCACTCTGACAGCTATTTGACGTATGCATCATTGTTATAAAGTGTCAAAGTTTGCATTTTTTGTCAAAACGTCTCGATAAATTCCGCCTGTTGTTTCGTATTGTTTTACTTTTTAAAAATTTTGTTAAATATGGATTATAAGTGGAAACAATGGAGACAGAAGAAGAATTTTCTTTTGTTTTGGACAGGAATACTTCAGAATAGGTTATAAAAACAACTCGATCGTTCCTTGGCTCGGTTGCAACTCAAAAGGGTTAAACTTTAACCAAACAACTACACCCAAAACGACGGAACGCACTCTAAGGTCTGCCTACCCCTCCGGAAACAGTACGATCAAGGAAGTTACCTGTTGAATACCGAAATGTGGTCGACAGGCAACTTCCTCGAGCGTAGGTAGCGGAGATAGCTTAGCAAAAGACGACTTACCTCAGGTGAAATCAATGATATTTTATGTGGTCATTGGGTGAAATTGAACCCTTAAACATTATGCGATTTGGGAGACAGATTTTCCATCTGATTTAAAGAGACAAGGGGTTCCCACCAAGCGTTTAAAAAAATATTAAAATTAAATTTGTTTACGCTTACACCAATTATCTAGACCAATATGAGTATTCTTTTGAAACTCGTTAATATGCTAAGATAACGGATAAATATACTCGTACATAAACATAGAAAAAACACCCAGACCCGAAATCAATTCGGAAAAATTTCTCTAAATTCGCCAGACCCGGCGCGCTAGCCACTCGGTCGCGGAGGTCGCCACGAGTGTTAGAGTCCCTTTAAGGCAATTGTTATGATATTTAATCGCTGTTTCCATCATCATCATCAGTCTAAAACGTCTCACTACTAGGTAAGGCCTTCCCACATTAACAGCCCATGGAAAGATTGTTATCAGATGGTAGATTTCTGACATCTTTCGATAGCAACTGGGACCTACAGCTTTAAGTGCCTTTCGAAACACAGGCTATTTTTATTTTAGTACTACCGGCCGCTCGTGGTTTCAACCGCGTGGTTCCCGTTCCCGTTAATCCAAGGTGTCAGCTAACTCCATACCAAATTTTATTAAAATCGCACAAGCCGTTTAGACGTGAAGAAGTAACAAACATACACACTCACAAACTTTCGCCTTTATAATACTAGTGTGACTAGTGTGATACATAAATATAGCATTAAAATGGCATACATACATAATCACGACTATTATCCCCGAAGGGTTAGTCAGAGACTAGGCAATGAGGACAGCAAAAGCAGGCCTCTGCCTTAGGCCACTTTCCACCAAATTGCGACTGCTCATGTGTTTAGCGTGACAGGTGGTGAGCCCATCGCCGCTCTAAGCTGTTGGATGTATGTGCAGTCTTTAGTCCGTTAGTCGCCTTTTACGACACCCAAGGGAAGAGAGGGGGTGGTAGTATTCTTTCACCGCTACGTGACGCGGTATAAAATATGAGTCAAAGAATGAAGGAATGGATAATTCGTTAATTAATTGCATACTTGCGTAACATGTAAACAAGTGATTAACATCAGTTAGTAATTTAGAATGTTCACTAAATCCAATTTGCAAACTAAAAATAGACCCACACCTTGCATAAAACCTTGTTAGACTAAATGACTGAGGTGAAATTAAAGATTTGAGTGTAATAAAATAGTATTTAATTCAAAGGTTTTAAGACATTTATTCTCATACAAACATGTAGTTCATTTACAATGAGATAAAAAACACAGATATATCTAAATAAACATTTTTACTCCGTCGCAACGGTAACACTAATTAGGTAATAAGTAGAAAATAGGTAATTGGTTATAGGGTGCACACGTATTCCCTAAGCTTTGACTTAAATAAGTTAATGGTATCACATTCTTTTATGTTATTAGGCAATTTATTGTAATGCTGAACGCCCTCAAATAATATTGTTTTCCTCCCATAGTTTGTTCGTATTTTAATTAGGTGCAGTTTGTGCTTATTTCTTAAATTGTGTGTATTTACTTTTTTGTGTATCTGTATATTGGACTGTATAGAATTATTACTTGTATTTCTAATAAAAACACAAGTGGAGTGTATGTATAGCTGTCGAAGATTTAGTAGCTTAGTTTTTTTATATAATTCTTTTGTAGACATTAAGTAGTTGTAACAATGAAGCACTTTTATTATTTTGTTTTGTGTTCTATAGTGGTTTGAGGTTTGTTACCGCAGCGGATCCCCACAATTCTATAAGATAATTGAGATGCGATTTTACTAATGAATTGTATATAACAGAACGTGCTCTGGCGGGGATACTGTTCACTGGCTTACGTAATGCTGCAAGCAAAGATGTTAATTTCGATTTTACGTGATCAATATGAAAAGTCCACGTCAGCTTGTCATCCAGCCATAACCCAAGATATTTTTCTTTGTTTGTTTGTTTAATGACGTTATTATTTATCGTAAGAGGAGTAAAATCTGGTATAGGCTTATTTTTTGCTGCAAAAATCATAAAAGATGTTTTTGAGGCATTTATAGTCAAGAGATTGTATTTTAACCATTCGTTCAAAATATGAAGGTCATTTTGAGCTTCATTTATTATTTCTTGAATGGACTTACCAAAGTATAAAATACAAGTATCGTCCGCGTATAGTGTCAATTGTCCTGATAAACCAATTTTATTTATATTATTAATATAAATTAAAAAAATTAACGGACCGACTATCGACCCCTGCGGAATTCCGTAATTTATATTTTGCGGATTACTTTCGAAGTTATCGATCTTAACAATCTGTCGTCTGTTCTGTAGGTATGAGGCAAACATGTTAAGGGCTGTTCCCGTTATGCCCATGTTACACATTTTTTGGAGAAGTTTTTTATGACTTAAAGTGTCAAAAGCTTTTTTTATATCGATAAATATTCCTAAAGCAATACATTTTTTTAGTTGCTGATAATGTACTTGACTTCGGCCGAAAACCGCACTGTTGATCAATAAAAAAGTTTTTTTCCGTAAGGTAATTATTTAAACGATCGTATAAAATTCGTTCAAAAACTTTTGATATAATTGGCAACACTGACACCGGTCTATAATTACTTGGATCAGTTTTGATCCCTGACTTATAAATGGGGCTAACCTTTGCAACTTTAAGTGTATCAGGGAAGACACCTTGCTTTAAACATTGATTTATACATTCTGTTAAACTTTCAGATATGACATCTTTTAGCCATTTAATAGCTTTTGCACTTATTCCGTCTATTCCGGTGCTGGTGTTAGTATCAAGATGATCAATAATTTGCTCAACTTCCTCCTCAGTACAAGGTTCAAAATTGCTCAAGGTCGAAACGTGATTGTAACCGTCCTCGTAAAATAAAATATTGCCTATATTATCGTGATAATTTTGAGGAATGTTGTTAGCTAAATCTTGTCCCACTGAAGCAAAAAATGAGTTAAAATAATTGCAGATAGTAATACCCTCTGTAATGGGCCCCGAATCCGATATTAATTTAGGAGGAATTGTGTTTGTTATTGTTTTATTTTTTGCTAGGCTATTAATTAATTCCCACATTTTTTTAGGGTTGTTGTGGGAGTCTGAAAATAATTTATAATAATATTTATTTTTATGTGTTTTTATCATATATTTAACGTTTATCTTTTCTTTGTGGAAATTATTCAATATGATTAGATCGTTTGGATTATCTTTACTTTGTTCCCATAGTTTATTTCGCAAGTTAATTGAATTTATTATATTTTTATTTATCCAATCGTCTTTTGGTGCGTTTAAATATTTTATTTTATCTATTTTACTTTTATTTATTTGTTCTTGTATACATTTTTCAAAATAGTAGTAATCATTATCATTATTTAAGTATTTAGCATTTATTGTATTTATGTAAAGTTTCTCATAATCAAGCGCTTTGTAATGTATTTGTTTGTTTACATGTGGTGCTAGCCTGCTGATTTCTAAAAAAATATGTTTATGATCTGATAGCGAAGAACTAATAATTGATAAACTAAAAGAGTGATTAATTATATTTGTACATACATGATCCTCTTATCTATTTTATTCACAATTTTGTATCCAGCTTTTCGAATCTCCTGTAAGTATAGTTTGGCGTCCTTCTCCATTTTCAGTAGATCAACGTTAAAATCACCGAAGACAACAGCCCTTCTTCGTTGCTCCAGCTGTGGTGAAAATATCTCTAAAAAGTTGCTAAGATTGGTATCTCCGGGTCTGTAAATCGCTCCAATGTTTAAAGATAGTTTATCTATGTATATCCACAAGTAGTGGTTACCGCTTTCACATAGTTCTTCCGTAACTTCATATTTAATACTATTATGAACATAAATAGACACACCGCCACCTCTGCTATTTTTCCTGTAGTTACAAATATGCGTATAATTCGGTAAGTTATACAGTTTGGCATCACTCTCTGAGGTAAACCACGTCTCGGTAAATATCAGCAAGTGTATAGTTTTCGTATAGCTTTTACTAAGCATTTTATCTCGTCGAACTTGCCAGCATTACGAATACTTTGCATATTTGCATAAAAGAATCGAAGTGACGATGCATTTAGTGGAATATCTTCGTATTTTTTGACAATATGTTGACTTATTTTGTCTGTAAATATTTTATTTTGTGATGAAGGTGTAACTAGTTTTTTTGACCGGCTGGTTTCACTACTATTCTGGGTATTCCTTTTGTGTACTTAATAGTAAGATCTTTTTCGCCATTTTCTATGCGCTTATTCAACTCTTCTTTTAGTGATTGAATAAAACAAAATTCACACAATGTTGTCTGTAGGCAAACACTCGGCAAAGACAATGCCTGCTCACTTAACAGTTTTGAAATTTAATATAAGAAGGTACTGCATACATAATAATATAAATATTGTTACTATATAATATTATTTTGATAAAATGTTTAAATCAACCAGTCCTAGGAAGCTCGAATGGGATTCGAACGCATGACATTTGGATTGCCGGTTTACTGCTCTAACCGTTTAGTTATGCTACCGAGACCCCAGAATAGACATGGGCGCCGCCGTGGCTCGCCGCCGCCGTTTAGGTATGGCGCGCCGCCGCCGCCGCCGACTGTTCAAAATTTCGCGCCGACTAGACTGTTCCAATGTGTAGGCTCTTGTAACAATAATCTCAGTTTATTCTTTACTCATGTGGGCCGTGCGGGCGCCGCGCGGGGCGTCAGCTCAGGTGCTCGATGAGGACGAAAACGACCCTATTTCCGATCAAGAGGGAGAAGAATCAGAAGAACGCCCTTTGTTTGGGGACTTCGCGAACGTGCATAGCATTAAGACGTCCACACCAACGCGTTGGCATAGTATCTTAGAAATGTTGGGGCGTATGGCACACTGCTGTAACTGTAACCGGAACCCCGTCAGCTTTCTTAGCCTGAGCTAATGCTCGAGCGCGCAAATCTCGGGTACTCAGACCCTGAGAAAGCCCCAGTTAAAGAACATTACGTAGGGCACGATTCAATCACATCGGCCCCATCGGTGTTAAACATGCTTCGCACCCACTTGGAAATACCTTTATTTCCACGGAGAGCTTTGAGTAACTCCCCGCCGCAGACATGAAGCTCCCTCCTAGAGGGGTCGACTATAGGTAATACAAATGGGTGCGAAACATTTGGAAATACCTTTATTTCCACCGCTGATAAAGCCTGACAAATCTGGAGAGATCGCAATATTTCCGTAAAAACCAAAACCAGACTGGTATGGACTCGTGTCTTCTCGATCTTCTATACGGCGCTGAGACTTGGACACTAAAAGCTGCAGACCGCAAACGCATTGACGCTTTTGAGATGTGGTGCTGGAGAAAGATGCTCCGTATTCCTTGGTCAGCATTTCGGACTAACGTGTCTATATTGCAAGAACTCAAAATCTCCTCGCGGCTGTCATCCTCGGATGTCTTCGCAAAATTTTAGAATACTTCGGTCACATTGCAAGGAAAGACGGTGACAAACTCGAGAAGCTCATAGCGACCGGCAAAGTAGACGGGAAACGGCCTCGAGGACGCAGCCCAATACGTTGGTCTGACCAGATCCGCACCACTCTTAACTCTTCAGTTCACAGCGCCCTCCAGACCGCCAAATACAGAAACAGATGGAGAAAAACCATAAGAGAGAAAGTGATGCAGAAGGGACGTCACGACCCTCAGCATTGACGAACACGACGCAAGGAGGAACTCCATTATCAATTTTAATTACTTAGTGACTTTTTGCTCTACAGCGACGATATAATGTTTTGTTGTTGAAATCTTTGTGAAGTGTTGGTTTTATTTATCACTCTTATTTCTACCTTTAACTACATAACCAAAAACGACTTCAGAAATCCCACGCCGCCGGCTTCACGCCGCCGCCGAGCATATTTTTAAGGCGCGCCGCCGCTGGATTTTTTTAACTCGGCGCCCATGTCTACCCCAGAAGACTAGTTGAATTTTTTCTAGTAGTTGATGATTTACGTTGCAAGCCAGCGGCCAAGCCAACATTTTATCTTATATCTATAAAGCATTGTGAATGCAAAATTTCAATAATAAGGATGTAATATTGTTAGTTCAAAGAAAAATACTATGCATAATAATTAACAACGACAAAGAATTAATACAGAGTCAAACAAAATAAGGTTTTGATAACTTGATTTCAATCATTTACGTTCAGCAGTGGGACAGATATTTAGACTGACAAACTTTTCTACCAAAATTGTATTAAGAGGGTAGGGTATTATTTACGCTTTTCGGTTTTCCATACAAACTTCGAAGTCGAAATTTTTAAAACCCAATAAGCCAATTTTGATGAAACTTTGCATGCTAAAGTAGAACACAGGGATCTAAATAGTTTGTTGAAAACATTTTTAAAAAACGTTTTTTTAGCTGAGTTATTGCGATTTAGAGTCCACTATAGAAAGTTAAAAATCGCAATAACTCAGTTAAATAAACATTTTATTTTTAATGTTTTCAACAAACTATTTAGATCCCAGTGTTTCACTTTAGCATGCAAAGTTTCATTAAAATTGGCTTATTGGTTTTTAAAAATTTCGACTTGGAAGCTTGTATGGGAAACCGAAATACGTAAACCCTCTTAAAGTATGTGAATTTTTTCGTGAAAACCCTCTTAAAAATTCACATATTTTTTTCAGCGATATCTAAAAATACAATACTTATGTATATACTAGATTCATTGTAAACTGATTTCAATGATAGAAGTCTTTGCCCTGCAAAAGGGATAGTAGGCTACATTACTAAGATCATTCATGACAAATCCAGGAAGGCTCAAACAATGGGCGTACCTCCTAGTCACCTCTGAGCTAATTAATGCAAGTTAACAAACAATGTGATTACAGCGGAGGCATAAACGCTCCGCCAATTAGGAATTGAATACAAATTGCCGGCGTCAGCGGTTGCATGCGACGAATGTTGCGAAAGCCTTCCTTTACATTACACCTTTGTACCTACGATCTATGACTAGGCCTGCGAAGATAACAGCTGATGCAATGCTCTAAGTGAGCGGTGATGCCGAAGGACTTACATCCAGAAGTCTTGATAATGATTATTTTTTAAAATTCCCTTTACGAGGAAGCTCTCGACCTTTATCTTAGCTGATGATAAGAGGTAGGCCTGCGAAGACTTACTCAAGGACCTGGATATCTTAACTGGTGATAAGAGGTAGGCTTGCGAGGACTTACATCCTGACGTCCTGGATATGATTATTTTTCAAAATATCCCTTTAAAAGGAAGCGCTCGACCTTTATCTTAGCTGATGATAAGTGGCGATGTGGCCAAAGGTGAAAAATTTGCGTTATAGATAACGAAACGTTAAAAAAAATGACTACCTCTAATGGGAATCGAACCCTCGTCCTCCGCAATCCGGAATTAGCCTTATATCTTAGGACGCAGTCACGAAATTAGCGGTGATGGCGACTACAGTTGCGGCGCGGCGTTAACAAAAGTAAGGCGTTTTAAAATAACGGCATGGCCACGACCTTGCCGCTGTGAGCGGAGGGGCGAGCGGATTCTTTGGCCATTGCGCGTCATACCACAGAATAATTAACAGTACTACCGTACAGAAGGTTCACTCTCTAACGACTTTCACGCGAATTTGAAATTTATCATGGAGCGTGCGAGCCGAGCGGCACTTAGTGCCATACGCCTGCCACGCACGCCTGGGAGGCGCGCCGGCCGAACGTAGGTACCTAACTGTGGAGTGACACCCCCCTGCCCCCTTACTCTTGAAACCGATCGCTATTGGTTCGGATTGGTATTGTGAATTTTCGAACTCCTAAGTTACGACTCCAGAGCTAACATGGATTCATATTGCGTGGAAATTGAGTGAAAAAAAAACAAAACTCAATGCCATTTAGTTCACCCAATATGAATTCAAATTAGCGCTGGTGTCGTAACTTAAAAATACGAAAATTCACAATACCAATCCGATCCAATAGCCATCGGTTTCGAGAGTAAGAGGGCTGGTCATACTAAGGAAGTCTAATTCAACGGTTATAGAAAAGACGCATTGAAGAAATAATCCGCTCGCCGCTCCGGAACACTCAGGAGCTCACAGCGGCCGAGCCGTTTGTTACATGCACTTATCGGGCTATCGCTAGGCTGCCGCTAATTTCGTGCCCGTGGTCGAACACAACAATACTGCTAACATTGTTGTTCATGGTACCTACCATGAACAACAATGTTAGCAGCGACAATAACCAGCTAGGCTGGTTTATAACCAAACCAAAGACAATAATATGTATTCAATTAGTTTGTAATTTCCCTACTGTGAATCGAAGGGTACACGTTCGTATAAGACTAGGTGGTTAAACTACCTAGATCGCAGAGTTCGTCTGCTTCGTTAACAGCAATGAAACTCTGTTAAAAAACTTATGCTCTTCCTGAAACTTTTATGTTTGCCGCGCAGAATACCTATCCTCATACGAAATATGTGTATAAAAATATATTTATTAAGTATTAGTTTATTTAATAAATATATTTCTTATCGTCGCGGCCAATGCAGAAGAAGATGGCGGGACTGCAATCGGAAGAACTAGCAAGTTGCAGCCCTAAACATAAAATGATGGTGGAAAAAATGGTGGAAGGAGGGTAGGGAGGCCTTTGTCCACCAGTGGGACAAGCCGGGCTGAATATTTTAATATTCTTTATTTACGTTTTAACGAGAAAAAATAGCGGTAGGTACGTCATTATAATTACAATTAATATAGTTAAGTAAAAGTGACGCAATAGGCTTTACTGTTAGGTGCGTGTTTTCTTGCGGAAAACTACGGGAGATTGAAGCACATCAAGGACGAAGGTTTGGTGACGTCACCGCGACGTATTGCCAACCTTAGTATTCGCGTCAATCGCTGATGTCTTATTAGTATTTATTATGAATCAGATTATAATTTTAATGGCAAACGTGCGTGTTTTCTAGATATCTCCTATAATCAAGTGGTTGTTTTATATTTTGTTTTTCTTTTAAGTTACCAAGATAAATAGATATAAGAAGATAGATAAAAACCAGCAAACGGCTTTCCGTTAGGTGGAAAGCGGCGAAGTGTTCAGGTTCAACTCCCAGCGGGGTAGATAGATAGATAGAATATTCTTTATTGTACACTGAATAAAAACCTAAAATATAAAATATTTACAATTTAAAAGAAGTTGGACAATGGGCGGCCTTATCACTAAAAGCGATATCTTCCAGGCAACCTAGGGATGGAGACGATAGATATCAGATACAGTTGGAGGTGTGTGACTATGATATATACGAAAATATATCTATATACACATATATACATACAACATACACATAATAAATAAAAATAAATAATTTATAAATAGTGGAATTACATTGTTAATAAGTAGTGATCCTTGACTTACATTGACAATAAGTAGTCATCCTTGACAACTGACATCTTTGACATGCTTGACATCTCCGTACATGTTGTGTACTTGGTTTGGTTCGTGGTAGGGTTTGTTAAGCTCGCCTGGTTAGCTACCACCATCTTATCTGGAGTCTGGCGCCATAAAAACAATGTAAATAAGTACCATTGTTGTGTTCCGACAGTTAAGAGGTAAGATATATAGCCAGTTCCTCAGTGGTTGTGGATTCCTACCATCAGGTGATGTGATGTGTTGAATTACACTGAAAACTTATCTACATTTATACCAACCTTTAGTAAGATGGCCATAAGCACAATAACCTCTTAACAAGCCTTTTGTTTCAACACAACATGCGTAGCCAAAACTTATTGTCTAATAATAGTTAGCTTCGTTTCTTTATTTAATTTAGATATAATTTATTTACCAATTGCTAACATAGATCAAGACATCTAGTTATATCATAAAAATATGGTCGTTGTTTGTAACTAACGTTTTTATTAATTACTTACGAATAACACATAAATTAAAATTATATATATAATTACACATAAAATAAAAGGCGCTAAAGTTAGGCCCTCTTGCAACAATCGCAATATTTAAACTACCTTCTATGCGGTTGGTACCAGGATAGGTGACCAAAATACACGCTGTTTAACCCTACCAAAGTGTAAGGCACGTTAAGCTGATCCTGGCTGCTGGCAGAAGATAACAGTCGTCGAAGAAAGATATGAAAGAGACACCCAAAGTCTATTTAGTATACCATGACATCTTGCATCCGAACTTCGTTGGCCCGTTATCCTTCGCAAAATGCGCGCTTAAGAGGCCTATTACATCTCGGCTGTGATTTTTGCGTAAAATAGCCAATTTTGGCGTTATGAATCTCAGAAACAAAAACACACTAACAATTATGACTTATTGAATAGTGTAGAATAGCTATTGGAATAGTGCGTAGCGGCCTCGCTTTTTGTAAATTTTGCTTAACTTTTTTATTAAACCCAAAATTGCAGAGAAAGATTTTCATAAAGTGCGCGAAGGCACTTTTTTGAGCTCATCGATTGAACAAAGATCTTGCTTTTATAGTCGAATAGTGCGTAGCGGCCACGGAATTTTTAGATATCATTGATTTTATTTAGGAAAAAAATCTTATTCTAAACCAAAAAACTTCGAAAATCGCTATAAGTTAACTGTGAATATCTCCTATCTATGATAATATTATTGAGCAAAATTACCAGAGTAATTGTTACTTCATGAGGAATAAAGATTTTATAATGACTTTATTATCCTATTTTGATAAAAACGATAAATACAACTGCAAAATTACTACAAAATGCGATGCGCCGGCCGTCCGAATTCAACTTATGCTCACAGAATGGAGATTTGTAATACTATGCACAAATTTATTATCCTATTTCGATAAAAACGATAAATACAACTGCAAAATTACTACAAAATGCGATGCGCCGGCCGTCCGAATTCAACTTATGCTCACAGAATGGAGATTTGTAATACTATGCACAAATTTATAGTCCTATTTCGATAAAAACGATAAATACAACTGCAAAATTACTACAAAATGCGATGCGCCGGCCGTCCGAATTCAACTTATGCTCACAGAATGGAGATTTGTAATACTATGCACAAATTTATTAGTCCTATTTCGATAAATACAACTGCAAAATTACTACAAAATGCGAAAATGGCCATTTTACGCAAAAGTCACATTCGAGATGTAATAGGCCTTTTAACACGCTTTTATTAGGTCGACCTGTATGTAAAAAACTATGTAATGGAATCTAAGGTAACTAATTTAACCATCTTCCAAGGGTCGTAGACTAATGAAAATTGGCAGCTGTATGTAGTTCTGATGACAATACAATAATATAGTACTGTCGAACTGATCTGATGATGGAGCCGGAAGATATGAACTGAAACTTAATGATGGAAATTCGTATCATAGCTGTTTTGGATTTCTTAGAAAAGTCTTGTAATGAACTTTGACCACGATTAGGTTTCAAGGTCTGATGATGAAGCCGGAAGATAGGTACTGGCATTACATGATAGAGTATCGTATCATAGTCGTGTTTGCACTTGTGAGAAAGGCCACGTAATGGACTTTGAACACGATCAGGTTTCAAGGTTAGACCAAAAAGTATAAAATAAATTAAAAGTTTAAAAAACACTAGAAAAACACGCTTTTATAAATGCACGTAAAAACAAAAAATAAATTATGTATCGTTCAAGTTGTCTCTATTTCTGGGCTGAAGTGTTAACTATGTGCTTTTAAAATATTTGATTGTAAAAGCGTGGGGCGCTGGAACAGGAAAGACTTTCTTGTTAACAAATACTTATACTAACTTCCTGGCGGAAACTGCATGAGGTCGCTCAAGAGCATAACGTTTATGCCGCCAAAGGGTTACCAAAGGGAACCAAAGATATCTCGTCCACGAACAATAACTCTACATTCTGCCACTGTTGACGCATTACCCTTATGTACTTAATTTCCTGAAAGAAGAGGCGTTAAAAATATCGGTGAATGTCGTATCTCCTCGCTGCTGGCGCATGTTTTATCTAAGTTCGACAAACTGTTACTTTGAACAGACTGTTTAATGTATAGCCACCTACTAGTCGTGCTGCAACTCCAGTTAGAGCGCCAATCTGTGTAACCTGCTTTCCGTAACATCGCTTAACTTGATTTCTCAGCAAGTAATACAAAAAGTCTTTTCTTTTCCAGCGCCCCACGCTTTTACAATCTAATATTATAATAGGCCCATAGTTTACACTTCAGCCCAGAAATAGAGACAACTTGAAGGATCCATAATTTATTTTTTGGTTTTACGTGCATTTATAAAAGTTTGTTTTTCTAGTGTTTTTTTATTTTTCACAAGCAATTGGCACAGTGCATTATGTTACAGTAACATCTCATAACCAGACAAAAACACTTCAAATTAGATAAATACAAATTAGAACTAAAGAAAATGTTACTAACAATTATTAACAATATTTAAATATTTACAAACTATTAATATGAAAAAAAAATAACTTAAAAACTATAAATAAAGAATGTCTAATTTAAAACTAAAAACTATAAATAAAAAATGTCGTCCAACTGCGGGCACGCAGGTACGGTCCCAAGAATGCTGGCAACATTACCTCTTTGAATTGCCAGGATAATACGCTGGCAGAGGTAACTGCCAGCCTTCTTGTCACCGGAGGCCTCAATAAGACGTGCACTTAAATCTTTTACAAGATGCCTAGCCTCCGGCCCCCACGTACCCATTGTCTCCACCGCAAACGGCACAATTATATAATTAGGTCCCAGGTTCGCGTATTTGAACCGTTTGCGATTTTCGGCGCTTACCGCAGCAGCCCCGACATGCAGCGAGGTAGCGCGCACAAGCGAGGGAGCCACAGTATCTGCACAGGTCGCATCCCACACCAGCGGCCTGCCAAGCCTCCACGGTCCTACGGTCATACCGTCAGGTCTTTTGCCATCGCTGCGAGAGATACCAGCCGGCTCTAAGACAGCTGGTAAGCCAACGGTGGCAAAAGCACTGCGGATGATGCTGTTAGGTAAATAGTATACGAGATTTAGATAATATGTAGTGATTTTGATTAAATTGTATAGGTTAAAAGTGGTTAATTAAAATTATTTTTGACTAATGTAATTAGATAAATTACATCTACTTGTTCTAAGCCAAAGTCAAAAATCCATTATTTAAATAAATATTTTTTTAAATGCTCTTAAATCGTGCAAACCCTCCTTCTCACTTTCTCCATAGGAGTGTACGCGTGCTGCTCTCCGGAGTCACCAATTTATAGTCTCTAATATTCCATCACGCACAAAGAAATTTGGTGACTCGTTTCTTTGTCGCACTTCCAAAAGATGGAATAGTCTACCAGCACACGTATTCCCTCCTACCTATGACATAGGGTCCTTCAAACGAGGCGTGAGTGGAGTCATTTGCCGGGCTATGTATAAAAAAAAAAAAATTTTTTGCCTACTAAGGCCGCCTGGTTAGCTACCAAAATATTTTTTACATGTAAAAAATAAAACATAAATCCTGAAACCCTTGCCTTAGCAACAATGTTAACATATCATCATCATCATCATCATCATCATCAGCCTATTAACGTCCCACTGCTGGGCACAGGCCTCCCACGTGGACAATAGCACGTGGGGATATTGGGCCATAACCCACCACGCTGGCCCAATGCGGGTTGGTGGGTTTTAACAACTGCCATCTTACGACAACAACCGGGACCAACGGCTTAACGTGCCTTCCGAAGCACTGAGGATGTTAACACAAGTAACTATTCAAAATTAATCGTTAATCTAAAACAACTGTTGTTTTCAGACTCCAACAGTGAATAAGATAAGATAGCCAGTTTTTTTTAACTGGCTGCTACCGCTTTTTGGCAGGTTTTTGTTTGTCTGTTTTTTCATTTCTTTTCTTTCTTTTCTGGGGGATTAAATAAGCTTGAGCTTGAGAGCTCTACATTTATTTTTTGACGTGACAACGTCTTATAAATTGGTTTGCCGGGTGACACTTCAAGAAACTGCGTTACGCTCCGCTCACGTTATGCGCTCACAATGAGAGCGAGTGAGAGGCACGCGTCCCTTCCACTCGGGCATGGTTAGCCCGCCTAAGAGCGAGAGAGACAGACATAAAAAGCGAATGAATATTCACATTAAAATTATTTTACCACTCAAAGTCGTTGTCACGTAAAACTTTCGCCCGTATACCGACTTTACAGGCAACCAATTTTTTTCTTTTTCTCTTTTATTATCTCCTTTCTTTTTTACATACCAGTACTTTTTATCTCTTTTATATTAATTTCTATGAAGTGTACATTTCTTAATTATATTTATTACATTTATTTGATTTGCTTATTTATTTTCTTCCTTCTGTTAATACTTGTACATATTTCTTTCTGTATTACATATTTTGCTTATAACTACTGAATTGCTTATTTTTACTTATTTCCCAATTACACTCGCCACAATGTTGTCATGCTTCATATCTTATTTCTATTTATCTTAACTACGTTCTAATAGTTCTAGTTATCCTTATTCCATTTGTTCACTATCATGACAATACTTTTGGCAAATTCCATGAAATACATTCTTTCTTTTTTATAGTTAAGATCTCCATAAGGGTATCTTTGCTTAATTTAGTGTAAAATTTCTTTTGCAGAGTGTACCTAGCTTGTAAGTGTATTAAGATAGCCAGTTAGTTACTCAGTGGTTGAGAACTCCGGGTGAAATAGCTACGCTATCAACTGCGCCCTTATTGTCAATCAGGTAAAGATGAAGGCCAAGTACTTCCCTGTTGTTATGGAAATAGGAATAACAAATTCTCAACAACAGTATGTTTAGAGGCAATTGAGATACGAGTATGTACCTAATGTTAAATAAATATTTATTTATTTTTTTCACCATTTGTAAGGCTTTATGAAATCGTCAATTCATGCCTAACTCATTAAGAAATAATAAGTAAACAGCAAAATATTAATCGGTTAAACATTGACCAATTCCAAATCCTTGCATTATTCATGTAGGTCAATATCTTACTAACTAGTTTAGTTAGAAGATTTTGACGATTTTGACTACACCCGTGTAGATTTTAACCAAATCCTAATAATATTATAAACGCAAAAATTTGTAAGTATGGATGGATGTTTGTTACTCTTTTACGTAAAAACTACTAAATGGATTTGAATGAAATTTGGTATACATATAGTTTATAACCTGGATTAACATATAGATTACTTTTTATCCCGATATTCCCACGGGAACTGGAACCACGCGGGTGAAACCGCGAGCGGCCGCTAGTAGGTAATAATACATACATACATAAAAAATCACGACTATTATCCCCAAAGGGTTAGTCAGAGACCAGGTAATGAGGACAGCAAAAGCAGTCCTCTACCATAGTCCACTTTTCACCAAATAGCGACTGCTCAAATGTGCGAGCGTGACATAGGCGGTGAGCCCATCGCCCGGCGCTCTATGCTGTTGGATCTAAGGGCAGTCTTTAGTCCGTTAGTCGCCTTTTACGACATCCAAGGGAAGAGAGGGGGTGGTAGTATTCTTTCACCGCTACTTAAGGTAAGTATCATTTTATGATAACTCATAGATAACCCATGTTAATTTACATAGAACAGAATAACAGTACAAAGTAAACGCTAGTACAGCATAATTGACAGACATAAAAACGCAATTCATCAACCAAGTACTCAAAAATGAGATGATGATGACAGCATAATTTTATTGTAAAGTTTTATTTATGTGAACCCATTTTCTGGGACATCCACCTTAATCCATTTCTTATTACAATTCTCTCTATTAGTAATAACTAAGCAATTTTTATAATACTTGATTAACCCCTTGAAGATCGTAAAACCAGACACAATCAAAAATCAATTGTTGCGCGGCCGCCGGCGGTCCTATGATCCTTGACCTGTTAAAAAAGCTTATTTACGATAAAAAATATTTAAGGGGGTGCCGCGCGATCGCAAAAGCTGACATAAGTCTCTTAATGAACTTCAAAGCAAAATCAATCATATTGATATTTAAAATTAGAACAATTCTGCTTTGAAGTTTCAGACCTAGGAATTTGATTAGAGCAATGTTTTTATTCTGCGAAATGTACAAAACCATCACGCACTTGGTTTAAAAATCAAAATTTACTTTTTTAAGATGGGGGTGACCTGCGGAATATCAATACAAATATTTTCATGTAAGGATTATTGTTTCATGCGTAAAATTAAGAAAGTTGTCGAATAAAAATGTTTTAAGGAGGCATTAGATATATACTTATTGTTTGTTATTGTTTAAAGAATTTGTTTCAAATTTCAACAAGGCCACGACCTTGTGCAATGATCAGGCTAACTTACTTAAGTTCTTGTTTATGTATTTAACTAATTCAGCGCATAGTACAAGTATACGTAAATTTTCACAATTTCGTGCAGGATCCCCTTAAGTAAAACTTAACCTAGGTTGCTTCCGGCAGCAGGGATCCCACTAACGGAAGCAACCTAGTTGTAACCTAGTAAACCCAAGCTATCGCTGGTTAGGGCTGCAAAGTGAGGAATTGTCACGAGGACAATATGTGCCGGCAATTACAACTTTTACTTAGTAATTATGTGTAAGTAATTATACTTGGTCTTTAAACTAATCCGACAAATCAAAATATAATTAACTTGTAATGAGACAGTATCTAAAGTATAATTTAGAATTATATTAATTAACAGTTGCAATTTCCTGAGAGTATTTCCTTTTTGGAATCGGAAACATATTTTTTTCGTGAAACCTTCTACGCTTGTAGAAATGCAACAATGCTAATTAGTCCTTATTTTACTAGTTGGTAAATATAGCTTAATGTTTCAATGGCAGTCAAACTGTAGCGTTCACACTAACATTACGCTTAAAGTAAGTATATTGTTTTAAAACAAACTTCAGTGACCTGATAGTTACCTGATTGAAATGAAATACTATGACGGCTTGACTCGCGTTTAATTTATTCACAGGTATATGTTATTTCTTAATGACGTTTCGAATCCTTAACAGAGTCCATGGTCAGAGAAATATTGAAGAGGAAGGCATGGGATAATTAAATACTGAGAAAATAAATCCATAAAAAGTGTTTCATTACAACGTTTGCGTTAGATTCAGAATACAATAAAAGATAAAACTTTAAATTAGTATTAGCTGTCCACCTGTAAGCTCTTCTCGAATGCTGAAAAATTTACTACAGACAGATTGATTATTAATTTCTGCCGAAAAATTACTACATTGCTAATTATTAAAATTTGGCAAGTCGTTCCTCTGTAAGACCATTCGGCTTTGGAATTTTTTGCCGGCGCATGTGTTTCCCAGCTCCTACAGTCCCGGGTCTTTTAAGCGGGGCGTAAAACGGCATTTATGCAGGCCGTCATGAATGGGAGCGCTCGTTATCGTGCTTATTCCACGGTGGGGAGCGCTCTCATTATTTTGGACTGCATCGGCTGCTTACCATCAGGCAGGATGCAGTAACTATGACGAGTCATAATAGAAAAAAAAATTATGAGTCACACAAGCACACAAAATACCTTGATAATAATTGTTGCCTAACGCAGCATGCAACCACGAAGGTTTACGCTCACCGCCAAACGACATTCAGATGTCGCTGATTACATCCACTACAATGGGCAGTTCAATTAGATTAATCTGATTTATTACGCTCAGGTTAACAGTTTTTATTTTTTATTAGCGTATTGGCAAGCGTGGTAATTAAGCCAATGTGCTCATCATTTGGGTGTCGTCAAAGGCGACTAACGGATTAAACACTGCACATACATCCAACAGTAAAGAGCGACGATGGACTCACCGCCTGTCACGCTAAGTATAATATGCATTTGTTGTACTAACCCTTCGGGATAATAGTAGTGATTATTTGTATGTATGTATCCTACTTAATACATATTATAAACGCGATACTTAATACATATTGTAAGTATGGATGAGGAGCGTTACCAGGATGAGGAGCTCGATGGCGCAGAGGCTAGCGCGTTCGGCTTGCGATCTTGCTCGCTAAGCCTCTTTCTCAATGCCGGGTCACTGGATGGGTGACCAAATTAATAAAAAAAAACATCTCGAGCTCCTTCGTGCTTTGGAAGGCACGTTAAGCCGTTGGTCCCGGTTGTTGTCGTAAGATGACAGTCGTTAAAACCCACCAACCCGCATTGGGCCAGCGTGGTGGGTTATGGCCCAATATCCCCATGTGTGCTATTGTCCACGTGGGAGGCCTGTGCCCAGTAGTGGGACGCTAATAGGCTGATGATGATGATGATGTAAGTATGGATGGATGTTTGTTACTCTTTCACATAAAAACTAGTAAATGGATTTGGATGAAATTCGACATACAGATAGTTTATAACCTGGATTAACACATAGGATACTTTTAATCCCGATATTCCTACGGGAACGGGAACCACGCGGGTGAAACCGCGAGCGGCCGCTAGTTATGTATATTTATTCTTTGCGTTTGGCAAGCGTGATATTAAGCCAATTCCTATCAATTTGTAGCTAAGATTATATATCAATGATCGAGCAGAAGTGTGAGAAATGGCTATGACATTGGGAAGCTGAGCTATTTTCCACTAACCTAACCCGGACTTACCTATGTAAAGTCGTAAAATACTCGTACTTCCCTATTATCAAAATTATCACGACACTACTATTTGTACCCGGTTCACAATAGGATACGTTCGTAACGTACCTGGTTCTCGCGTACTCCCCATGTCACGGTTAACCCGAGCCGAGGTACCGTGCCTCTTAGAGGCGCCCTCGGGTTTCCCGCTCTTGAACCGACTCGAACCCCCAGAGAATCTGGGGGGATCAAAGACTCACATGCGGCGAGATGCCATTCCCCGCCAGAAACCCTCTGAGGAATTTCGGTCTCACCTCACGGCAAGCTCGTCGCCCCTAAACAATTCCGCTTAACTGCTGTAAAGGCCATCTGCGATCTGCGACCGACAGCAAAAACACTCGAAAAAAAACGACTATTTGTTCAACGGAAGTCACCACGGTTATTATCTAATTTAAAAGACATATAATTTTACGGTACCATAAATTCTGTTTTGCGTGGACTTCTTATAAATGCAAGAAGTCACAGACCCTTAACCATACAAACTTACTAACCCATAACCCACTTAGGCTCGTATTTAAGTTCACGCGAACATGTCAATATCATAGGTTCATACGGTATCGCACATCATTTTTCTATACTAACGAAAGTGGCGTCTAATTACGTTGTGCATAAAGCTGATGAAATCAGTACTAGCGTCCATTGCATTGACGTATAAAGACGTTGACGTGTGTATGCGCTTTTATATAACTTATAAATAAAAATCTATGCAATAGCGATGAACGTAATAGAACGTCGACGTCGATGCTCTGCATCAGGTAGGGTTTAAGGCTGGAGAAGCTTCTGAAGGCTGATGCACGCTAGTTGTGGGATCCAGGGATGGCGATGGCGGCTGCGTGATTGATGTAGAGAGTGAGTAAGAATGGCGAGGGTGCACCAGATGCAAAATTATTTTCCGCACTTACTAGGTCTGGTGGCTGTGCACGTGGCTCCGTGATAGACTCAGGATCCAAAGAAGGCGATCGTGATTGCGGGTTAAGTGTCTGAATACCTTCTGCATTTCTAGAATCTAGAAAATCCAATAGAGTTCTCTATAGAGTTGTGCAACTGATCTTCTATGTCGACAAGATTGTTCAGCAGAAATGTATCATCTAAAAGATCATCTCGTATATTCTACGCAACAATTCAGAGTCTATTTGACATATTGCTAGTGTTATTTAAGTCACAATCTGGTCGCTACAGACTCACCAGTCAAAACACTCACGATTTTGCTTGAATGTTCGTTGCAATTACGTTTCACCAGAAACAGGTACACAACAACCGCACCCCCCGCGACGAGCACAGGACTACTGAATGTATGACATCTAGTTGGTGGGGCGACGTACAGTGACGTTGTTAGCAAACAAAGTAGGTACACGTTATCAGGACGAAGAGGCGTGAAAGATATTAAAAAAACTGATGCGCTGTAGCACTAGAAATTTGCGAGTTCGATGTGTTGTATGTAGCACAGTAATGCATCTCTTGGATGTTAGTATGCCGAGCCGCCGTTCAATAACGTTGTTTATAAAAAGGATTGTTTTTACTGGACGTAATCATACGTTGTTCCACAACGCAGCTACCAATATTTGGCGCATGTATACGTTGTTCGCATGAACGTGTTAAAACCAAACTAAAGGGCCTCACAGTCGATCAGGTCGCCTGCAGGTATCGCCCTGTCAGTTAGTAGAACAACGCACGGGCGGCGGCGGATGCGGGCGGCTAGTACTAACTGACAGGCTAATACCTGCGATCACACACGATCAGTTCGCCGGCACACCGGCAGGTATCAGCATTTCAGTTGGCTGATACCTGCCGGCGGGCCCCACACACGATCAGTTTGCTGCAGGTATAAGCCTGTCAGTTCCGCTTTTTCCTTTTTCGTTTCCTTTTTCCAAATTGGGATCGCAAACTTTTGCCACTTTAAGCTGTTGGATGTATGAGCAGTATACAGTCCGTTAGTCGCCTTTTACGACAACCAAATGAAGAGATGCGTTAGATAATAATATTACTTTTATTAATATACCGCCTCCACATAGTACAGACTTATAAAACAGTAGTTTATAATAGATTATGAAACAGAATTGCAAACTTTTAATAATCTGACTTATTTAATTAATTTATATAATCATTTCGTATAAGCATGAGCCTCACGCATTGCCACCATAAGAATTAAGCATTTACAGCCGATTTATTGTTTACAAAACAATAAAATTTTACTAAATATAAAATGATTTGCTACTTCTACAGACTATTTTAACTCAGTCTTCAGCTTGTACAGTCGAAATCAAAAGTGGCTTAAGAGTCTTTAAGCCTTGTTTCCCATACGAATTTCCTAATTAAAGTTTATTTAAAATGTTTTCTACAATCTATATATTTAGATCTCTGTCTGTGACAAAGGACTTTACCTACATAAAAGTATTTAAAAAAACAACAATAAATGTGTTTATTATCCACGTTATCCTTGTAGAACAAATAAAATAAGAAGTGTAAACGTGTTGTTGTTGCATTGAATAAAATGTCTTCCGAGAAGTAAATAGTAAGAATAATTATATGATTCTGATTAAGTATAGCACGAGGTCTCGCTCGTCATCTTGGAAACGGAAGGACGTATGGCGCTACCGTATTTCCCCTCAATATTTTTCCATAATGTACAGGGTGGATATTTTATTTTAATTTTATGATAGTAAGTGACAAAGAAGTGTGTGTCGGGATCGTAGCTTAATGAAAGCTATGGTCTCTCATCCTATACTTTCAAAAAGTGGTCGTGATGTTGTATGTATACATATATCGCAGGGATATGATAAAAACAGAGATTTGGTCAATTCGCTAAGTGATTTGATCAAATCACGGAGGATATTAAAATAACAACACGATTTTATCATTTCCATAAACAAATCTAGGGATTTGAACCAATACCAGAACTGCTACCGTGAAATGACAAAAAAAAACATGTGACCTACAAACAGGAGTAGGGCAGCCAGTATTTCTGTTGTCTTATAAACAAAAAATAATCTCGAAATTCAAGACAATCGCTACGCTGCGCTTCGCGATTGTCTTAAATTTCTAACCTATCACGTGACCTACAGGAGTAGGGCAATCAAGAAATACTGGCTGCCCTACTCCTGTTTGTACGTCACATGTTTTTTTGTCATTTCACAGAAGCAGTTCTGGTATTGGTTCAAATCCCTAGATTTGTTTAGGGAAATGATAAATTCGTGTTGTTATTTAACATCCTCCGTGATTTGATCAAATCACTTAGGAAATTGGCCAAATCTCTGTTTTTATCATATCACTGCGACATATAGTATGTATAAGTATGTATGCATGTATGTATATGTCGTAGTCATATGATAAAAACCGAGATTTGGTCAATTCCCTGAGTGATATGACCAAATCACGAGAATGTTAAAATAACAAGACGATGTTATCATTTCCCTAAACAAATCTAGTGATTTGAACACCACTAGAACATAAATTGCCCTACTCCAGTAGGTCACGTGATAAGTTAGGAATTTAAGACAATCGCAAAGCGCAGCGTAGCGATTGTCTTGAATTTCGATGTTATTTTTTTTTTTTAGACAGCAGAAATACTAGCTGCCCAGTAGGGCAATGACCAAAAACGACAAAAAATACGTGAAATTACCAAAAACATGTGACCTACAAGTACTCTTGTAGGTCACATGTTTTTGGTTTGGTTTTTGGTCATTTCACGGAACCAGTTCTGGTATTGGTTCAAATCTCTAGATTTGTTTAGGGAAATAATAAAATCGTGTTGTTATTTTAACATTCTCGTGATTTGATCAAATCACTTAGGGAATTGACCAAATCTCTGATTTTATCATATCCCTGCGACATATATATGTAGAAAAGCGCTTTGCTTTCATCTCACCCGATGGCAATAGAATAAAAGTTTAGTATTGATGAATGAATGGATGAATTCACAAAGTAATGAATAAAATTTGATACAACTTAATTCTTATGCGTGAAAGGGTTTGGGGAAGACCTTTGCTCAGCAGTGAGATAGGCTGAAGATAGGCTGAATTTTAAAATAAACTTGATAACCGAATCAAGCACTACAATATTGTTAAGATTTTCTTTGTTATCGTGAACTTGTAGTAATGAAACCTGTAATGATAGTTGTAAGTGAATAATATATAAATAAATAAAGATTAAGTCCATTGGGAATCGAACCCGGAATCAAGCACAGGTCAGGTTCAGATTGCGATCGTTGAAGTTAAGCAACTTTATGGAATTTAGGGGGTTAAATTCATTATTACCCCCCCCCCCCCCTCAAGGATCCTACTTCTTCCTCAAGGTCAGCAACGCATCTGGGCATCTGGGATTCCTTTGTTTTTGCGGGTGTCCATGGGCGGTGGTAATTACTTTCCAACATTTGACCCTCGTCTGCTTTTTAACTGCAAGTCACTAAAAACGTGTAATGTTTTAAAATTTTAAGTGATGACCGATTTTTAATTATGTGAAATAAAACATTTACGTAACTTCAGAAAATTTTGCATATAGGTACTCACAGACTCACATAGAATACAGCTCGGATGGGCAGCATTTGGCAAACTGGATGATATCTTCCGGTCAAGGTAGATGACTCAGTGCCTGAAGACCCGTTTCTTTAATCAGTGTGTTTTGCCAACTATGAGGTACGGTGCCGAGACATGGACGCTCACTAAGGAGACTGTGCACCAAGTACGAGTTGCATAACGTGCCATGGAACGAGTCATGCTCGGCATCAACCTTCTCGACCGTGTTCTCAATACGGAGATTCTTCGCCAAACAAAAGTCTTCGACGTTGGTGACAGGGCGATCAACCTGGAGCGGAGTTGGGCAGGACTCCTGACAAGATATGGTGATGGCCGATAGAGCAAAGCTTCGACAAAGTGGTGGCCAAAATTTGGCCAAAAAAATCGGGGACGTCCAAAGGCACGCTAAGGTTTATCGCTTAGGTTATCACCTAATAAAGAGATCTATCGCCACGAAATATTTTCGTTCTCAGATAAACAAAAAGTGCTGACAAATATAAATTTGAAAAGTGTTGACAAAAATAACAACTTGATGACAAATATAAATTTTGGTGACAAGAAATATAGTACCCCTTATCATTTAACATCAAGTCAGATGAAGGCCAAGTACTTACTCGAAAAGAAATAAAAAATTACCATGCAACAAATAGCTAAATAGACAAAACCTAAGTCGTGCAATATTTGAATTCAAAATATTACAATGCAACTAGGTATCATTAGTTTTTCGTCTTTGAAAAAAAGAACCACATCTTCATTTTTCATCCAACACAATTATTACGATGAAGTAAGCCAACACCAGATTACTGTTGTAGAAGAACACCCTGTGTTTTTTTTTTCGTTTTTTATGCGTCGTACGCAAATGAAATAATGAACTGACGAGGGGCAAATTAGACGTTTTAGACACACTGCAATCACTATATAAAGTGGTGGTACATCACACGAGGTATCATAAGTCACTTGACCGCAAGTCAGTCATTATCGTGCACAGAAATGGTAGGTTGCAAGCGAATTACCTTCAGTTGAATCTGACGTTGGTACTTAGTGTTGCCCACCTCTTTCCTGGTGACATAAAGTTTGTTGCGACCTTCCGGTGCCGCACTTAAGTGTCATAATGCGAGTTGAAGTGATTCGTGGATTTAGGACCTTTTTGTTATGATCTTTCGATAGTGCAACTGAATATTTTCTGGAGCATCATGCGAAAACGTCCGCGTTAAATAATACATTTTAAAATAAAGTGACTTTCAAAGTGATTTTGCGTCTGTAGTGTTGTGGTCAAATCACCCGTCTCAAACCTAGAGGTAACGGGTTCGATTCCCAGCAGGGTAGTTAATAGTTTGGTTTGTTAACAAGGTGTTTTAAGTCAGCTTCGCTAAGTCTGTCGCCATATCAAAAGGCAAAAGTCAATTTTAGTGGCGTTCTGGTGTTCAGATGGTTATAAATAAGAAGTTTCTCGGTTGATAAGGATTTTGGTTAAAGTGCGCTTCCACTGTCTTAAAGCACCTGCCCTTAAGTGAGATGAAGGCCAAGCGCGTTACGAAAAAAACGAACGTAATTTAGTTTTCAAAGTTAATTGCCGTGACATGTCGAAATTGACATGTCGTAATTACTATTAAATATTCGCTTTGACTTAAGACAAAAAACTATTTACAACTCATGCAACTCAGTTTGACATCGGTTGTAATAATAGGTTGTCAAAATAGTCTTATGATTATCCTAATCCTAACTAAAATAAAAAATGCTAAAGTATGTTTGTTTGTTACGCTGTGTTTTTCCGCTTAACCCTTAACCGCTAATCCGATTTTGATAAACTTTGGCATAGAGATAGATGAGGCCCTGGAGACGGTTACAAGCTATTTTTCCCCCGAAACAATTAATGCGAGCGAAACCGCGGGCAAAAACTAGTTCATTAAAACAATGACAATTGTTTGATTTGCTAAATGTGCAAAGCACACGAAGCTATTATAAAAAAAAAAAAATTGTTTCATTGACTTTACGATTAAAACCATGGGCGTAATCTTCGTATAGAGATGTTCAAAGGGCGTAATACACCACGTCTACGATTATACAATGCTAAGATGAAATATTAACCACATTACATACCTACGTCAATAGAAATTGCAAAACGGATTGGAATATTCTGAAATGGTTACTTTTGAATTTACAATGCTATTACTTTTTATTGAAAATGATGTAATACTTGGGGAAACAGAGAGTGATTTACTGCATTGTAGGTATTAGTTAGATACGTATAGAAGCAACGCTGGCTAACAGATTAAGAAACAAGCACCTTAAAAATATCTAATGTAGGTAAGCCTATGTCTTGGCAAGCTCTCTAGATTCAGTCATTTACATTAATTTAACTTTCGTTAATTATTTTGTTATTTGTTTGGCCATCAATGAAGGCTCATATTCAATAAACTATTTGACTTTCACTTTGAAACTGGCTTCATCTCAATTTCACCACTATTTATTGTTGTTTTATTTGGTAATGACGTGTTTAAACAGTGCAAACTCGAAAAAGCAATGATTTTCTTTAGAAATTATCTTCTTTATGAATTATGGATTTTAGTTTAGGTTTGTTATTGGATCAGCAGTTGAGGAGGTCAGCAAAAAGGTCAACAGTTAACAGTCCCACGCATGTTCAAAGTGTTAATTTAAAATCACAATCATTCTCTTCAAGATTTTGAATCTTATTAAAACAAACTCAATTAACGTAAACCTCGTTGAAGTTTGATTGTATTTTTTGGGTATTTATAAAGTTTCAATTTCTTTTTTCACCATTCCAGATGGCAGCCAAATTCTTAATCGCTCTGTGTTTGGTAGCAGCAGCAGCCGCCCGACCCAACGAAAAATACACAGACAAATACGACAACTTGAATTTAGATGAGGTGCTAGAGAACAAGCGGCTGCTTCACGCGTACGTCAACTGCGTGCTGGACAAGGGGAAATGCAGTCCTGAGGGAAAGGAGCTCAAGGGTCAGTACCTTCAAAAATTCGTCTTTTTTGTAAGCTACTTCATCATCATCATCATCATCATTTACATGAGACCAGAAAATTTTAGACTCCTCGCAGATTTATATGGTGTTAATGGCGCTCCGCCCTAGCGATTGTTTGTCTTTTCTTTCTTACTTTAGTTTTCTTTCGTTTCTTTCATACTAACCTTGTTCTAATATTATTTGGTTATCCAAGGCAACTAAAATAAATCAGCTAAATCAGTCTTGCCGTTCTTATGTTATGCTCCGTCAAATTTGTGGAGAATTATATTTATTTATATAGATTTGCCTGTTTCACCAAGCAACTTATACGGATACCTAATCTATAAATAAGTTTCTTGTGTTACACTGACTGATTTAATGTCAATCACGTGACACATTTGGAGATCAAGTGTCTCGGAAGGCTTCTTGCTCGGAAGTCTGATAATGGTAATATAATAATGTCATGGTCCCTGAAAATTACAGTGCAATCTTGGCCAGCAACGCTAGGGATAAATTTCTAGAGTACTGCACTAAAATATTAAACATTATTAGAAAGCGAAATAAAACTGAGCGGAAATAATAAAAATGTAGCTCAATAAGAGGGCTACAATTGTATAAGTGGTCTTATACAATTATTAGAACCGCGCATATCATGTAAAATAAGTAATATAGAATAAGAAAATAATAAAAGTAAAAGTTTTAATAAAATTAAAGATAAATAGTAAGTAAGTTGAAACAAAAGCAATAGGTACCTAAGGTAAGATAAAATAAGACATAGCTATTATAAAATGTACTAGAAATAAGAACCCTGCATAGAATAAGATCGAATACGAACAAAAACTTGTAAAAAATCAGAAAAAAAAAGCGATAATAAAATCTCCAACTTTGTGGGAGGCGTAGTATAATAATTAAAAATATATATATATTATATATAATAATGTCAAAATTTCAAAATGTCTAGTTAATGAATGACTAGCTTATGAAATAACAACACGTCACGTTAAATCTGTTTACCATGGACATATTAATGTCCATGCTGTTTACCGATAGGTATATACGTCAAAGAAGACGTTGAGTTAGGTACATAAAACAGGAGATTGGTAAATAGCTTTCTATTCTAATAATATGAGACCACATTTTTAACTAGTCTGGTAGTAGATAGTCAGTTAATTTCGAAACAGACAGTCATTTTAAATAGTAGATATTTCATAATATCCAAATCTACAATAATATAATAAAAAGGTAAAGTTTGTAAGTTTCGATGTAGGGAATCTTTGAAACACGTCATCCGATTTCAAAAATATATTACTTACATTTTGACTGGACCTTCAGGGACATAGGCTGTATATTATCAGAATAATATTGTACTTATAAGCGAATCCATCATAGGCTATAATAGGTGGCATGGACGAAGTCACGTGCGGTCCGCTAGAAATATACAGTATCTCCCAAGAAATAGAGTCAAGCTGAAGCTCATAGGTAAAGCAGCCCTAGGGGCACCCAAATCTACATACCCATATAAAAAAATTACCTTTCCTTAACTGTTAGACCAAAAAAATATTAAAATAGAGATTTTTAAAAATTCGTAGTTCGAAAACAATTAAAAATCGTGAAACAAGCATGTGGGTAATTCAGGTGCCCCTAGAGCTAACCTCTTGGCTTTTGCTTAACAATATATCTTGGGACACCCTGTATAAAATAATTAAAACTTAAGTAATTTAAATCTAAATACGTATTGCATAATTTGTGATTGAAATAAAAATTCTACCAAAACAATACGTAAAACAAATAAGAAGCCAATAGTAAATAAGTAAAGTAAATATTTCGGCAGATATTTACATCGATCAGAGATCTCTCAATCGATCATTTGTGTCTTCACAATCTTTGTTGTCTTTGACAATGCGCAATTGGAATATGTGGGTTAATAATAGCTAATATATGTAGGTACATACTAGCTTTTACCCGGCTTTGCTCGGGTTAATTTTTTCCTTCCTTTTTTATAGGTATGACTTAGCTGCTTTAAGTTTTTAAGTTTTAAATTTAAGTGTTGCAAAATCCTTAGGCCACCGTAACCGTTAACCGTCAACTTCATTGCCAATTCGGCATATGAAAAATAAACAATAATAATTTTAACAAGACCGCCTCTCTTGATCCCCAGAACATCTCCAAGAAGCCATCGAGACCGGCTGCGCCAAATGTACTGAGACCCAAGAGAAAGGCGCTTACCGTGCCATCGAGTTCCTGATCAAAAACGAGCTGGAGATCTGGCACCAGCTCACCGACAAATTCGACCATGAAGGCCAATGGCGCAAGAAGTATGAGGACCGCGCCCGCGCCAACGGCATCGTCATACCCGAATAGACTATTACTACTCAAACAATTTTTTACTCTAATATTTTTTTTAACATAAAAGTTATTTTTTTTAATTCCTGCTTTTGATTTCTGGTACTTACCTAAAAGTAAATCATTACCAAAAAAATATCTGGTACCAGCTCACCGACAATTTGGTATCACATTTGATTCTATCTCACCGTCTATCGGGTATATGATTTGATACTAACTTACCGACAAGGTGGTGCCATATCTGGTACCAGATTATAGATGAAATTACATCTGGGGCGCTGCTAGCTCACCAACAAGTTCGACCATAAAAGCAAGTGGCGCAAGAAGTATGAGGAGCGCGCCTGCGCCAACTGCATCATCATACCCGAATATACTGTTACTACTCAAATGCTTTACTCTTTTAAATTAAATTTGTTTACGCTCACAACAATTATCTAAACCAAGATGAGACTTTTGAAACTCGTTAATATGGAAAGATAACGGATAAATATACATAAACATAGAAAAAACACCCAGATACCATATACCTGTAGCGACACATTGTATTAGTATTGCGTCATAGCTATGAGCTGGGATTATGGCTCCTGTCCTGCGCGGGCTGCCCCAGTTCTCCTACAGTCGCGTTCCTGTACACTTGTGTACAAATAAATACACTAAATTAAATAAATACAATAAATTTATTACCGATATAGTATACGTTTATCTACTCGTACTTATCTCCCCGCATCAACCCTAAAGACGAAAATTCTATATACCTTCTGATTTACCTTAACCAACGGTAAATACCAAACTAGTCAACAAAAAAAATATTTGGTACCAGCTTACCGAACAATCGGGTATCTAATTTACCGACACGATGGTGCCATATCTGGTACCAGATTATAGACAAGATATAACATCTGAGGCGCTGCTTGCTCACCAACAAGTTTGATCATGAAGGACAGTGGCGCAAGAAGTATACTAGCCTTTTCTGGCTCTCTTACACTACTGGCGTCTTCCCGAGCTCTTGGAAGCCGCCAGCTCTTACCTAGAAGAGAACCAGCTAGTAAGTGATCGCCAGTATGGTTTTCGTCGCGGTCGTTCAGCTGGTGATCTTTTAGTGTACCTTACTCATCGATGGTCGGAGGCAGTCGAGAGTAAAGGGAAGGCAGTAACTTGCAGTTAGCTTGGACGTAGCGAAAGCATATGAGAAGGTATGGCACAGGGTTCTCCTCTCTAAACTTCCATCATACAGGCTTCCTGAGAAATTGTGTTCGTGGGTTGCCAGCTTTCTTACTGGGCGTAGCATCAGAGTCGTAGTCGACGGTTCGTGCTCTGACATGAAGCCCGTGAATGCTGGAGTCCCGCAGGGGTGTGTGTTATCCCCTACTCTGTTTCATCTGCATATCAATGGCATGTTGCATAACAACAGCATTCATTGCTATGCGGACGACAATACTGGGTATACGCTTCTATACCAGACGAGCTAATATTTCTCTGGAAAGCGTCATCGGGAGCCGGTATAAACTTGTGACTGACACCGAGAACATGTTAAGTTTGGGGGTTAAGTTGCTCGCGTCCGTAGGTTTACCCTTGAGACCCTACACGTGACCCCTGGGTGGTGCTAAATGAGTGACACCAACTGAGTGGTAGAGCCACGCTGCGTTGCAGCACGCATTGGGTCGGCTCGCCCGGCGTAATACCACCCCCTCACGAATTTTCGGCGTGAAACAATGGCACTCTGTGCTGTTGTGTTTCGTCCGGCGAGTGAGGGTTCCGGAGACCCCCCCCCCCCTCACATTTGATATGGCAGCGAACTGTAATCTAGATTTACCCCAGGGGGGTACCGACACATCCAGTGTCGGAGAATCCCCCCCTGAGCGTTCTCGCTCAGGCTGCCCTACGTATTCTGGGGAGGGAAAAAGTTCGCCCGTGCCAAGGCATGCTGCAGGCAGGAGAAAGGCGGGACAATTGGCACCCCCTCCTACGCTTCGCGTGGACTTCTGCAATATCAGGGGAATCCACTCTAATTTGAGCGCCGTCCATTACCACCTCGAGACGGCGAAACCGGCCTTGCTCTTCCTCACCGAGACGCAGATATCCCCCCCTCCTGACATCTCGTACTTGCGCTACCCGGGATACAACCTGGAACATGCATTTGTGCCACGAGCCGGTGTTTGTGCCTATGTCAGGGAGGATATGTGCGTTCGTCGCCTTGGCAATCTTGAAGATAGGGACCTCTCCATCTTATGGCTGCACGTCGACTGCGGACGTCATCCTCGCGTCTACGCGTGCCTGTATAGGTCCCACAGCGGTAACATCAGAACTGACCAACTCATCGAGACCGTCCAAACAGCGACAGACTCCCTTCTCCAACGGATCCCCTCGGCCGAGATTGTGGTATTGGGAGACTTCAATGACCACCACGTCGAATGGCTTGGTTCACGCACAACTGACCACGCGGGTAGAGCCGTTCATGACTTCGCTTTAGCCTACAGTCTGTCCCAATTGGTAACCGAGCCAACACGGGTTCCAGATGTGGAGGGCCATGCACCTTCTTTATTGGACCTTCTGCTGACCTCGCACCCAGACGGCTATCAAGTTTCTGTTGATGCACCACTAGGCTCATCAGACCACTGTCTGATTCGCAGCACTGTGCCTCTCACAGAAACTTCAAAACCGCAACCAGCGGCTAGCCGTCGAGTCTGGCATTATAGGTCGGCGGACTGGGATGGGATGCGAAGCTTCTTTGCGTCCTACCCGTGGTGGCGAGTTTGCTTCTCGCTGGATGATCCTGATGTCGACGCTGACTCTGTCGTTGATGTGATACTGCAGGGAATGGAACTTTTCATTCCAAACTCTGTGGTTCCCATTGGCGGCAAGTCCCAACCATGGTTTGGTCGTTGCTGCAAAATGGCGTCTCGCCAAAAGCGACAGCATTACCAAGCCTGGGCTAATGCGGTGTCATCAAAGGATCCAAACACCAGTGCGCTCAGAAAGAAGTACAACTTTGCCGCCAGATCCTTTAAGAAGGACATCGCCAAGGCGAAGTCATCATTCATAGGTAGAATTGGCGAGAGGCTAGTGCGTCTTCCTTCGGGGACGCGTGCGTTCTGGTCTCTCGCCAAAGCTATCTTAGGGAATTTTTGTCAGCCGTCCCTACCACCATTGCACAAGACCGATGACTGCCTGGCCTATACTGCAAAGGAGAAAGCCGATCTCTTGGGCTCTCTTTTCGCATCAAACTCGACCTTGGACGATGGGGAAAACTCTCCACCAACCATACCGCATTGCGCTTGTACAATGCCAAACGTTCAGTTCCTGCAAAGGTCAGTTCGTAAGGCTCTTTTTTCCCTTGATATCCATAAGGCGAGTGGGCCAGATGCAGTTCCACCCATTGTGCTTCGGACGTGTGCTCCTGAATTGGCACCAGTTCTAACGTGCCTTTTCCAGCTCTCTTACACCACTGGCGTCGTCCCGAGCTCTTGGAAGACAGCCCTTGTGCACCCGATTCCAAAAAAAGGCGATCGCTCAGATCCGTCTAACTACAGGCCAATAGCTATTACCTCTTTACTCTCCAAAGTAATGGAGTCCATTATAAACCGCCAGCTCTTAAGGTACCTAGAAGAGAACCAGCTACTAAGTGATCGCCAGTATGGTTTTCGTCGCGGTCGAGCGGCTGGTGATCTTTTAGTGTACCTTACTCACCGATGGGCGGAGGCAGTCGAGAGTAAAGGGGAGGCACTGGCAGTTAGCTTGGACGTAGCGAAAGCTTTTGACAGGGTATGACACAGGGCTCTTTTCTCTAAACTTCCATCATACGGGCTTCCTGAGAAATTGTGTTCATGGGTTGCCAGCTTTCTTCAAACAGCGGCTTCTTGTTCAATAATCAAAATCAAAATACTTTGAAAGTTTAAAAATAAATATGTCTAGTTTTAGTAATAAAGAACTAAACTTACAGTCTACACCACCGGAAATAATAAGTAAAGCACAAAATGTTTTTGACAGCCATCAGACATTACCAGACAGACATTACCATCTAAGTCCAAAGAAAAATACATGTTGGCTTACCAAAAATTTATACACTAGAAAAGCAACAAAAACACGCAGTAATTTTCAGAAAATGTGTTTTTCTCGCAAATATGTTATAAAACGTCGTATGACATACGTGCGCTTTGATAATTACAGCCTCTGCTTTCTTGTAGCCCTCGTCTACGGCTCGGGCTAGCAATATCGCCTCTGCTGCAATTTTCAACTCACCGCACTAATATCATAATGTACTATTATAACACATTTTCTCGTAAACTGGCTCTTAATACACCGATTTCAGCATCGTAAAGTACCTTATTACACACTAGTGCGGTAATGTCAAATTAGTTATAATTTGAATCTATGGACAACACAAACCACGCCTACACAGTCCACGCTTCAGCAAGAAACGACTGCACAGTCTGCACAAGTGCTTAGATGGTGAGCCTTTAGCCCGTTAGTCGCTTTTACGACACCCAAGAGAAGAGAGGGGTTGGTACCTATTATTATTTTGAAGAGCCCATCACCGCTCTATGCTGTTAGATGTAGATGCAGTCTTTAGTCCATTAGTCGCCTTTTACGACACCGTAGAGAAGAAAGAGGTTGGTAGTATTATTTTGATGAGCCCATCGCCGTTCTATGTTGTTGAATGTATGTGCAGTCTTTAGTCCGTTAGTCGCCTTTTACGACACCGAATGAAAGAAAGGGGTTGGTAGTATTATTTTGATGAGCCCATCGCCGTTCTATGCTGTTGAATGAATGTGCAGTCTTTAGTCCGTTAGTCGCCATTTACGACACCCAAGGGAATGGATGGGAAAACTTCCTACCTTTTACATACCTCTATATTTTGTCGATTCAAACAGCTGCTTCTTGTTCAATACTTATTACTTTGAAAGTTTAAAAATAAACATGTCTAGTTTTAGTAATGAACAACTAAATTTATAGTCTACACCACCGGAAATAATAAGTGAAGCACAAAATCCATCTAAGTCCAAAGAAAAATACATGTTGGCTTACCTAAGATTATAAATCTTCTGTTCAGAAAATGTGTTTCCTCGCAAATATGTTATAAAACGTCGTATGACATACGTGCGCTTTGATAATTACAGCCTCTGCTTTCTTGTAGCCCTCGCCATATCGCCTCGGCTGTATGTTTCAACTTACCGCACTAATATCACAATGTACTATTAATATTTGATCTGGTACTTACCTACTGAGAAGCTCCTCACCGGCAACTTGGTAAAAAATCTGGTAAGAATTCACAAATATGATAGTGTGACTTCTGGCTTGCCTTTATGTACGACCATGAAGGGGGCATCGTCATAATATCCAAATAGACTCGCGTACTGCTAAGTTGTTGGCTTATACTACATTATTGGTATTATTATTGTTATTGTCAACCTATTTTGTGTAAAATTAATAACTTAAAAGTTATTTTTCTAACGTGTTTCAAATTTTGGGTAAATAATTGGGTAATATAAAGCGAAAAATGGCCGACCGGAAACTTCCTCAACTGTACGCGTATCACTTCAGAACGGCTGCACTTATTTGGCTTATTCTTTTTTGTTGTTTTTAATGGCCAGAACAAGGTTCGTATGAAATATTTTTTTTAGAAATTCGTTACGTGGTACGGGGACCCCGCGGGCGTAGGGCAATAAAAAACTTAATAAAAAAATATGCTTTGGTACTTACCAACTTACCGACAAATTGGTATACAATCCGGTACGAGCTCACCGCTAAGGTAGTGGAACTGGCTCACTTTGTGGATATAAGTAGCAGTGAGAACAGAAAACTTCCTTAATATATATAGCGAGTCAATAACATGACGCACCTACAAAAAATATGGTGGCGTTGTCACTCGAGTATATAAGAGAAATTGCCTCGTTAACGGCGCAGGAGTTGAAATTTTTCATAACGTCTTTTATTCATTTATGTTAAGAAATTAATGATTATCATCCTATAAACATCTCACTGCTAGACACAGGCCTTCCGACATGGACAACAGATAGGGATAGGAATGCCTGACACACTTCTTTTTCTTCAGTTACTCATTCATACGCCTCGGTGGCAAAGTGGTGAGCTCTCTATATCCGGTAGCGATAACTTAGAATAAATAAATAGATAAATCTTCATTGAAAAATAATTTTACAATATTTTAACATAATGCTAAACATATATGTATTACTAGAGACAAAATATACATGTGCCTGGACTAGGACTTTCGTGTTTTCCAGGCAAAAAGAAAGATTAACATAAGAATAAACAACAACTTAACCTGTCAGTCAATGGTCATTTGTGATCGGAACGTTAGGGTCAAAGTTACTTTCGAACGTTACTGTAATAGAACACTACCGCCCCATCTCTTCCCTTGGATGTCTAAGGGTGGATTCGACCAAACTGGAATAAGGTCTTATACCTAGATTAAACGCCGAATTTGTTTAGACTAATCTCGGAGTAAGTCTTATTCCGCTTTGGTCGAATCTACCCTAAAAGGCGACTAACGGACCAAAGTCTGCACATACATCCAACAGCATAGAGCGGCGATGGGCTCACCACCTGTCACGCTGAGCATATTTGCAGTTGTTATTTGGTGAAACGTGGGCTATGGCAGAGGACTGATTTTGCAGTAACGATAACTTTTTTATTATTTTTTTTATTTATTTATTTATTGAATAAAGAATACAATATATCTTAAACTACTTGGCGCCTTAAAACCTGAGTGGTTTGTCTAGGCGTTGCACATTCATACAGAAAAAAAAAAAAAAAGAACAGACAATGTATATACACTTTTTTTTTTAAAAGGTTAAGGTAAGTCTACAAATTTAGAGTAACAATTTGTATGATGCGGTGTGAAATTGTTTTAACTGCACAATGGTCACAATGGTCACACTTAACAATGGTCATTTTTGATCGGAACGTCAGGGTCAAAGTGAGCGCGCGCTTACTATCAAACGTTTCAGAATGTACACCCAGGAGTATTTTGGATCCAGCAGATTATTTTTATCACGTTTTCTGAATCAGATTGCAGAAGGATTACGAGTACAAATGACAACATGCTCCTTGTATTTTGCCTCTCAACATCATCAGTCAAACGAATAACCGCCTCACAATTTGACTCTGGCTTTCCTATATCAACAATAGCACAATTGGAAATAAATCCCTAGCCTATAATCTTCACCATTTATTTATTTATTTATTAAGAAAATCAACAGCACATTACATACAAATACTTACATTTAGTACATAACTATAAGTAAGGCCAATAACTGATTTACCTTTTTTTGTTACATGTTGATGTTATCAAAATAATTCGCTTATACATGTACTTACAATAAACTATCATTTCTTGCTGTGTACAATATGCGTTTCGTGCGTAAAACAAATAGCTTTAAAAACAATATATATTTTTTTTTCTTAATTTTGAATTATATCAATAACATTACCTACCTAAGCTCTTTCAGTGCTTTAACAATTTCTTTTTTGAATTTGCGTTTGTTATTTGCAAAACGGTCAATGCCATTAAACTGTGCGTTATACGTCTTAGCAATCCGTAACAGTACCGAGTTTTGTAAATAATTGGTGTGGTGGCGAGGAATTTCTAGTAAGGGTGTGTTACGGGTACGGTATTTAGGAGTACGAAATGTAATTTCAGATACCTACCAGATACGGACTATCAACTTTACTATTCGCTATGTCGTACAGAAGACCCATATCCAACACAATGCGCCTATGCTCCAAAGTTAGTAGATCATGTTCAGTGCAAGCATCCTCTTACGTATCGAAAGATTTACGACAGCGAACATTTCGGTGGTTAACAAATGCTTTTTGAATTCTTTCAAGCCGATTTTTATAAATGATGTAGTGAGGAGACCATATAGGACTTGCAAATTCCAAAATACTTCTCACGTATGCGGCGTAGACAATTTTAATCACAGATATCTCCGAGAACGGCTTACACACACGAAACACAAAGCCCATATTTTTATATGCTTTGATAATGACATTTTCGATGTGATCTGAAAGTGTCATCTTTTGATCAAAATGCACACCCAAATCCCTAACACTATGTTTAAACCATCATCCACCATCCTTTAAACTTCCCACTGCTGGGCACAGACCTTCCCAGATGGACATCAGCACATGGAGAGAGATTAGCCCATAACCCACCACGCTAGCCCAATACAGGTTTTTACTACTATTATTTTACGACAACAACCACGAACAACGACTTAACTTGACATTTTAATTTGTTCACCCAGTATTGCAAAAGAGCCCCATTTCTGTTCTTTTGAGACAGAGGTTCTAAGAGGTACTGTATTACTTGAATCTTACTACGTAAAATTCGTATGGGAATTTGCAAAGTAATATTATAGTAATACTGCTCTAAGGCTTTACTGCTCTAAGGTATTCTAAAACCAAACTCACACTCAAATCTCTGCTTGAGTACAGTTAGAAAGGGATGGCGATATATGCGATGAATAGCACCATGCCTTTCTATGTACTCAAGCAGAGGTTTGAGTTTGGTTTTAGAATACGAGCCTAAGAGTTGATAGTAAGGCCCCTGAACACGCTTGCCCTGCTCTATATACGAGCCCTACGACACACTTCGCACAAATTCATTTACTGAGTAAGGTATAGAGGAAATATATTATAAATTATTGTAACCACCAATATTTCTTAGAAGAAACTAGACGCTATTAGTCACATGTTATATAACTACGTACGTGTAGGGTAAAGCCACTTAAGTGCGACTTATAATTATTGATGATAAATGATCATGGCATCGGCCAGCAACCACTATTAGGCTAGTATCCTTCAAGATTTTGTGTTTGATTCATCTCTCTAATACTCCGCCTTATATGCCAATCAGTTACCACTGACTAAATGTATGTGAGTGAAATGGTATTTATTGATTCCATGAATGTGTGTCTGGCAATTATACGTGAAATATATAAAATTATAGACATACCTACGTACAATTAAATACTAGCAATAATATACGTACTCTTTAATAAATACCTCAGTGGCCGAGTCACTAAGCGTCCAAGACAAGGTCCAGGGTTCAATTCCCAGTTCGGGCAATGTGTTCAACGTGTGTTTTGGATTTATCGATGCATAGCTAATTTTGTGATCATCAATCCGCATTTGGCAAGCGTGTTGATCAAGCCTATTCGCATAAATTTTAGCTAAAACCTAATTTCAATGCTAGAGGAGGCCTTTACTTATTTATTTATTTTATTGGATTTACCAACGTTTCCTTACACTAATTCTTCGAAATTAAAGTATGCGTAACTTATAACTGGTGTGGTGTAACAAACACTAATAGGTAAATACCACATGGCCATCAATTTATCTATCATTGAAATCAATCTTTGTTCAGCAGTGGGACAGGTTTTAAGCTATTCTTTAATTTACTTTCCTCTTTGATGCCATTACCCTACTTGTATTAACTGTTTTTTTCTTATAGGTAAATACCATATGCCCATCAATTTATCTATAATTGAAATCAATCTTTGTCCAGCAATGGGACAGGTTTTAGGCTATTCTTTAATTTAATTTCCTCTTTGATGGCGTTACCCTACTTGTACTAACTGCTTTTTTCAATTGTTTCAAATTACATAAACGCTTAACTACCATTAAGGGTGATTTAACCATTTATGGATTTAATTATAATATTTATTACAATCGTTAACTATTAAGTTAATGTTGTCGCTTAACTTCTGTTACGAAAAATATTACCATCTGATATTTAAATTGGGAGAGAAAGTTGGAAGAAGGAAAAAGTCGTAGCTTCGTAACATGATAATGGACCGGTATCAAACATAACCGACGTGAACCAATATATTCAGATTAGCTCAGGATAAGGAAATTTTTTGAAAACTGACAGCTGACTTTCAGTAATGGGGAGACTTCTATGAAGAAGATATTCATATTCCAGTAGGTACGAGTATTTTTATAACATACTCGTTAGTAGGTACTTACTCAAGTCACACTTAGTTCATGTGCAGTTATCATTTGGTCAAACGTGGACTGTGCCAGTAGACCGTTTTTGCAGTCCTCATTGCCTGGTTTAACCCTTCGGGTATAATAGTCGTGTGTATGTATGTCATCATCATCATCATCATCCTATACTCGTCCACTGCTGGACATAGGCCTCTCCAAGAACACGCCACTGAGCACGATCCGCGGCCACTCTCATCCAGCTCTTGCCAGCCACCTTGCGAAGAAAGTGTATGTATGTACTTAGGCTCGTATTCTAAAACCAAACCAAATTAAATCTCTGCTTGAGTACAGTTAAAAAGGGATGGCGATATATGCGATGAATAGCACCATCCCTTTTTAACTGTATACTTACAGTTACTCTCAAGAGAGAGCTGAGTACTCTCAAGCAGAGATTTGAATGTGAGTTTGGTTTTAAAATACGAGACTTAGAATCTCTTCTAAGTTCATTTGCATAATAAAACGTGAAACCATCGCAGCAGTTAACTATGCAGCAATACAAAAAAAACCACCATCGCAAGTAAACTCATAATAATTGCCAACCGCCCGGGATCTGCCTAACACTCCTTGCGTAATTTGTGAAACAATGGGCCGTTTAATACACGAGCGTTTTCCGCAATTGTTGTATGAGTGTGCCGACACTGACTGCACTATAAATGGTAATCGATTCCCATTTGATCTACAGTATCCTTCGAGGTTAATAACTAAGTACTCGGTAAGTGTTGTGAACTGGCTAGGGAGATTTTGTGTCTCTTTTACCCTATTTATTTTTAACGCCCACGCGAAAAGAGGGATGTTTTATGTTTGACGTGTATGTGTGTCTGTGTATGCATCGTAGCACATAAACTAATGGACCGATTATGATGCATTTTCATTGTTTGAAAGCGTCAGCTTGATCGAGAAGATTCTTAGCTACTATTTATGAAGATCTGTGCAGGGGTTTCAAGGTCATCAGCACTTTTTAAAGTTCTTTTTTGTCGAGGGTTAGTTAAAATGTTTTATTTAATTTTTATTAAAGTCAAACGCTGTGTTGAGTTTCTCTCTTTTTTACAATATATACAATAATAACAATAAAAAATACTCATATAATTAATTATATGAGTATTTTTTATTGTTATTTTGCTTATTTTTATTGGAACTAAAAATATCGCTTGATTATAGACGATGCAGCAGTACACAGCTAACTCACCGCAAGTAACTTAATTTAACCTACCAATTAAAGTAATGAAAGTAAGATAAGAGCACATTATAATATTATAAGAGTACCTATGCTTTGCGAACCTACAGACCCTTAATGGGCCAGAGTGATGGATATTTCCCAAACTCTCTCTATGTGATTTTATCCATGTTGGAAGGCCTGTGTCTAGCATTGCGAAATTTATACGCTGATGATTTTTTTTTCTTTTTTTTTTTACTAAGCCCGGTAAATGACCCCACTCCACCTGATGTTAAGTGGAAATGAGGTCCAGGCGCGAGGACAACTGGTGCAGCGTAAAAGAGACGTAGCATCAGTCATCCTCACTCTGCCGGCCCACAAAGTGCTTCTTCACGCCTCGTTTAAAGGACTCTGATGATGATAAAGCTTGGCGATTTATTGATTCTTTTTTCCAGATAAAAATGCGGGCTTTGATCCTATTGGCCGTGTTGGCCCTAGCCGCCTACTCCGCCGCTGAAGAAGAGAAGTACACAGACCGGTTCGACAGCCTGGACGTGGACGAGATCATAGCGAACAGACGGCTGCTGGTGCCGTACATCCGATGTGTGCTGGAACAGGGCCGCTGTACCGCGGAGGGGAAAGAGATGAAAAGTGAGTGAGAGGAACTGCCTTCCGTAGGCACGGTACACTGTATGCTGTGTCAATTGAGATATACAGCAACGCGCGCATTTGCGACCAATCACGACTTCACAGGGGGTGAACGTTTGTATTTTGTCTAAGGGGGCTAATGTTCTTCGAAGGCCTGCAACTTACAACGCCTATGCGATTCCTCTTGTGTTGCGAGTGTCTTTGGGTGATGACGATTAATTTACTCTCTAAGCGCATTCGAAACAACTTTGACCCGTAATTGCAATACACAGCTGTAAGTGTAGGTATGTATTGTGCATTGTGAAAAAAAAACTCCCAACTAACTAAAACCAGCTAAATAAACTTAAGCGCCTTCAAAACCTTTGTATTCGTTTCATATTTGGCTTGCGCAAGTATGATCATGTCTCTAAGTACCGCTTTAAACTCAAGTGCCTTCCTATTCGTCTTCGCCGGAATACTCACATCCTCTCCCTTCTATATAACATATTGTTCAATCCCAAGTATCCTTCGTATCTAAAGGAACGCTTCAGTTTCCTTTATTGTTCGAACTCGCGCTCGTTACGGTCATCAGAAAATCTAGCCCTTAAAACTCCTCTTCACAACACCACCTTTAACGATTGCTCCTTTACTGTTGAAGCTGTTCGTCTCTGGAACTCGCTTCCAGTTGCGATCAGGCGAGCTAAAACCATTCACGCATTCAAGGAGCTCGTGAAGAATTTCTACCTTTCCCTTTATCCCTATCCTGCTGCATAGCTGTCGTTGTCCGATACTTCCTACCTGAGACTATTATGTTTAAGTATGTATATGTATATTTATACACATATTTATTACACCTTATTATTTATTTATTTCGTAATGTTATTTTATTTAATTACTTATTTTTGCATTTAATTGTGTTACCATGTTTTGAATGTTTGCACCTAAGAACATAGAGTGTATAAGTTTTCTCCATCCGACTGGTTGTCTGGCAGAAATCGCTTTTAAGCGATAAGACCGCCACATTGTAACTTTGTATTTTTGCTCTTTTATGTCTAATGTAATGTTACAATAAAAGTACTTACGTAAATACTTTGTGTTATGTTACAATAAAAGTATTGTCTATCTATCTATCTATCTAAAAACCTTCTTCTTGACGACCTTCTTGGTCGAGTGGTTTGTACACCGGTTTTCATGGTGTCGTCATCTCTGAGGTCCCGGGTTCGATCCCCGGTCGGGTCAACTTAGAAATTATTGTTTTTCTAAATTGTCTCGGGTCTGGGTGTTTTCTATGTATAATAAGTATGTATTTAAGTATTTTAAGTATGTTTATCCGTTGTCTAGTAACCATTTAACGAGTTTCTTCGAAGCTTCTCTTGGGCTAGATAATTGGTGTGATTGTAGGAAAGATTTATTATTTATTTATTTATTATTCTTCTTTTTCGTGATAAGTCTGTTAAAAACAGCAGCGCGTACATTGTATGGCAAATTACATGAAGTTTCGGATGTTTTTTGGAAGTGAGGCCCCAGGTGACCTTATAGCTCGTTTGCTCGTTATATGAAATAAAAAATGACGATAAGCCGGAAGGTTCAAGAAAAGTAAGAAGATGCGCTAAGTGCTACTCCCAATATAATATTTACTATCCTTTTAGTGCTCACGTGTCACTTTTATTTATGTAACTAGGTTGTTACTTATTTTTTTTTTAAATGCAGAAGCGTTTCGAGAGTTTCACGTAACAATAACTTACATTACTACTTAACGTGACAGAGCAAAAGTTATTTCCATCAATTCATAATCAAAAAAAAGTTTATTGACATTAAAAAAAGCAAACCTATTCTTAATTTTGTTTGTCTCAAAAAAACATGAATTTGCGTCATCAAGACGAGTTAAACGCGTCATCAGAGAAAAAGTACCATCTTCATTATTTATACATCGCAAGCTTTTATTTTTATTCCGGCTTTGAGAGATACATCTCACGTTTTTCTAATTAGCCAAGAAAACATTATAGTTATGAATCATGTTACGTCCGAAACGGATAAAGCAAGTTCTTCACGACCATTTTTTTTACAAAAATAACCCACGACAATGCGCGGTAACTGCAGTGTCAAAACCACGGCAGACAATAGGGATGTGATAGCGTATTTATCCTCTTTCCAGAACATGTTAAAGACGGCATGCAGACAGGCTGCAAGAAATGTACAGACAAACAGAAGCTGGGGGCGAGGAAGGTGGTCAAACACATTCGCGAGAAGGAAACGGAATACTGGGACCAGCTGAAAGCCAAATTTGACCCCAAAGACGACTACAAAGAAATCTACGAAGGCTTCCTCAACGCTAAAGATTAAATTATATACATTACATAACAATATGATGATGACATATAAATTGCTGAAGATAATGTCCTCAATTGTAATGACGTTATAATTGCAAATACATCGAAACACATTCCAGTTGCCTTTTTAATTTCTGTACTTTTTCCACCTTCCATTTGTATAGGTACACATCTTCTTAGTCGGTCACTCTTCGGTCGACAGACGTCGTTATTCGTCTCCATTCGGCTCTGTCAAAGGCATTGTGGGAGCAGTCGGCCATGGTAGATTGAGTGAGGGATCTAATGAGGATCCAATAACCCATCTGGTAAGAAATCGACCACGGGATCTCTGGCCCTCCATTCGGCCCTAAACTACGAGACGCTTCTTTGAGTCTTCGTTGCGTGGTAAGTGCCCAAAAGAACTTGTATTTGAACAGTCGACGATAATCTTTCCCTTATGTGAAGCTCTATTAGGATCGACACATTGTATGTGGATGTTTACGCATAGTGACAGATTAGATTAGAATAAAATTTTACATATATAGATACAGTGTTATCGACTAAGGATAAGTCAGAGACTAGACAATGAGGACCGCAGAATCAGTCCCCTACCATAGTCCACGTTTCAACAAGTAACAACTGCACATATGATAAGCGTCAAAGGTGCCCTTTCGCCGCTTTATGCTTTTGGATGTATGTGCAGTCTTTAGTTCTTTAGTCGCCTATTTTATTATTTTTTTTTGCTAGCCTATACTGTCCCACTGCTGGGCAATGGGCCTCCGCCAAGTCCCTCCATCCATCTCTATCCTGAGCCACCTCATACCAATCAGTCTGGTGTGCGTCCAGATCGTCACGCCATCTCGTCCTAGGCCGACCTCGGCGGCGTCGTCCATCTCCAGGGACCCATAGTAGTGTACGTAGTGATCCTTGCCCAGCGGTATAGCGTTAGTCGCCATTTACGACACCCAAGGGAAGAGAGGGGGTGGTGTATTCTTTCTTGGGAAGAGATGGGCTAATCAGAATTCACGTTTGTTATTTGAAAACTGATAAAACAAAACTCCTAATTTGAAAAAAAAAATGTATCTCCCGTGTATGCTCCCTATGTGTATTGTATCTGTATTCATCAGATTGCGATGAAACTTTAGTTAGTAGTTGAGAATGCATGTAAAGGTTTATCCGCTGTTTGTGCTATCACAACCAGGATATGTGTAACGTGGAAGCACTTAATTAAAGATTTAACTGAGTCCAACTACAGTTAGCGTTTTTGCAACAACTGCCTTGTTCTGTTCAGGATAAAAACTACCTCATTGTCAAACTATACGTGTATGTGTTTTGCATTATGTCCTTTTATGTAGAATTAGTCATTGAGAGCCTTGGAGTCAGTTTCACGATCCTGCCTGATAAGCGGTAGACCAATCCGGGTCTTCTATCATACGCTTCATGTGTCGTCAAAGACTAATAAAATTTAAAACGTAAATCCTACTAATATTATAAACGCGAAAGTTTGTAAGTATGGATGGATGTTTGTTACTCTTTCACGTAAAAACTACTAAATGGAATAAGATGAAATTCGGCATACAGATAGTTTATAACCTGGATTAACACATAGGATACTTTTTATCCCGATATTCCCACCACCGCGAGTGAAACCGCGAGCAGCCGCTAGTTAACTAATAAGTACAGATAATGTCGCGATCAATTCAATTGTATGAAGTTTGGATTTGGAAGCCCTTACCATCAACTCTTAGGGCCACTTGCGCATTCCAGAGTTAAAATATTTAACTCAGGGTTAGGTGCTAACCCAAGGTTAATTCAATAATTTGTCTTGCACTGCTAAGGGTTAACAGTTAACCCCAGGTTAAAACGTTAAATATTTAACCCGGCCAAATCGGAGGGTTAAGGTCCTTAACTCTGGGTTATTTATGCCAAATGTAAAATTTGTGAGGTTAGAGTAAGTTTGTTGTCGGTCGGTGCAAAGAAATAAAATAGTTTTTTAGTACTAATCGTAATCATGAGTGACTTCTAGACTTATTATTTTCCAACTACGATGAAGAAATTATTGAATGTATAAGTTCCAATTTTTTTAATCGGAGAGTGTCTGAAAGGATTGACCTTTTCAATTTGCAAAGAGACAAAGCGTTTCATCGACGCTTTCGAATAGAAAAAGAAAATAATTTATATTTATTTACTTAAATTAAAACAGCCTACACACAACAGGTAAAACATCTTCATCTTGTTTCATGTTGTATGTGTTTGTAACCTATAAAGTATGTATTTAATAATTAATATCACAAAGTAGCGAATTGTAACTACTTGAAAAATATGGTTCACGTAAACGATTTTTTTCATATCCATTGTAAAGAGAATCAGTAATAATATCACAAATAAACACACAAGGCGAGAAAGAACAACAAAACATCCAAACTAAACACCGATTGACAATAAACACAAACACGACTAAAACGGCATGGTAATTTTAAATCTGACCAAGCGAAACCGACATAAGCTATTTACTGAAGAGTAAAAGAGAGATGTATACTTAATTCATTCATCGTTCGCTCTGTTTCATTTGGCCGCATGTGAATAGAATGAATGAATGTGAAAATAACTGTCAACAGATGCCAACCTTCAAAACCGAATTGCCGGGTTAGTTAACTCCGGGTTTATTGTCATGGATGCAATGAAAGGTCCGAGTTAAAGATTTTACAAATTAACCCTGAGTTAGTTAACTCGGAGTTATTTATTTAACTCAACATTTCCGTGCAAGCGGCCCTTAGAGCAGTATTACTTTAATCTTACTAAAAGATAACAAAACGTTGAAAAAATGTCTACCTCAGGCGGGAATCGAACCCGCGTCCTCCGCATCTCGGCAGCTGCATTGACTACTCTGCCACCGAGGTATTGGTTAGATCCTTCGATCAACAATACTAACTAGATAACGCGTCACGTACAAAATCAAAGCTGAATTCTGTCCACGAATAAATACTTTTTCTTTACTAAATGATTACTCCTGTCACAAAGACGTCAATAACATTTAATGGTGAAATCAACCTTAAGAGGCAACAAATAAAGTACTTTTTCCTGTTATTATTGCCTTGCCAGGAAAAAAGTGCTCACTTCTTAAGTGAGCTGTTATTTACAGAGACATATTTTTTGCGCCGATCTGACATCTAGTTGTATTGTTGATCGAAGGTTAGATCTGACAAAAACGCTTGCAACGGATTGCGGAGGACGCGGGTTCGATTCCCGCCTGAGGTAGACATTTTTTTCAACGTTTCGTTATCTTTGAGTTTATCTAAGCGTTTTTTAACGCAAATAATCAAATATATTAATCTTAATATGCAAAATTCGTATGGGATTTGCCCAGTGCCAAGGCGACAGTTGTAGGGCCCTTGAACTTGCTTCTTAGCAAACGTTATTTCAGGTCTATGTCTATATTTTTTTATTCTTTAATGGCCCTAACACATTGCCTTCGTCTCACTCACCTGATGTTAAGTGAGGTAAGGAAAAGTCATGATGGCCACTTCACCCGGCTACCTTAACTATACTGTGTCTTAACCAAACTGGCTATCCTATATCTTAACTGTCGGAATGCATTCAACATTTTGCATAGCATTTGTCATCTTACATTTTCTAGCACTCTACCCACACCTCAGTCTATGAGACAATGTCTGTATTATTTATTGGTAGGAACAATGACATTTTGTTACAACATTAAAGGCATTCAATGCTAATAAAGGTATTACAACTGTACGTTGGAAAGATCATTGACCTTTTTTTAATTAACGTCAGGGAAATGCTCTGCCTTCACCTAAATTGATGGTATAGATAGACGATAAGGTTGAAGGTAGACGCGCACTTTACCCGGAACTCAACTATATCAACACCAATACCAATCGGACAAGTACAAATGTACCTTCGCAGGTAATCAATCCTTGACCAGAAGCCAATGGCATCATCAACAAACATCGAGGTAAGGTATATAAGTAGTCATTTTCAGAAAAAGAATAAATAAAGAACAGAGCTCTGACGCAGCCATCATGCGTTTTTTGTAATGACATACATACATAGATTAGATATTATCCCCAAAGGGTTAGTCAGAGACTAGGCAATGAGGACCGCAGAAGCAGTCCTCTGCCATAGTAACGATTAAATTAATCAAAAGACTGTGTTATATAAAAATAAAAATCACTTTAATTCGTCAGTTAGGCAATTCTTAACACTAATCACAGCATCAGCCCTGCGCTTGCACGCTGCGCAGCTCCGTCTCGTATTTCACCACGTACTTCCTCTCAGGGTCATACTTCTGGGTCAGCTTGCCCCAGTACTCCTGTTCGTTGTTGATGAGGTGGCCGATCACCTTACGGGTGCCGGCGCGCTGTTTGTCGGTACATTTGGCGCAGTAGTTGGAGACGGCTTCCTTGATGTGGGCTGTGAAAATAAAAGCAATTTTACATATGTTGATACTGCACTACGCTCTACAACGGGCTTAACAGACGTAGGCTACGAAGCTGTCAAGCTCAAAATTAAATAGGATTGCATGCATAATTTTAACAATAATAATATACAGGTCCACATCATCAACTAATAAACGTTCTACTGCTACGCAAAAAAGACCTTCCTACGTGGACAATAGGATATGAGGAGATTGAGCCATAACCCACCAGCCTGTACAATGTCCACCAGCCACCCAGTGCGGGCTGGTGGACATGGTACAGAACCGACGAAGGATGTAAAATGTAATATGGTTTCCCTATCAAAGTAACATATTTATCGCTATATATGTGTGAATATGACAAAATACTGATCAGTTTGGTTGGCACTTGGCGATCGAGGCGTTAATACATAACCTAACTCATGAGCTCAGCTGCCGTAAAACCAGAAACAATAGAAAATCTCTAAGAGTCTTCGTGACTGACAAGGGGATATAGAACCTTCGTCCTTCGAAGGATGTAAAAAAGTAATATGGCTTCACTGCTAACTCACATCTAAGCTCTTTGCCCTCCGGTGAGCACTTGCCCTGCTCCAGCGCGCACTTCAGGTACGGAATGAGCAGCCTCTGGTTCCTGATCACCTCATCCAGGTCTATGTCATCATACTTGTCGGTGTACTGTTCAGGGCGGGCGTAGGCCACCGCCGCGAGCGCCAGCAGACATATCACTGATACGGACTTCATTCTGAAAAATTACAAAGAAAAATGTAAATTCGGAGAGGTGAATCTGCAGAAAAGATCCCAATGAGTTGACGTGCTACTACGAGAGGGATACCTCGGCAGGTCCTACTCTGCTTTCATATCTTATTTTAAGAGATAAGATAAGTTTTGAGAGACCCAGGGCTATTAAATTACCCGAGGAAGAGGAAGACCTCGAAACATCCGAAGGCCTTCATCTCCGTGATTGGATGTAGAAGACGTAAGACCGACGGAAGTAACAGGAGGCCTACGTCCAAGTTGGGCAGATGATGGGCCGCAATGGTGATGATGATTGTAAGTTCAAAGTATTTTAGCTATTATCCCAAAATGGTTAGCCAGCGACTGGTGCAGTGCAAAATCGCACTGTTACAGTCCACATTTATTTATTATTTATTCTCACCAAATAACACAACTGCACATGTGTCCAGCGTGATAAGTGGTGAGACTATCGTTGCTCTGCTCTTAAACCGAATTTGATGAATTTTGGGATAGAGACAGATTGGGCCATGAAGACCATTATCGTTCTTTGTTATTGGCTAGTTAGTTCGTTATTGGCTATCTGTTCCCGCAAAAAATTATGATCACAGCAATGCGAATCATAAGTCACTTTTTTCAAGACAAATGCTAAATTAATATTAGGCACTTGAATGGAATAAGTAGCAAGTAAATACATTTTCCATTTTAAACTTTTAAAGTTAAAAACATCTCAACAAAATATAATATGTGTAATATTATTATGTATATTTTCATTAGTTTTGGCTGTAATTCAAATGTTAGAGTTATAATCTAAGTAGATAAATGTTTACTATATCCTACTAACATTATAAACGCGAAAGTTTGTAAGTTTCACGTAAAAACTACAGAATGGATTTGGATGAAATTCGGCATACAGATAGTTTATAACCTGAATTAACACATAGGATACTTTTTATCCCGATATTCCCACGGGAACGGGAACCGCGCGGGTGAAACCGCGAGCGGCCGCTTGTACATAATATAACCACAATATCCCCGAACGGTTAGTCGAAGTCTAGCAGCAGTGGCAACTGCGAGTTGTGCCCTTCGTGCAACGAGAAGTGAGCGAGCTCGACAGCTCCGGTTACCTATCTGGACAAATAGGCAGTGAACTACACGTGTTCACGGGGAGACTCTCCCGAGACACTAGTCTTATGAGTACCGAACGAAGAGCGCGCTTCGGCGGGCACTGATTTGGCGTCAAGACCTAACGCAGATGGTCTCCTGCGCGAGTGTTCTACTGGCGCAGGGACGTCTGGCACTTCTTGCATAACCTAACGGTTGGTCACGAGGTGCCAGTACAAATAAATCTTAGTGAATTAAGGAGAGGGGATGTTCACGTTTCAGAAAATTACAACTACACATGAGCTGAGCGTGACAGGTGGTGAGCCCATCGCCGCTCTATGCTATTGGTGTAGAATTTAACATTTCAATTGGTTTACAAAAATTAATCTTACAAAACAATTACTTATTAATAGTGATTTTAATCCAATTAAAAGAATGTCAAATGACTACAGAAAACCAAAGTAATTCATTCATACAGCCTCGATCATAAGTTCACTCAATCCTAACTCATTCGTTCTTTTCTCACGCTTCACTCAATTCAAATCACTTTTTCCAACCTCACTTTTGTTTCTGCTGTGCTAGGAGTCAGTCGTACTAGCTTCCCTAGTGAAAGTAATTAATATGGTTCTCATTCGTCATAATTCTGTATTTTAATTCAGCCCCTCTGACCTACAAAACCTACAATTGGATGCATGTGCAGTCTTTAGTCCGTTAGTCGCCTTTTACGACACCCAAGCGAAGACAGGGGTTTCTTTTAGCCGCTACGCAACACGGCAAATGTTTACTATCACAATATTATTGTATTAAGTACATGTTTGTAACTTGTATTGTGTGCCTTCAACAAATAAATAAATCTATATTAAAATTCAATTTCTGTTCGTTTGTCTCGCTAAAACTCGTGAATGGCTGGACCGATTTGGCTAATTTCGATTTTGAAATATTTGCGGAACTCAGGGAAGGTTTAAACGGTGAGAAACATAAATACTCGTAATAAGTAACGGAAAATACTAAAAACGGCAATTTAATTTTCCAATACAAAATATTGCTAGGCTGTGAAACTCTTGATGTTTCTTTTCTATTTAGAAATAAAAAAATGTCACTTGGTTGTCAAGTATCTAAAGGTGCGTCCAGAAATTTGTCTGTTTCATAGCTGTAGAATGAGGTCCGATCTGTTTGTTTGAATACAAAACAGATCTGTTTCAGAAATAAAAAAAGTGTAAGAGTGTAAAAGCTGCTAACATTGATGTGGTGACAACAGTGGTGTCAGTAGGCCAGGCGGGCTAAAAACCATAAGTTTTTAATTAGACTTAATTTTTGATACTTTTGGTATCAAATTATTTTACAAGACTCACAAAACTAATACAAAAAATCTAACAATTATGATAACCGTGTTGCATTTAATGTAGATAAAAATTTCGCATTAAGTTTTGACCATATTTTTCACAAATATAATTATGTAAGTGACGCGAAGTTCACCGGATCATCTAGTATTAAATAAATTAAATTATGATATTTATATAAAACACACAATAATATTTATACGTTTAGACGACAGCAGATCAACTTCAAAACTTTTATCTATATAATTGATTTTGATTCCTATAACCAATCCGTGAAGTTTAAAATTTATTGACGAAATTTATCATTTTGTAGTAAGTACCTAGACCTTGCTGCCGTCAGAGAAATCAATTGAAAATAAAAATATAAAAGTGTCCTAAAAAAACCCTCAGCATTTGTGACAAATAAACTAACCTAGACCCTTTGACTATATACATTATATAATCAAAGTCTACACCTTGCTGCTCAATCAATTAAAGATAAAAACAAAAAAGTGTCCTAAAAGAACCCTCAGCATTTGTTGCAGTGAAAAACAAACTAACCTACCAAAACACACTTAAACTAAGTAATCCAAAAAACACACTTACTTTAAATACTTAATAGGTCGGTAATATCACAGTCACTTGTCCACTAACGAATGGCCATGGGATGAACCACAACGCCATTATATACCGTCAGGACATTGGCACCCCGAGATAAACATCACAAACTGGTTTGGGATTCCACGAACTAAAGCCAAGCAGCGTACTGGTGGTATATTTGCGTCACTACTACGCTGAGAGGATAGTCGTGACAACGGCTTTGTGCTAGAGACGCTAAAAATAAAAGTAGCTAATTTAAAAAAAGGTACCTATTTAGCTAATTTTAAAACAAGTAAGTAAGTAACATACATACATACATACATACATACATACATACATACATACATACATTCAAACATACATACACTGACAAATATTTCCCCCGAAGGGTTAGTCAGAGACTAGGCAATAAGGACCGCAAAAGCGGTCTTCTGCCATAGTCCACTTTTCACCAAATAGCGACTGCACATGTGCTCAGCGTGGTGGTGATGAGGCTCAAGTGGTGAGCCCATCGCTGCTCTATGCTGTTGGATGTATGTGCAGTCTTTAGTTCTTTAGTCGCTTATCATATCATTATTATTAAAAAATATTATTATTCTTATTAACCCCTTGAGCACCGTAAAACCAGACACAATTGAAATTCTATTGTTTTGTGACCGCCGGCGGTCGAGTGATCCTTGACCGGTTAATAAGTAACCGTAACATAACATTAATATATTTGTTTTTTTGCGCCAATAACGCTCACATAAACTCGAAAATAACGAAACGTAAAAAAAAAGAATTACCTCATGTGGGACTCTAACCCACGTCCTCCGCAAGTCGGTTGGATTAAAGAATCATCTCGATCACGTCAGCTTTTAAGCAAAAAAAACCTCATCTTAATCGGTCCATTCGTTTAGGAGGGACGCTACTATTGCTTTATGACACTTTCGCGAAGTTGGCGTTTCGAGAAGTTGGCATTTCGCGATGTTGGCGTTTTGCGAAGTTTGCATTCTAATCGTAAACGACCCAGACACGTCAAATTTTTAACACCGTTCTTTTTGCATCGTGGCTTAAAAAGTGTTGCGAAAACTTTTAACCACAGTTTCGAATATAACTTTATTAGGCGCTTTACCAATAATGCCATTGTGGCTTTGTCCGATCCGTGTAATATCAACTCTATGTACACTTACTATGTAAGCTAAAAGAGCCTTACTCAATGTCAACAACTACGTCATCAACAGCATTGCACGCCGTCAGTACCACATTAAATAGGTAGTCTAATTGAAGGCACACAGAAGCGATCGTAATAACTTTAAGGAGTTTCTCCCGTGTTCTTTTAGCAACAACGCGTGTTGTGAGACTCCATTTCACTCACTCGTGGAAATTTTCTGACACAAAACTTGGCGCAACTGTCAACGTCAAATTTGACAGAATCGAGCTATGCGATAATATTTTGCAATCACGATGCATAAAATGTACCACAGAACCGAAATAATCAAACTTGTTTATACTAAAGTAGTCTGAACGTCTATGAAAACACGGTACAAAGTCAAGTGTGTTTTTGTAGGTACGGTCTCATGCGACCGCTTGGGGTTTGAGGGGTTTCAATCTACCGTACAATACCTACTAAATGTACTAAAAATATATACTATTTTAAATTGGCTTAATGCTAAACGCGAAGCCATTAATTAAGTTAAAATAATAAATAACTTTTACGATACCTACTACCTGGTGAGCAGTTCGATATCTTGCGATCTTGCCCGCTAAGCAACTTTCGCAATGCCGGGTCGCTGGATGGGTAACCAAATTAAAAACATCTCCAGCTCCTCCGTGCTTCGAAAGGCACGTAAAACCGTTGGTCCTGGTTGTCGTCGAAAGATGGCAGTCGTTAAAACCCACCAACCCGCATTGGGCCAGCGTGGTGGGTTCTGGAACAACCTCCCCTTGTGATGTTGTCCATATGGAAAGACTACAGGCCACAGGCCCACATTTGTAATCTTCTCAATTTACTTCCGTGCTTCAGTAGAAGCTGTTGAAATCAGATGATTACAAACATGTTGACAAGCCGTGTCGGAGGCCACTGTGTCTTGCTCGGTTCACGCATTTCAGTTCCCCATACAAACTTCCAAGTTCAACAAACTTCCAAGTCGAAATTTTTAAAAACCAATAACCAATTTTAATGAAACTTTGCACGCTAGAATACAGGGATCTAAACAGTTTGTTGAAAACATTTTAAAAGACGTTTATATAACAGAGTTATTGCTTTTTTTAAACTTTCTATAGTAGACTTTAAATCGCAATAACTCAGCCAAATAAACGTTTTTTTAGAAATGTTTTCAACAAACTATTTAGATCCATAATTTTTACTACAGCATGCAAAGTTTCATTAAAATTAGCTTATTAGTTTAAAATGGAAGTTTGTATGGGAAACTGAAATACGTAAACCCTCTTAAAGGAGATCTAAATACTTCGTAGAAAACATTATAAAGACGTTCATTTAGCTGAGTTATTGTGATTTACAGTAATTTATACATACATACATATAAACACGACTATTATCCCCGAAGGGTTAGCCAGAGACAAGGCAATGAGGACAGCTAAAAGCAGTCCTCTACCATAGTTCACTATTCATGAAATAGCGACTGCACAATTGTGCTCAGCGTGACAGGTGGTAAGCCCATCGCCGCTCTATGCTGTTGAATGTATGTGCAGTCATAAGTCCGTTAGTCGCCTTTTACGACACCTAAGGGAAGAGAGGGATGATAGTATTCTTTCACCGCTCCGCGACACGGCCAGTAGTCACTATACTACGGCTTTCG